>JARQZJ010000078.1:1325000-1367569 GCA_030704895.1 Henosepilachna vigintioctopunctata
AATTCCAAATTTAAAGAGAAAACAACAAGAAAGTCCCAAGATCAAAAAATGGAATAGCTGAATAAATTTACTCAAATGAATATGACGAGTGGATTAAGTGATTTCCACAGTTTTTCAATGAGGAAAATGAAGCTCCATTCGAGGGTCGATTTTTTAGCGATATTTGTTCTTGATTACAGCTACAGCTGAATTTCCAGCTTTACGCAAATATGGTATATAATGTATATTTCTGTAATTCTGTGAACATCTCAACCGAATCGGAAATGGTGAATTTAGTTTTATGGCTGCAGTTAGAAGAGAGTTCAATGGGACACCCTCTTCTGTGATATAAATCTTGCGGAGCTTATACATGGACTGAATCTTGAATACACTCATATTTTTCAACATTATTATCGAAGAATGTCTATTTATATTCTGCAATATTTATACATTTAATAGTGTTGGCGCTTACTTGATGTAAATCCATTATAATTGAATATAACTTAAATTCAAACACATGAACTTATGATTTACACTTTATTGACTACATAGCATGACGCGTTTCGTTGGCGTTTGATATTTAATATTCTGATCGGTATGTTTTGTTTTAAGCGTTATTTCTGCCTCGATGCCGATTTGTTCTAAACACTTTTGAGACAAGGGGGTTCTAATATTATGTTTGAATCCTTTCGATAATAAACTTTGTTCATCTTTCGTAAATTGTGTATCTGTACAATTAACAAATCTATCAAAAAACTTATGGTTAGAGAATTTAGTTTCAGGTCTGACGGAATGTGTTTTAAATTTACTTTTGATAAGTACATCTAGTTTGCGCTTTTGTCTGGAAAATTTGCTATGAACGATACTGTTAACTCTAGATCTAGTATTACTATCTAAACTCTCAAATTCTATATAGTGCAATTTAAATGATAATTCAGAATGGATTACCTTGAGATATACATTTGAAATATCCCTCTGATTGTATTAATGATGCTTACAGATTATTCTGTAAGCATCTGAAGAAGTCGTTTGTAACGAAGTAACGCGTCATGCTATGTAGTCAATAAAGTGTAAATCATAAGTTCAAGTGTTTGAATTTAAGTTATATTCAAATATTTATACATACATATCAAGGTATCCATTTTAACGATTTGAGAAGAAACTTATCAATAGGAAAATTTGATAACAATATTGGGAATAAGCGAATATCAATATCATCAAAACGCTAGCACTATCATATATTGTTTTACAAACCATTTTAGCTTTCGAAAATTCAACAGTTGTTTGATCATATATCTCTCTTTCAATTTCATTCAGTTCATTATGACAGAATTAGATTTTTTAATGTTAACCGTACTTTTCAATTCAAATGACAATTCATTATAAACTCCTGGTGCCAATTTTTATCCCAGCAAGACAATTATCACACAGTTTCATAACTTCTGATAAAAGATCGTTTTCGTGTGAACTAGAAGATTGCACTCTGCTAAATATGATATTAATTTAAAAATACTCAACAATATCCAGTTTCATCCTGATGAAATAATCATTCAAATTATAACACGTTCTAGGACAAACATTCTTCTGAGGCATCATTGCTGCACAAAAAATAATGAAGGTTTGCCCATAAATTGTAAAGCTGCCGAACTGATTTTTCATTACATAGTTAAGATAATAGAATATCTAGATTTTATAGTTTATGCGGTAATAAGTAGGCAAACACGAATATTGCGAATATCATCAGTTAACCACACTGGCATAAGTTTCAAAATTGGACCCTACAGAATTTATCTACTGGTCGTCAATTAATCATTATCTGGCAAGAAGTAGGCAAATTAAGATCATGACAGCAATGAATTCTTTGATACCGATTTGAAGGAATCGAAAGGATTGGCAATTATCAATAATTTTACTTCCAGTAACATTCATTGGTTTCTGAGTGAAGGAATAAAACTCCCTTTTTCTGTATAAGCTTGAGAAAGTCGAAAACAAAATTGAAAACACCAAGCAATCAGTAGATCTCACTATGTATCCTCTAATTCGAATCATTTTAATGACATATATATTCGTTCAAACGTAAATGCTCTGTTCGAAAAGAACTCTTATTGCTTACTATTTGCCTGGGTTGACACGAAGGCTCTGACCTTGTATATAGGTGATAATGCCACGTCTGTCCTACGAATACACCTTGACAGGAAACAGTGGTTTCCTCTCCATCTTGTGCCGTTGGTTTTAACGAAGATCCCGACTTCACATCTTCATCTTGATAAGTCATCTTGCCTTCTCGTTTTCTTATCACAGAGTCACGCCTATCATCAACAATCATTTTCATGACTCGACAGTTCGAATTGAAAAAATTGGATATAGTATGATAAATCAACCACGTACTTTTTTCATAATACCACGTAAATATTTCATTTATTTGCGAAGAGAGTTGCATTGTAGTCATAGAAGAATTATTGTCTTCTATTTCAGCATACAGTTTAACTTATGCATACGAAAAAAACCTCGTTCTTACGCTCATTTTCTTCGATTATACGAAGTAGCCGTTCGACAATTTGCTCTTGAACAGATTTGGATGTTGAAACTTAAAATAGTCGTTATAAGTTTCATGATACTAACAGTGTGTGAAGGGATCAAAACAACTGCCGTGAAATGTTTTGAACTCCTGATTTCCTACAATTCTGACAAGTATTGCGAAAATCTAATTATCGATATATATATATATATATATATATATATATATATATATATATATATATATATATATATATATATATATATATATATATATATATATATATATATATATATATATATATATATATATATATATATATATATATATATATATATATATATATATATATATAAATATACAAATATATATATATATATATATATATATATATATATATATATATATATATATATATATATATATATATATATATATATATATATATATATATATATATATAAATATACAAATATACATATATATATATATATATATATATATATATATATATATATATATATAAATATACAAATATATATATATATATATATAAATATATTTTGTTAAAAATAGATTTATTACTTGTTTGAAATATTTTATTTTGAATGTTATTAGCAAAAACAGGCTTTTTTTAATATGACGAAGTTTATTTTTGTTGATATTTCGTTCTATATCACAACTTTGTCAAAACTAATTATTAATAATCGAAACTGATTCATTAGTTTTGACAAAGTTGTGATATACAACGAAATGTCAACAAAAATTGAGTTTTTCATATTCAAAGAAGCCTGTTATTGCTGAAAATATTCGAAACATATAAATAAATAAATATATATATATATATATATATATATATATATATATATATATATATATATATATATATATATATATATATATATATATATATATATATATATATATATATATGAATGAACACAAGAACATTCATTTGAAAAATTTAAACTGACAACGAGAATGTTATAGTAGAGCTAGATATGTGAACGTGTACGATGTGATGTCTCCATTATCCTTCAAGGGATAAATCTTAGAGAAATATTGAAATCGATGCCACACCTGATGGAAGTGCGAGACATATATGTTTCGTTCTGCAAGGAACTCGTCAGTCGCACCACGTCCATCGAAGTGAGGCAACGATCTCAACCCCCAAGCATCTTCTTGTGACTCCAAGTGAAAGACCGCAGAGTGATGAATACTCCACAATTCCATCTATAGGAATCAGTAGAAAATACCTTTCAGATTACAAACACACCAAGCACCGAAATTTCACATATCTTCTATACCCGTAGGTATCTACTAAATGGCAATGTCTTTTTGACAAATATCATCGAACGATGTTTTTAAATGTCAAAAGGTTGCGTTAGTAGTACGCTCGCATTTATTGCCGCATTTCAGGAGCCTATTCAGCGATATTTTTGAGGAAATGAAATTTTTTTGTGCTTATGGCACTGAATGAAATATTCAAGAATATGAATAGTAGAACATTCATTTGAGAAATTTAAATTAACAAAGAGAATGTTATAGTAGAGCTGGATATGTGAACGTGTACGATGTGATGTCTCCATTATCCTTTAAGGGATAAATGTTAGAGAAATATTGAAATCGATGCCACACCTGATGGAAGTTCGAGACATAAATGTTTAGTTCTGCAGAGAAATTCGTTCAAACGTAAATGCTCCGTTCGACTGACGAGTTCCTTGCAGAACGAAACATATATGTCTCGCACTTCCATCAGGTGTGGCATTGATTTCAATATTTCTCTAAAATTCTTTCCTTGAAGGATAACGGAGATATCACATCGTACACATTCACATATCTAGCTCTACTATAACATTCTCTTTGTTAATTTAAATTTTTCAAATGAATGTTCTATTGTTCATTTTCTTAAATATTTTATTCAGTGCCATAAGCACAAGAAAATTACATTTCCTTATAAATATATATATATATATATATATATATATATATATATATATATATATATATATATATATATATATATATATATATATATATATATATATATATATATATATATATATATATATATATATATATATATATATATATATATATATATATATATATATATGTGTGCAAATAAAATATTTAATGTGCATTTAATAGTGTTGGCGTTTACTTGATGTGAATCCATTATAATTGAATATAAGTTTAAATGCAAACACTTGAACTTATGATTTACACTTTATTCACTACATAGCATGACGTGTTTCGTCATTACAAACGACTTCTTCAGATGCTTACAGAATAATGAAATCTATCAAAAAACTTATGGTTAGAAAATTTCATTTCAGGTCTATCGGAATGTGATGTAAGTTCACTTTTAATAAGTACATCTATTCTGCACTTTCGTCTGGAGAATTTGCTATGAACCATACTGTTAATCAGATACTGTTATAAGATTATTCTGTAAGCTTCTGAAGAAGTCGTTTTTAACGACGAAACGCGTCATGCTATGTAGTCAATAAAGTGTAAATCATAAATTCTAGTGTTTGAATTTAATTTAATATTCAATATTTAATGTGGTTCATGCACTGCTGAAGAGAGTTATTAAGAGGGCGACAAAACGTTGTTCAGTTACTAGAGGGTTTCTATCAACCAATAACTCTTCAAATAATGCGAAGGTACTTAATTCCATGAACCGAAATGGTTTCGAGAAAATGAAAACCGTGTTACTCGTATCATACAACGGTAACGTAAATAACCTTTCAGATATAACTGAAAACTAATTGCTTATTGTTTAGTGCAAATCGATGTTCACGCAAAAGTCCGAATCGTGATAAATGAGCCCCATTAGGATAAACGTCCACAGGCAATAATCATATACCCGATAATACGCTAGATAAAGTATGACAACGTCATTGTTGAAATTAGCTTCCGACTTGACAGTAATGATATCAGAATTATTGCCGAAACCTCCCCGGAGTACAATCTGATCCATCGGCTACTCGGCGAGGAGTTTCCCCCAATTTCAGTTCTAATTGGAGCATTGATCGAGTGGAAAAGTTCTGGTTATAGAAACTGACTGGATTGAATTAGTCAGCATTCAATGGACCAACCGGTTTTGATTCGCTCTTTTGGTCGTGATTTATCTCCGGAATTATAAGCTAGCCGAATTGTTTCCTGTGCATTGTTGATGTACGGTGCTTATCAAAATTTCAAGATGACTTTTGCGATCAAATGATGGTTTGTGTTTTTGTTCTCTTGAAAATATTGATATAATTTTGCATTGTTGTACAGAATCATGCTTGCATATACTTCTATATACAGTAGGGATCTTCTTCAAGAACAAAAAAATGCGACAGAAAATTATGAAGGTTTACATTCATTATTTTGTTATAGCACCTGATATTTTGAGGAGCAACCTGAGTCATTTTTATTAACATTCGTCTTATTCAATGAAAATTTAATAGAAAATAAAGTTTATTGAATGCTCGCTGATCTCTTGGTGAAACATTGTTTAATATATTGAATAAAAGTTTGGTTTAGCGCTTAGTTTGGTTTAAAAAAATTTTAAATGAATACTTGACAATTTTTTCGGGGTGTTACCCCATTTTCAAAAGTTAAACTCAATCAATAAACTCACTCACTCAGAAAAATATTCATCAAACTGTCAGTTATCATGAAATTGAAATTTAAATGTTTATTTTTATTGAATTCATTAATTTTACTCAAAGCTAGAGGATTCGATAACCATCGTATTCTTGGGTTGTTTCAGAGGAACATACAGTGGTCAGTTTCTGTTTTCAACGAGAAACTCAGGAGTTATTCAATATTTTGACTTCATATTATAACAAAATTTTGACACCATCCTATCTGTAGTAAATAACTGTTTCATATAGCATATTATGATTTTGCTGCTGCTCACGCTGACATATTCAAATTTCAGTTTCATGATGTTATGATCAAAAATCGTTAATTTTTACGCTGATTTCAAATGATACCGTTAGATCTCAAACAATTCGCCTCATCAATTTCTTCTCAAAATTGTGCTGATTTTTGTTTGTAAAGAATCATCTCCTTGTTTTCTATCTTATTAATTTATATTATATATATTATATTTATATATATATATATATATATATATATATATATATATATATATATATATATATATATATATATATATATATATATATATATATATATATATATATATATATATATACAAGGAAAACAAGAAAACAGAGACTCATCAAAGGAAGTTGACACATTTCAGGACACCGCGTTCGTCAAATCTCCGGGTTGGGAGATTTGGAAAACTAATTCGCCGTTTAGGCGACTATTTATCTGTTAAGGATGCTTTAAGCCGAGAAATTGAACAATATATGAATAATGCTTGTTGCAATGCAGAATTTGAACATGAGTGAACATTGTCGTCATCTTTCGCAACTGATAGCAGCCGTTCACACGTGCTTCCAACTTATTATATCTCTTGGATCTACTCAGAACGTCGTAGGCAAGTTCAATAGCGGTAGCCTGAAATGTGTTGACTTCCTACAGAAGGGTCTATGTTATCCTCATCTCATCATCTTCAGGTTCATACAACTTAAATTTTGCTACGTCATTCTGAGGAGAACCGAAAAGCTCGAAACATATATCAACAGCATATACGAATTGCGAGATATGCCGACAATCTTATAATGAACAGAAATGAAGATAGTCGGCATATCTCGCAAATATATATATATATATATATATATATATATATATATATATATATATATATATATATATATATATATATATATATATATATATATATATATATATATAAATCATAATAAATAATATATAAATGAAATTTTCAATTCCAAACTTTATCAAGACAATGAAATGTGGAAGCATTTTTTCAATAAATATCATAACACTTTTGAGAAAAAACTATAATCTATCAATATAAACAGATACTTGATAAATTATTTACAGTTTCAACTTGTAAATCCGAATTTACAGATGTTTATAGAAAATTCAAGAAAGAATATGACAAAAAATTTCAAGAGAGCAAGATAATTGAACATCAAGAAAGAATACAAAAAGCTAGCAATAAATCCAAAGCTGCATGGCAGATCATACGAACTGCCATATACATATATATATATATATATATATATATATATATATATATATATATATATATATATATATATATATATATATATATAAATCATAATAAATAATATATAAATGAAATTTTCAATTCCAAACTTTATCAAGACAATGAAATGTGGAAGCATTTTTTCAATAAATATCATAACACTTTTGAGAAAAAACTATAATCTATCAATATAAACAGATACTTGATAAATTATTTACAGTTTCAACTTGTAAATCCGAATTTACAGATGTTTATAGAAAATTCAAGAAAGAATATGACAAAAAATTTCAAGAAAGCAAGATAATTGAACATCAAGAAAGAATACAAAAAGCTAGCAATAAATCCAAAGCTGCATGGCAGATCATACGAATTGTAACAGGTAAAACACAAAATAAAACAAAAAAAAGAATAACAGGACACCCATTAAAAGTAGCCAACCTACTGAATAACCATTTTGTTGAAAAAGGAAAAATATTGTTGATGCACACACGTTGAAAAAGCTAGATATAAGGATAAACAAGCTAGAAAACACTTTTTTCATGTTCGAAACTACAGAATTGGAAATACAAAAAACTATAGAAAAAATTGAAAACAAAGATACTGTTGGATATGATGACATTCCTTTAAAAATAATTGAGAAGGTTTTCAACGAAATAAAAATACCACTATGCTACATAGTAAATAAGTCCTTTATTAATGGTATATTCCCTGATGTTCTGAAGATTGCTATAGTGAAGCCTGTTTACAAAAAAGGAAACCATGAAGACATAAATAACTACAGACCTATCAGTCTACTGACTGCATTTTCGAAAATCTTTGAGAGGCTTATAGCAGACAGACTGATAGCCTTCTTTACTAAATTTAGGGTGATTAATAAAAATCAACATTTCACAAGAAATAAGAGCACAGAAACAGCTAATACGAACTAGTCCAAACCATACTTGAGGCACTGGAACAAGGTATATTTCCACTGGGCTTATTTCTAGACCTAACTAGTGTCGAACATAAGCAAATTCTATGGAAGATGGAAAACTATGGTATCAGAGGTGGAACTTTGAGATTGATAGGTAGTTATCTAGAGAATAGAATACAAAGAGTAACTATTGAGGAGGAGGGTGAAGTATTTTACTCTGATGATAAAGACTCTTCAATAGGAGTTCCTCAGGGTAGTATATTGGGACCATTTATATTCGTTATATACATAAACGACTTACCTGGTCTCATTGAAACATTGAAACAACACATATTTATATATGCAGATGATACCAATATAGTACAAACTGGAAACACTATAGCAGAAACTATAAACTATTCAAAGAATGTGGTTGACATAGTTCAGAACTGGTGCATCATGAATGAATTAAAATCAAATGATACTAAAACAGAATGTATCATCTTCAGAACTGACCGCTCAAGGAATAAATACCCAAAGGAGATCAAATTAGGCGACTCATATGTGGAAATACTAGATGGTTCGGTCACATTGATTATCTGAGCAATAAATTGAGCTCGATAAGTTATACTTTTAATCACCTTTTTCTTAATTTTATATATATATATATATATATATATATATATATATATATATATATATATATATATATATATATATATACAGATGTTATATCATATATAATAATAATAATAATATATATTTTATTGTGAAAAAAGAACTACAATCTTTCTAACAAATAATCAAACAAAAAACAAAAATTATTCTATTCACAATACAACATCGCCGAATGTAGCCTACGCCGACTCTCCATGGTGAGCCATCGAGATACCCGCAGTTTATACGTCACTCTGTCAAATTTGCGTATACCCCAAATGAACCTCAAACAGCTACGCTGGATCATCTCAACACGTTTAGCATCGAACCTTGTCAGAAATCGACCATAAACAACATCGCAGTAATTGAAATGGGACAGAACCCATGCATCACAAATAGTTTGTTTCAAACTCTGTGGCAATATGTGTCTATGTGGAAACAACATTTTTAATTTAACAAAGGCAGCCTTCAAACATTTATTTATATGGTCGCTAAACTTTTATTATCCATAATCAAGCCCAAATTTTTGACACTTCTTACTGGTGTTAAAACATCATTACCTATAATGATTTCTAGCTGTGTATGACACGTCGTATCATTGAAAATGATCAATTTGGTTTTACCAGCATTTATATTGAATCCGTGCTTCCTGGAATTGGACAGAATAATTTGTATATCAGAATTAATTCTTCGTGAAGCCAACTCAGACTCCTTAACTAGGAACGAATGATACAATTGTACATCGTCAGCATACATGTGACACCTAGATGCTGTTACACCCTCTATCAGAGAACTCGTATTTATGCTGAGGGAAGTGGTCCCAATATAGAACCCTGAGGAACACCACGATTTATCCCTTTCACCTGGGACTTACCCATTGAAGTCTGCACATATTGTCTTCTTCTCAGCAGATAAGACGATACACAATTAATAGCGCCGTTGGAGAATCCGCAGTAATGCAGGATGGCCGTCATCAGCTGATGAACAATCATATCAAAGGCTCGGGAATAATCAATCAAAATCAAAGCTGTAGCATATCCCTTATCAATTGCTCTAACTATATCATCAGTGATGTCGAGTAGTGCATTAGCACACCCACAGCCCTTTCTGAAACCTGACTGATTTACAGGTAAAATACTGTATCTCTCCAAATGAGCCTGTACCTGATCGTACATTATTTTCTCCATAACCTTAGATAGTGTGGGCAATATACTAATTCCACGTAATTCACTGAACAGCGTTATACCCGCCGACTTCGTTAAAGGCATAACTCTGCTGGTTTTCCAGATTTCTGGGTTAATGGAACCTGTAAGACATGTATTTATGATATGCGCAACATACAGCAAGATGTAAGGACAACAAAACAACAACATGGTGATCGAAATATCATCCACCCCAGTAGCATTCGATCTTATTGACAATAATTTCTGAAATATCACATCTTCATCCACGCATTCAAACTTAAACAACACTTTGAAGTCAGTCTTCAAGTTAGTCTGATAAAACCGAAAGAGGGCAGGATCGAAATCACCATGTTCACCCTGGGTTGCCGCCAAATAATCATTTATTTCATCAGGTTTCTTGAGTTCGCCTGGCAAATCCAGATTCTTCTTCCAACGTATCTGCAGCTCATTCAAAGATTTCCACATCAATTTGGAGTCCTTTTTATCAATTATATGTTGCAGGTATTGCCTTTTTTCAGCCTTCACAGCTGAATTAGTTAAATTTCTGATAGATTTATAAAAATTCCAATCAGCTTGCCTCTTAGATATTTTAAATTTCTTGAGAGCCCGGTCACGTCGTGTCACCATTTCTCTTATAGTATCGGTCAACCAAGGCTGATATTTTCTTCTCAACACAACTGTTTTCAGGGGTGCATGAGTATCAAATAGGGCTAAAATGAATTCATTAAATAGTGTAACCTTATGATCAATATCAGTTATATAGAAAAAACGCTGGAAAGGTGTAAGCCTCAAGTGATCATCAAATAGACCACGATCAATACGTTTGAAATTCCTCAAGGTTATAGTCTCTGGAATTCTCTTAACAACATCCTCTCCACATATACTGCAAGATACTGCGAAATGATCAAATTTATTCACATCATCACTGATGTCGAAAACTTCTACTGAGCTGGATACTAAACCATCAGATAACAACACAACATCTAGCAACGATGCGCGTGTCTCCGTGACTCTAGTTGGCTCACCAACAACCTGCCTGAGACCCAATGACTCAACAATGTTGCCAAAATCAACCTGCGAACAGCCATCCGTATCCAGCATATCCACATTTAGATCACCAACGCATACAACCCCATCACAGTTCTCAGACACAACCCTAACGACGTCCTGAAAACTCTCCACAAACTCTAAAAAATTTCCACGAGGTTCTCTGTATAAAACTCCAATTGCTACCTCTTATATACATATTAAATACACAAAAGTAACTTTCATCAAGACCAGATGTTCCATATATTCAATGCGTTGTATATAACCTTTCTAAATGATATTATAAACAAAATCATTTCAATATTGGGGACTTTCAAGATTTAGTTGGAAATCTGAAGCATTTACAAATCGGTGAAAATCTGTAATTCATTTCTCTTGATATAGTCTCACTTTACACAAATAAACCTAAAGCAACTGTTTCGAGCATACAAGATTAAAATTGGAACATTCTGAAAAAGAACAGTGTGATATGAAAAAGAAATAGGTCCTTCAGCAACAATTGATTATAAAAGTAATAACCACAATACCTTCAAAAAAAGAATAAATATTAGTTTCAATTGCACAATTAAAATTGACTTCACCATGTCCTGACCTGAGAATTAAGACCTGAAACATTTAAGAAAGAACGTAAACATTTCAAATTCAAAATATAAATATTTCATTCATACAAAAACTAAATCAAACAAATATATATAAAAATGAAAATCAAAACGATAACTCGAAGGAAACTCATTCAGTTTATTATATACTCGTACCTTACAATAATGGCAATAAATGGTCGAATATCACGAAATCTAGAAGGACGAATTGAAGGCCATAAATATGCAAAATCTCAAATCAAGGTCAGCATGAACAAGAAATACTTTAAAAACACGATTCTTATTGGAATTACACAGATATTTCGGCATTTGAGAAAGATAACAGGTATAGAGAAATTTTAGAAGTTACACATTCGTCAAAGCACAGAAAATGATTCAAATGAAAGAACAGATATGAGCCTCCTCAATTCGATCTAGTACCATTCAATAAACCTCACAAAGAAGACCACAAGAAGCAACGTACAACAGTCATTGACGTACACTGTCCTTAGTTATTCGTAAAAAAGAAAATATACTCTTCGTTTTTGGTGAGAATACAATGAAAATATAAGAGGAATCAATTCAAAAGGGGACCGATTTCAGGAAGACATTCAAATCGACATTTCATCATAAAATTCTGTCATATTTGAATTTATATCACTAAAATATTCAATTCAGTGATAAATGTGAAATGTTTCATCAATTATGATTTTGCCTAGTAGTCCAACTTCAACTTTACAGATGAAAATGACTTCAGTTTTCCATTTGATTTCTTTTCCATCGACATTCAGTCAAATTTAAGATATGATGTATTCAATTTCTCATATCCATAGAAGATAATGCAATAATACCGACAAAAATTAGATATAGGTTTTTCATGCATTAAGT
The DNA here is from genome assembly GCA_030704895.1 of Henosepilachna vigintioctopunctata. Taxonomy (NCBI): domain Eukaryota; kingdom Metazoa; phylum Arthropoda; class Insecta; order Coleoptera; family Coccinellidae; genus Henosepilachna; species Henosepilachna vigintioctopunctata. The sequence continues at coordinate 1,337,887 of JARQZJ010000078.1, forward strand.
AGGTATGGTAAATATGTGTATGTTGAGTGTCATTCAAGCAGTATTGTGTGTGTGTTCTTCATTATGAATAATTCGATGTATTTATGAAGAGTTTCATTCGAAACATGGATTGATGCACTTTGGCCCATATAAACGTAATATATAGATGATCAATCGTTATGTACTTCAATTCAATTGTCTACTAGAAGTGTCGTCGAATCATTAAATTGTTTGGGGATTTGAATGAGATCAGTATTATCCTATCCTCATGAAAACCCTCTGATATGTTCGCTTTCAGTAAAGACCCTAATCAATACAGATTTATATTATAAGCCTCAGTTAATATTCTTAATCCATGCTATTACCTACAGTGTTCTTTACGTGACTGATACTGTTTCTGTAATGCTATTAAAGATAGCATCAACGATGATGGTTTCGCATTGTTAGCCATCTAGGTGTGAAGGATTGTGAGCACGAAAAGCGATATTTAACGATCGATGTTGGATTATGGTTGAATTTGTCATCCCTATAATGCCATTATATTTCCAGTTCAGGGTAGTCGCTATAATCCTGCACTAAAAGTAGGAACGTGATTGACGTTCAGGTAGTTAGTCGAATAAAATTAAATTGATGTCTACTCAGTTTTACCTAATAACAATTTTTCAACAAATTTTCCAGAGAGAAAACCTTACCCATGTATTTTATTGAGGAGGGAGATACTTGTTGAAATTCCTTGTGAACTTATTAATAAATTGAAGACATTCCAAGAATTTAAAAAATATTTCATATATTGCCTACATTATTGTTTCGGTATACAAATTTTGTAGTGTAGATTATATATTGAATATTTCTGAAATTTTTAGAATGTGTTTAATTTATTAATGAGTTACTGGTGTATTTTGATCTTATTTTTTTCGTGGATGTTTTATTCATTCATTCACTTATTCAAGTTCCTCGTATGTTATATTCTTCAAATGTGATATTTTTTTATCTCTGTAAGAAGTCCTGGAAATGAGGGTATTATTATTTGGGAGAATATATCGAAATTTAACTGGTGGCATATACGTTATACTCAGTATGTGCAAAAATCGCATTGAACAGTTTTCCATAATTGCAGAATTAAACAGAAAAATTAATGAGTATAATAACAATGATCCTCTCGTGTTGAAGTAACTCGAATATAGCTGTACTAGCCGTGTGCTCAACGCTTCTAACTTTATCTAGTCAAATATGTGAATTTTTTTGAACTTATCGAAGTGCATTCCGTTTCTTTAATGGACAAAGAAAACAAAATAAAAAATTCACAATAAAAAAGAAAAATATTCGGTTATTCAGATCCTATCTTACTAACCGAACATACTTTTCATCTTAGAATATTCCTAAAATTACAAATGGAGTATTCATTTTATGCAAAAATTTTCCACAGAAGGAAGTAACTTCTTGTTAAGGTATTGAAATCACCGAATTATCAAACTTCTACATGTCAGCATGGTCAGTACATTTGTTTCTCAATAAGCAATAAATTACTCTAATCATATTAGGTCGCTCACGTACATATATATTAATATGTTACACGTATCATATATTGCGTTTTCAATAGTAGTTTGACCGAATTCCTATTAATCCATATCAAATGCTATCAATTCGATGTGAATTTATTGACGCAATAAATCGGATCATCCGAATGAAATGAGGAGGAAAAGTTGGTGAATGAGCGTGATTGATGAACTCTCTGTGTGTTTATTGTTCAAGCTAATCGTACTACGCCAAATTTGGCAACCTATAAACAACGAATGCAGAAAATTTTCACTATTTTCCCTGTTAATGTACAAAACTCAGCAATCATCGTTTCAGATACGAAAATGAAAAACACGATGAAACGATTTATGAAATTTTGAAGAATACTACTATTTTTCTAGAGTATGCTGGTCATATATCACTGTGAGCAGTCGGTACTAAAATATTGAATTGTTATTTAACAACTATTGTCATTATGTACTGAACAGAAAAGTCAAATAGTAATGATTTCTTCGATACCTCCAAAGAACATGGAAGTTCACCTTGAAAGTGACAACAATATTGTTATGAATTTAAGAAACATATGATAGGAGAGACTTCAAAGAAAGATAATTTTTCAATATCAAATTTTGATCCGACCTGTTTGTTTGTCTCAAAAAAATCACTTTTAATAAATTAAATTAAACTGGAATTCTTCTGGAAACATTCACTTTGAATATTCTCGATGAGCAAGGATGACAAAAAAATTGAAGTTTCGAAAATTTTAAATTCAAATTCTGGATAAAAGATCGTTATTACCAAATAATAAATCAATTTTTTTGACCTACAAATTATTCGGAAGAAAACATTTCAATTATGATGATCTTACTTGTATGACAATATAACAAAAACCAATTTCCACCAAAAATAAAACAATTATATTGACGAAAAATGTCAAATTCATCGCAACTATTGCTTTTATATTTTTTGCGAATGCGAGAGCTTATGATTGAATTGAAGAAGCACAATTAAAAAATTGATGGGAAGCTGATCATTTGGTATCAAATGCGTTGGATCTAAGCAGGTTTATATCAATGTTTTATGTAATCAAAGGTGTTCTCAAGTTTATATTCACAGATAATTTAATTTTGTTATACAAATATTGTTTTGAGTTTATCACATTTCGCCCAATTATTTTCTGTGGTCGATATAATCGAATGAATTGACTTGTTTTTTTATTTACATATATACAGTTGAGTAATGATGGTGAATTATTCAGTTAATGTGTTACTTCGATCGGAATTTCCTGACAAATTTTATTCTTCTATTTCTTCACCGAAAATTGCATGTGAAAATTGCGTATTGAGAGTATCTTCCAGCATTTCCGTTCAGAGCTCAAAGAGAAATTCGAAAAATACAGGAATTTTTCAGCTTCAATCAATTATTTCGTGAAGGTTCATCAATTTCAAGTTAACGCTTGGAAGGAAAGTAATTCCTCAATTCAATCATAATGAAAATTTGAAAATATATTGCGAAACTCGTGTCATATATTTATTGTGCTGCTATGTATTATTAACCACATTGAACACATCTACAATGGAGACTCCACATGGGTTTGGTTCTATTACAAGTATACGATACGCTGATATATAAAGTGTGAAAAAGCCGTTCGACAAAGCCATAAGAAATTTTGTCCAAATCGTAGAGAATAAATCATGAAAACACGAAATAAAATATCTTTTTATCCGTTCAACTCTTCACTATTCAATTCTTCAACTATTCCTTTCATGCGTTCCGTGAGTCGTATTTTCCAATGGATTGAGACAGACCGTGACGTTTAAATATCCAAACAAAATGTCGAGTGTCATTTTAAGAAGCTCATGAAAATTTCAAGTGCCCATTATGAATGAATCAATGCTGAAGAACAATGAAAAAACGACAAATTCGAATTTTCAACAGATTTCGTTCTCTCCGATTATAAATTCTAACTTTATTTCAATAAACATTATAATTGTTACTTGAATGGAGAATTTTCCGATAAAATTTCTCACTTAAAGAGTTTTCACTCTCGAAACTTTCGTTCTTTCGATTGAAAAGTTTCGTCTACTTACTGGGCAAAAGATGAAACAATAAAACAGTATTCACAACAAGAAAAAATAACCTGACCATCTCATTAATTCAAATTCACGCATTGAACAAAATTATTCGCATTTTGATCTTCGCAATCCTCATAAAATTGAGATTTGAATTGAAGAGTTAAAAACGGGTTTAAAATAGAATGAAAAATTATCAACTTGAAAATCAATTCAACAGTTGAAATTTCCAATGTTGCTTTCTCTCCAATGTCGAAAGCAATTATAGAATACGGTAGATCTGCGCTACTGAATGATAACAAAATCAGTCCGGCGTAGCTTGAATAACGTTCATTCAACCATCCATTTTCCTGCCATAATTGGGGAGCTAATTATAATTCAGGTTTAGGGTAACAATTCTAGTCACAAACAGCATCAAAATTATTCCGACATTTTGCGTTAATAACTGCTCAGAGTTTTATTTGCAGCTATTCAGGCATTAGTGTACTGAAATCTACTTAAAAATTTAGAGGAAAACATTCACGTAGCAAATATGTGAGTCATGACTTGGAAAGGTTCCAGTTCAACGTTTCGTGAACAGTCGAGTTTAATGTTTGGTAGTTATCATAGCTGCAAAATAACAGACTTTGATATTAGACTCGACTGAATTGATTGATGCACGTGCAATGCACGAATGTAATCAATTAAGCTCGAATTAAACGAGATATAATTTAATTTTTGATTTCAATTAATCGTATAATTAAACAGAACATATTTATAAATGAACATCTCTTCATTTTTCAGTGGGTACAAAGAACGATAAAGGGCTCTCTCTCACTCTATAACCTGCTTTCTCCTTGCCACTAAACACATATAATAATTTTATACAACAGAAACGTTTCAACTATCCTCCGTATTGAATTGATATCTATATATATAATAAAACAATTGTTAAACTGATTCACACATATATTAAAAAGAATATTGCATGACGTAAGTTTCGATGAGATTCACCTTTTTCAAATGCTACGTGCAGACTAATATAAACATTAATCTGCTTAAAATGAACATTAGTTTGCACGTAGAATTTGAAAAAGGTGAATCTCATCGAAACGTACGTCATGCAGTATTCTTTTTAATATATGTGGAAATCAGTTTAACAATTGTTTTATTATGTTTATCGATTCACATCAAGTATCGGCCTCATAAATTATTAATATATTAAAATAAATTAAACTGTTGGCTTAATGTTTCACGATTTATTTAACAATATGTATAGTCAACATGTTTCGAGCGTTAGCTCATTTTCAAGACTAAACTACTATGCATTTTGTGGATATAAATTCGTTGTACGTTTCTTATAGTAGTTTAGTCTTGAAAATGAGCTAACGCTCGAAACATGTTGACTATACATATTGTTAAATAAATCGTGAAACATTAAGCCAAGAGTTTAATTTATTTTAATATTCAATTATGTTTCACCAAGAGTTAAGCGAGAATTCAATCTCATTAATTATTATATATATATATATATATATATATATATATATATATATATATATATATATATATATATATATATCGATATTGACATATGATCGTTGAATGAAGGTTTTGGGATGTTTGACCTATATATACAGAATCGCAATTTTGACAATTAATTTTCTGCGCAATTTCATGTAGTTTTTCTACGGCAATAATGACTTCAGTTCTGTTGTCTGTGATGATAGCAATATCGTCTTCAAAGGCAAGACATTTGACATTTATTCTATTTTCTTTTTTGATACCCACTTTTATGCCCTTTACGTGAAGTTCCCACTCCCTCATGACTTTTTCTAAAACAATTTTTAAAAGGACTGGCGAAAGTCCGTTCCCCTGCCGCACACCGGTTTTGATTTCAAAGGGATCTGATACTTCACACATGAATTTTTTACCTTGGAAGTTCTATCTGTAAGTGTATACACTATAATTTTTCTAGTCTTTCAATCGATTTCAAATTCTTTCATGATTTCAAAAAGGGTTTCGAGGTCTACCGAATTATGCTTCCTTGAAGTCAATGAATGTGATCACTGTGTTTCTACAATTCCTCATCTGTAATATCATCTTCAAAGTCCAGATGTGTTCAGCACATGATCGGTCTTTTCTGAATCCAGCTTGGTATTTCACAGTTAGTGGACCGCTTGGTATTTTACTCTGTTTAGGAGTGCTTTAGAAATTATTTTGTATGCAACCGGGAATAAAGAAATTGCCCTGTAATTATTGATATCGATTTTGTCCAATCCTCTGGTATATGTTCTATTCTCCAGATTTCTGATATCAAATGATGAAGTTTTTGCGTCAAAATATTATCGTTCAGTTTCCAGAGTTCCGCAATTATCCCATCTCCTCCTGCTGCTCTGTTGTTTTTGAATTGCCTGATAATTGCTTTAATCTCTTCCATATCAGGGGCTTGCGAGTCTGGATGCGTAAACCCCGAAAAGTCGAATTCAAGTTTTTCTTGGTGTAGATTGCAGTTAAGAAGGGTGCTGAAATATTCGCCTACCATTTCGCAGTTAATTTTTGTGTTAGTTTCCAACGTGCCATCGGATTTTTTGAAGCAAAGACTGAGCGCTTGGTATCCTCGCAAGTTTTCTCTGAAGATTTTGTAAAAATCCCTAGTATTATTATTGGTGAAATCCTTCTGTATTTCGTGACACCTATCATTATCATATCTCCGTTTTTCTCTTGTAAATACTCTGGAGACCTGTTTTCAAGTTCTCCCAGCTTTCTCCATTTTTATTTCCGATAAATTTTTTTCATGCACTCATTCTGTTGTCGACTGCTTGCTCGCAAATTACGTTCCACTAGCGGAGTTTCCTGGTGCGAGGAGGTTGCCCTAGTGTAGTGGCTTTCTGAATGTTTTTTGTAAGGATTTCCCAATTTGTCGATGCTTTCTGATTGATTTGTGCAATGATTCTTTCCTTGTAAAGTTTCAGATATTCGGGAGCCGACCCAACCATTTTGGGTGTAAATTTTTTATTTATTTTGGGTTGAAACTTGGTTCTTATTTGGCGGAGATTGTGATCCGAATCAAAGACGCCTTTGCGAGTTCTGACATTCAAAATTTCCTTCACGTGGTTCTTCGAAGTTGCGACATGATCAATTCGATATTCATTCTGTTTGAGAATGCGATCTCCAAATAGTTAACTTATGTGCAAATTTTTGAAATTGAGTACTCATGATTTTGAGTTCGAAGTTCCTACAAAACGCGATTAACCTTTCACTGTTCTTGTTGTTACGTTTGTACTTGGAGACCCGTAGTATCTCTGAATTTCCTTTCCTTACCTAGCTGTGCGTTAAAATCTCCTAGCAAGATTTTCACGTGGTGTTTTGGTATTTTATTAGTTGTTTATTCCAATGATTCCCAAAAATCTTGTACGCTTTCCGGAACGTTTTCGTTGTGGTGATTAATGGGAGCATGCACGTTGTTTAGAGTGTGAGCTTCATTAGCTGATTTAATAGAGAGCAACGAGACTCTCTCTTTGTGCGATGTGAAATTAATAACCGAGTCGAGTATGGAATTGTGTATCGCGAATCCGGTACCTAAAAGCGGTAATTTGTCCTTAACTGTCACGGCAGGTTTCCCGTTGCAGATTTTGAAACTGTCTGTATCGAAATGATGCTCGTCCATGAATCGTGTTTCTTGGAGAGCGGTGATTGAACTTTCTCATGGTGTTGGTAAGCTGTTTCAGTTTACCTGTTTTAGCGAGTGTATTAAAGTTAATTGTACCAATGTGATGTTTTTGTTTGATTTTGACATTACGGAAGGTTTTTGAGAAGCTCCGATTCTTCTCCGCTTGGTGTCCCTGATCCCCCAGAATCCGATGATCAGGTGAAGCCAGTCTTTCGACATGTGCCTTGGGTAGTGATTCTTCATTCTTCTTTTCCATCGTGAGTTCAAGTTGAACGAAGATTTGTGGTGGTTCCAGTTGAGACCATAGTGTTTACGACCCGATTTTGGAGTTCGAGAAGATCGAAATACAGCCGCCTCAACTAGAGAAACAGACGCTGACCATTGACCGTCAGATACTCAGCAGATGCCAATGGATTTTTTTAGTTAGTTTTTGGTCCTCCCTGTGTATCAGTGTCTCCTATATCTAGGACACTTTTCTCTAACCGCCACCCGGGGAGGCGCATGTAGGAACTAACTACCCCAAACGAGATATATATCTGTATATATATATATATATATATATATATATATATATATATATATATATATATATATATATATATATATATATATATATATATATATATATATATATATATATATATATATATATATATATATATATATATATATATATATATATATATATACAATATATTGTTCTGATTCTCCCATATAAATTTTCAAATATTATTATTTCTGAGCTCAATGTAATTTTCTAAAGAAAAATTTTTTTATCTAATGAATTTTCAATCTATTTGAGATTCCTTCTATTTCAGGGTGGAATCTATTTAAAATCTCAATTTTAAAAAAAATAATATTCCTCATGATTTTGAATATACATATATTAATTTCAACAAGAACTGAGAAGGGAAATACTGAACAAAAAAACTCTTAACCCCCTGAAACTAAAATAATCTTGATATGAAATCTGAAATGGTCTTTGAAAGAAATTGATAATTAAAAATTCATAATAAAACAATTGTTAAACTGATTTACACATATATTGAAAAGAATACTGCATGATGTACGTTTCGATGAGATTCGCCTTTTTCAAATGCTACGTGCAGACATTTCTCGAATACATACAATATATAAACTTAAATTATGAATACAGAGAAACAGGTTGAAGGGATCAATTCATACTGAACTACTAGATAGTAAACTAGGTTATTTTGAAAAGATTGAGAAGGGGGCTTGAGGTATGATGGATTTGGCTATTCAAAAGGTTGCAAGAATATTTGTTTATCTGGCAACCTGTTTGGCTTATTATTTGTTATGAGTGATTCTAACAAATTAAGCTTCATTCCCTTGTTTGCGGTATTCAAAATTTCAAAATCGGAATTTAATATATGATTTCCGTCAATCAAATGATTTGCATAATGTGAATCTGTCTTCTGATTATCAAAGCTACGTTTATGTTCGGAAATTCTTATTTGAAAACTTCTAAACGTTCTACCAATATAAAACTTATCACAACTACACCAGTTAATTTTATATACACCTGATTTTTTATTTTTGTTGACCTTAGATTTGTTATTTCTGATATGTTTTCCTTAGTTATTTTCAGTACGGTAAGCAATGTTGATGTTATACTTAAAAAGAAGAGATTTGAATTTTTCACTGGACTTACCGATGTATGTAAGACTGTTATAGTTGATATTGTTTTTGACTAGAGGATAAACCAAACCAATCGCCTTTTAGAAGTTTTTCTTTAATATCATACTATCTATTATCTCAGGATTATAATTATTAGGTTCACGGCTATTTGCTTGATTAAATTTTTCTTGGTGTTAAATCATCGAAACGTACGCCATGCAGTATTCTTTTTAATATATGTGTAAATCAGTTTGACAATTATTTTATTATGTTTATCGATTCACATCGAGTATCGGCCTCATCAATAATTAATTGAGAATTCATTTGAAGTACCTCTTTCTTCACGCTCTCTTGGTGTTCTCTACACCAGCACTCCAGAACTTCTTCTTTTGATATTATTATAAATTTCCTATACCGCTATTTTGCAAATTAATTTCCTTTTCTCAATCGTTCTATTTCGAAACATTTTTTCAACTACAACTCATCTCCAAAAACTAGGCGTCCATCTATCCATGTTCTCAATTTTGTTCGTCTGATCTATTTCACAGCAATCTCTGATGTTATATTTTTGAATTTCATGCATTAATTTGTCTTCTATGATGCTTTGTTCAACATCAATTCATTATTGTCTATTTAGTATGTCTGTCTTGAAAACTTACATTAGAGGCTAGGATTGTACAGTAGTAAACAATTCCGAACTTAAATTATTTATTCAATATTTAACATTTCAAATGAATTGATATAAAAAAACATCATTTGGTAAGGTTGAATACATTTAAATTATGTTTATTTTATATCTTTTAATTTCTAGGTTACTGTTCCAAATTAACTACTCTTTGTTATTGATTTGAAATTCAGATCGATTTCATGATTGAATTTGGAAATGGGCTTTACAAATACATCATATGAGAATTTTTATTACATAATGTGACAATATATGAGTAATGCCAGAAATAAGAACAAAACTGAATGAACATTACGTATTTAACTACAAACAAGTGATGTTGTCAATTGTCCTACTGTTGATCTCTGAATTACAAAAATATAGTTTATCAACTATTTGAGGAAACTTAATTACATTAACATATTATCAAATTGACTTAATTAAATCTACACAAGTATATGCATGTTTAAAATTTGACACAATGGAGTGAAATGAAATATGACTTTGTCGAAACAATCAGTTTAGAAGCTTAAAAGCATCACCTTGAGAAAAATTAAACTTTATTTATTTCTGTTTATACTGCATATATATTCAAAATTTTTGATACTGAATTATATGAATTATTTTACAAATTTATACTACATCAGTGATCTTTCTAAATTTCAAAATCATTATAAACATTGCATGAAAATTATACCATTAGAAGATATATATATATATATATATATATATATATATATATATATATATATATATATATATATATATATATATATATATATATATATATATATATATAAGGAAATATATAAATGAAATAAATTTTTTGTGCTTATGGTACTGAATGAAATATTCAAGGGAATGAACATTAGAACATTCATTCAGAAAATTGAAATTAATCAAAAGAATGTTATAGTAGAGCTAGATATGTGAATGTGTACGATGTGATGTCTCCATTATCGTTCAAGGGATAAATGTTAGAGAAATATTGAAATCGATGCCACACCTGATGAAAGTGCGAGACATATATGTTTCGTTCTGCAAGGAACTCGTCAGTCGCACCACGTCCATCGAAGTGAAGCAACGATTTCAACCTCCAAGCATCTTCTAGTGACTTCAAGCGGAAGATCGTAGAGTAATGAATACTCTACAATTCCATCTATAGAAATCAGTAGAAAACATCTCTGTCGGATTACAGACACACCAAGCATCGAAATTTCACATATCTTCTATACCCGTAGGTATCTAATGCAATGCAATGTCTATTTGACAAATATCATCATACGATGTTTACAAATGTCAATAGGTTGCGTTAGTAGTACGCTCGCGTTTATTTCCGTATTTCAGGGGCCAATGCTGCGATATTTTTAAGGAAATATCGATTCAAATAAAATATATTCGATAAACGAAACGCGTCATGCTATGTAGTCAATAAAGTGTAAATCATAAGTTCAACTGTATAAATTTAAGTTGATATTCAATTATATATATATATATATATATATATATATATATATATATATATATATATATATATATATATATATATATATATATATATATATATATATATATATATATATATATATATATATATATATATATATATATATATATATATATATATATATATATATATATATATATATATATATATATATATATATATATATATATATATATATATATATATATATATATATATATATATATATATATATATATACATATATATGAGCTGATGTGTAAATTGTAATCTATTTATTATATTTTTTTTTCAATAATTAAAGAATTAGGTTTTTTCACTGTGTGTAATTTCATGAATTTTCAGATTGTGAATTCTTTTAGAGTTCACTCTATCTCAGAGTGTATTCTATTTATATTTAATTTTGAATAAATATATCTGATAATTTCAAATATACATACTTCAATCAAGAAATCATTTTATGAAAACCTGAACAATAAAAAACAAATTCCAACTGAGTACTGAAAACTACAATTTACTCAATTTATAGTCGAAATTATATATAAGGCCTTTGATTAAATAAATTATGACATTAATCTCCTTTGTACCTCCTTTGATTGCTCTTGATTATTACTCTGATTTATTTCACAGCCATCTTCGATGTGATGTTTTGAATTTCGTGCCTAAAAACTTGATATCAATGACCCTTCATTCACCTTCAGGTATTATTTTACTTAGTACATGGTATCTGTCTTCAAACTTCACAATTGAGGTTTTGATTTTAAAGTTATTAGCGATAATTTTCGACTCTAATTAATTATATAAAAATTGAACATTTCAAATAAACATTTACACAAAATTCCACATAATTTCCTATGAATTATGGCTACTCTACATTCGAAATATATTTATTCTATTTATTTGAACTTCCAGGTTGCTGTTTCAGATTAAACACTTTCCATTATCGATGTGAAACTGAGATCGATTTCATTATCTAATGTTGAAAGTGGGTTTCACAAATATATCTTTCGTTTCAAATACACATCTTAATGTTCAAATTATATATTATTTTGTGACAAGCAATGAAGAATATTATAACAGAAAGGAGAAACAAAAATAAATGAAAACTGCATATTCAACCACATTATTGAAATTATGTCAGTGTTCAATAGTGAATAATGAATATAGATTAGCACATTTTGTAAGAATTCATCTACATTGCAACCAAAAAAAAAATAGGTAATTATACCTTGAATACTGTATGTATGCTCAGAATTTTATGCCATAAAATAAATTGCATGGAATTGAGCTTGTCGAAAAATTCAGTTGAAAGAGCTCACAAGCACCTCGAAATTGAATATTGTTGATTATTAAATATTATTACATATTTTACTATGTATATTCAAACAATTAATTACTCAAAATGAAAAACTATAATGTTTGTACAGATTTCGCTACAAATTGTATCTTTGTCATAAGGTGAAAATAAATCAAATGAACTGAATGACTTTCACTTATGAAAGAAAGCCGTCAATTCAGTAGTCACTCAACAACTGAATTGGGTTGCTATTTCATTGTCAGAATTAATAGAACCATTTAAATAGGTACTATAGCGCCTAATTTCAGTAGATTATATTAAGTGCTATATTCGTCCTTTTCTCGAACAATGTAACTTGGACTAAGGTTGAAAAGAGAGAAAGAAGAAAATATAAGAGGAAATAAGCACAAGGTCTTCTCGGAAATGGAGGATGTTTTCGAATACGCCTTTAAATATATTTTTCAATGTTTGCGAATTCAAGGCGGTTTTCAATATCTTTTCGAATACAACTGAAATGTTTACTTCAGAAAATTTCAATATCCAGTATCATCGTAAAAAATGTTGGATACTTGTAGCTCAGAATAATTGGAAACGCCGCGCCGAGCAAAAATGTCAGCGGCAAATTACGCATTCATCAAAATTCGGGCAGCCTTCTCGTATACAAATTGAGTAGATGTATTTTTCACTTCATCCCAATTCAACAACATTCAATCAATCATCTAATGAAAAATCGATCAATTAACCCGAACTGCTCCATCACTTATCTAGTAACCTCAAGATAATTAAAAGGCTACGGCCTGCACGTCGTTTCCTTACAATTCCTTGAGCGTCAACCTAAACCTCTTCCTTCATCAAAAACAGACCTCACCCCAGAGCTAGAAACAATGGAGTCAATCGCTAAGAAAATTTGTTTCAGAATCCCACTAATTGAAAAAATTACTAAACGCTTCAGATAACTGAAAAGAACTCAAGAAATGCATTTTTCAACGTCCTATGACACAGTGAGCTTCATATCCATTAACTCATTTTCAAGCTGGATGCAGAAATAATCTTCCATGACAAAAGAGATCCACACAACCACGTATCAAACATTCAATTTAACTATTTTCAATAAAAAACAATGTACATATTCAGTTTTATGTCATATTTACTAGTTTGGACAGAAGTTTTCTACATTTTCAAGTGAATGGAGAATAATTGTTTAGCATTAAATGAACAAAAAAGTGAAGTATTGAATTCATAGCATAGAACTGGTGAGAAAGTGATGAGATATTCATCGTTTGTATCCAACAAACATTCAATGTGTTATTTATATGTGGTACAATATGTTAATTCGGCGCCTTTTATAAAGGAGAGGCTTATTTTTCAGAGGAGAAATTTTTGGGGTCGGACATATTCCTGTAACAAGTAATGATTTATTTTGTATCTACTGTTATTTCAAACTTTGCGTTTTAATGTAATTCGAAATATTTCATTTGAATATGTGATTATCAAGTGTGAATACTTTTGGCGTACAATGTTATTTATTTCCTCTTGAACGTTAAGAGAATACTTTTGGATTCCAAATTGAGCATGAGCGTTTTTGTCAAATAAAGAGAATTAAACCTGCTCCAGATTTGGGGTTCAACACAATGAGATAATTTTTCATGCCGTTCTGAGAAATCAGGAGATATATATATATATATATATATATATATATATATATATATATATATATATATATATATATATATATATATATATATATATATATATATATATATCTTAAAATTGATTTATTGCCTGTTTAAGATATTTTATTTTGAATGTTTTTAGCTATAACAGGCTTCTTTTGATATGAAAAAGTTTATTTTTTTAGCGTTTCGTTGTTATATCACAACTTTGTCAAAACTAATAATTAGTTTGAACAAAGTTGTATTATAACAACGAAGCGTTAACAAAAATGAAGTTTTTTTTTCATATCAAAAGAAGCTTGCTATTGCTAAAAACATTCAAAATAATATATATATATATATATATATATATATATATATATATATATATATATATATATATATATATATATATATATATATATATATATATATATATATATATATATATATATATATGTGCATATATCACTGTCCCGTTTGGGAGACATCTTGGTTGACAATGGATATCCAAGAATACTGGTAAAAAAGTTCCTATGCAATACAGTCATTGGACCACCGGCACCTCTTTAACTGACCTGGATATAGATCACAACACACAAGCTCGATCAGTTAGATACAGATCTTTACCATACTTCCCGTCTCTCACGGCAAAACTATGCCACATTCTCGGTGCAATAGATGATCTAAAACTTGCCAAATACAACTTCTTTACTGGCCGAAGTGCTTTTACAAGACTTAAAGATGAAGTACCTATATCATCAACATCACATTGTATCTACAGTATTCCGTGCTTAGATTGTGAAGGAGTCTACATAGTTCAAATTTCTCAGACCATTAAAAGAAGAATAATATCTTCACAAAAGTGATGTTAGACTTCGGCCGGACAGATGTGCCTTGACACTACACTCCACAAAACGAGGACATTGCTTTGATTTCGACAATGTGGGAATACTGAATATAGCTGGTAGTTAACAATGAAGAATTTTTTTGGAAATGGTCCATATCAACAACAACACTAAAAGCATAAATAAGAAGACGGACGTTTCCGGGTTGAGCTGTATTTATAGTTATTTGCTTCTAGACCATTTTAAATAACCCTCGCAGACAACCCATAATCTTTATAGTTTCTATGTGGTATATGCTCTATGTAACTTTTGTTGTCACGGTTTATGCTCTCTCACCTCTGTTACTTTTTTCCGGTGACAATTTGTGTTTCTGTGCTCCTGTCATATATATTCGACCGTTTATCTATCTACGGTGTTTGAGATAATTTCATATATTTTTGAAGAATTTTTACATTTTAATATTAATATTTGATTCCTGTGCAATATCACTTTGTAATTTCACACATTCCTGTTGATGGTATTGGTCATACGTATATTTCCTAGTTAGCCGTAAGTTGTCAAACTAAATGTTTACATGATTTCAGATTTTATTTCAGATTTCACAGGTTTTAGAGTCCTCATGAAGACTGTAAACTAAGTCGAAATATAGACCAGGCAATCAAATTGGATAAAATTCATTCATAAAGGCCTCCTTCCTTGCCTATAACCCATAAAATTTATATATATATATATATATATATATATATATATATATATATATATATATATATATATATATATCATATATATATATATATATATATATATATATATATATATATATATATATATATATATATATATATATATATATATATATATATATATATATATATAAACCTACTGAAAAAAAAATTCACTGAACCTTTCAGAAGATGCGGTTGGTTTTTATTTAGATGGAAACATAGCGATGCCAAAGTTTTTATTATCTTTATTCTTTCGAATAGTTGATAAATACACCGACAGTCTGAAGACGGTTATAACGACGAAACGTATTACGTTATGACAATAAAAGTTGAAATCAAATTCAAGTTTTTGAATTATTCTGTAGGTATTCTTTCTTTCATTTATTCATTTATTTATGTGTTCTCAATAATTGCTTTGGTGGGAATCAAGACTCAAAATATAATTGGATTTTCTTGTATTTCGTTGTCCGTTCATCGTATTCAAACTTGATATTTATGAGTCAATATTTTTCAGTATTTGGTTAATATACTGGATATGATATAGGTGTGAATTTAACCATATTGTAGGTTCCTCATAGATTGAATATCTGTGTTTTAATTTCAGAACCAATCACCGAGATCAAGGGCAGTCCGGACATTTTCATCAACCAGGGCTCGACTATAAATCTCACCTGTCTCGTTAAGTACGCGCCGGACGCTGCTCCGTCCGTCTCTTGGGCGCATAATAAGGCTGTGATCAATTTCGACTCTCCCCGCGGCGGCATCAGCCTGGTCACCGAGAAGGGGCACGTCACGACCAGCCGCCTGCTGATCCAGAACGCCATGCAGACGGATTCCGGGCATTACAGTTGCACTCCGTCCAATGCCAAATCTGCGACTGTTCGTGTACATATCTTGAATGGTAAGTGTTCTAGGTCAACACTCATCGACGTTTGGTTGAATGATTCTAATTTTGCGTGAAATTCAATTTCAAACTAGACCGTATTCGTAAGTGTAAACCGCGCAGATGTGTAACTGAGAGCCTCACAGATGTTACACTGTGTGTTACACTATTGCATTATGTCGTTGGTAGTTGATATGATTTGTAGCACTAACAGTTGTACCCCATGTACTGCATGGAAGAACTCACATACAAACTGAAATGGAACACTTTCTTTCAGACTCAAGTGCTGAATTCTGCAATAAATGATTCAGCGTTTCAATCAGCTTTTTCGACGTTTTCGTTAAGTATAATTTGACTTTTTGAAAGATTTTCCTATGAAATTCGGGAATTCTGAGAATTGAAATGTATCTTTGACAAACATTGACTTTTCAGTTTGAGTCATGTCAATGTATTCGTTCGATGAAGTGTGATGAACAGGTCATAGCCTGCAACCTTAAACCTAGAAATACATAACAATTTTCAAGGTCGTGCTACTAGACCCTTATTTGCCAGTATGAGGCCCAAATGAGAAGCACGGATGGCGATGGCAAATTTCACCACATTTCAAAAACATCGCAGCGTGATGATCCAATAAAAATGTTGAGGATTATACGGTGACCTATAGTCGATATTCACTTTTAACTTTGATATTGCATCCTCAGAGGATGAAGGAGCAGATTTTCCATTAACGGTACGTTGAAAATACAAGGCATTTACAAATTTTTTTTTTAATTTGAATGGCCATCAAGTGTGAAATCATTCAAATGACCTACACAGCTTCTCACGTAGGTACAGATCCGAGTGACCAATTATTCAATGACTCATCTGCACATACCGAACTGAATTTGAGCGATGACTTGTGTTATGTTCACCTTTAGATTATCAGTCGATTGTGGTTTATCTGTCTAGACTTGACATTTTGAGAAATGCTACAGGGGAAAGTCATCCCAGGATCTATATCCTCACCCTCAAATAATTCATATCAAGAATATCAATTGTGGCATCCTAATCCTGCTAGAACCATATTTCAAGATACATTAGTTCAATTTGGGTCATGACAAGTGTATTTCTAGTGGTATGCAGATTTCACTTTTAATGATGATCACCCCATTGACGTCGACGTTGAAGAAGTACTGACCAATTACGCCACCGGTACGAAATCCACTCTGCATGGTAACTAGCGCAATAGAGTGTACAATATTCTTGGTTAGTGAGTCTTTAGCCATCACAAATAAATCGGATGGTTTTCCGACTGCGTTCACATGCCACATATAGTTGTCAGTGAGAAACGCATGTTTCTAAATTTAAGCCAGATACAGACAATGTCTGACTGTGTGACTTTTTGATCGTCATAGCGAATGCCAATCAGATTGGGAATTGAGTGCATTTGAATTCCGTTGGCACATCTGTAGGTATCATAGGGATTTGCCTTGACACTTGCCATTTAAAATAATGGATTCAATAATATTTTTCATTAATTTTTCAATTACTAATCGTGTGCCATTACACAGCCGTGATGGGTTTGAGTTACGAAGCAGAATGATCGGAGATCCAACCTCCAATTGATAATGGTGTAGTCCCATGCCTAGCTAGTCCAATGAATTCAAAAACTCAATATCCTAAACTGCATCGATAGATTTGTATGACACTAAGTCCGCAGGCAACAACGGTTGTATCTATAAATTTAGCCCATTGAAATTGATGATGAATTTACGGTGAGAGTAAAATGAACATGAAATTTGCACAGAAAATTTAAAATAATACGTATAACAATAACTGCTACGAGACCGGCTTCGTTACCATCTCTACTCGGTAATGTTTGCTGAATGAGTGGTGACAATGGTGGACACCTGGCGGGGATAACTGATCGATTGATTAGTTGATCAGTTATCGATCGGGCGAGGGCGGAGCATCAAATTGAATTGAGAAAAAATAATATTGAAGGAAATTGAAATTATGAACTCAGAATGAGAATTTATCATACTACAATTATTATATTCGATTACCAACTTGCAACCCTATTGCGGATCTGTAGAGGGAATGAAGAGGAAAAATCCCGATGAAAAAATAGGGGTTGATCGCAAAGGTTGAAAATTGAGCGTAATATGAAAGTTTTCATTCCAAATCATGATAAAATAAAAAAAATATTGTCAAAATAAGCAAAGTTTATATTTAACGAATAAAAATAGAGGTTGGTAGTAGAGTAGTGAAAAGTTAAACGTAATATGAAATTTTTCATTCTTATTCATGACAAAAATAAAAATCTTCAGTCAAAAAATTCAAGTTTCTAATTGACAAATAAAAATAGCTGTTGACTGTAGAGAGATGAAACTTTGAGATAGTATGTATTTTTATATACTGTTTCATAAAAAAATAAAAACAGGGTGGAAAACCCAAAACATTCAGGGGTATGAAAAATAAATATCTGATCCGCAGACCTAGCCAATATGCACACATGATTTTACAAAAATCTGTCAAGTAATTTAACGATAATTTTATATATATATATATATATATATATATATATATATATATATATATATATATTATTTCGAAAGTTTTTAGCAATAACAGGCTTTTTTTGATATGAAAAACTTTATTTTTGTTGACGTTTCGTTGTTATATAAATGAATCAATTTCAAGAAATATAAATATATATATATATATATATATATATATATATATATATATATATATATATATATATATATATATATATATATATATATATATATATATATATATATATATATACATATACAACTACTGGGGTTTGAGTTTCGAAATTGGTAACGAAGAAAAAGAGAGAGGTGAAAAACTGAAGTTGAATTGATCATTCATTATCGACTTTTTATTTCAGTGGTTATCAGAAATTTCCGAATATTCTAGACTTCCAAAGTATTTCCTTGGATCTGGGGGTGAAGTCATTTCACCGAGTTCAAATGTTCGGATTGATTATTAGAAATAGAATATGTTGACAGTTAAGTATAATTTTCATTATGTAATATGAAGAATTCATATTCTTTCATTCCGGTGGCCATATTCTGTCAGTTTAACCTATGAAGTATGCCTCACAATCAGCACAATTGATCTGACACACTCCACCTTTTGCGTTGATAGGTTATTTTTCTTCATTTTCAACTGAAAATAAACCCAAACTCCTACTATTCGTGTTAATAGTTTGAATATTGTGTTTCCTTAATCTATTGTTGATTTTGCTAGTGAGATTTGGTATGTAATTGATACTATGGAATTTTTCATTATTATTTTATACATTTGTAATTGGAGAAATTGATTTCATCGGCCTAGTATGACGCTCTTCCATTATTAATTTGTCAATTATATAGTTTATTTTGAACATAGCCTTTCAAACGAATCGACAATATCAACATGCCTCCGGATATCCCGAAGTAGAAGTTCCACTTTCAGGTTATGTTCCAACATTGTAAAAACTGCAGATTGTAGAGTGGTCATCTACACAGATTTATAAGATGTTTTATGGTGTATATACATTTTCTGTTTTCAATCTAGGACTATATCACCTCCCAACGGTTCGATAATAGTTTGAGTTTATTTGAGTAATTCGTTTGTACATAACCTTATTCGAGGAGTTAATATAAGTGTTCATCTATTAAAACCACGACAGCATCAAGTATCATTATTTTGGAGTGCCTGAACTTCATTCTGAAATACACTTCGAGCTTATTTCATCTGTTTGTAGCACGATCGAGTTCAACACGTACTCGATCTGGATTTTCGACGTCTAAGACTTTAAGGATGAACCTGCAGGCAAACTCGACGACATCCTCGACTATACTTCGAATTCGTAATTTAATTAATTCGAATCCCAAAGTTTCTCGACTCTCAAGGCAAGTACACAAACCACTAATGGGGTTTTCTTTCATGCTTTGCAACGAAACCTTCTTCCATTCAGCGAGAGAAAATTTATTTCGAAAAATAGTGCATCCTGTTAAATTTATGCAATTCGTTTCAACGTTCGGCTTTGGACGCTCCCATCACAAAATCACAGTTGAGCGTATCAAATATACCAAATCCGTATTAAAGCTTACATTATGAAATTGAGTGAGAAAAACAGTAGAAACCCTACAAATTCGGAATTTTAAACTGAAAATCAAAACCCATCAACTTACGGCTCTAAATTATTGACAATCAGTTCGATTCAATCTGATTTAGAATTTCAATTGAATTGAATACAACGTATTCAATAGTAAGCGAAAATCGAAGTTAGGAAATGAATTTGTAGTGAATTTCCTTTCCAGGATATGAATTAAATGCGATTTTATTTTTATCTCAGTTGACTCCATTGCAATTATGAGAAGTTATGCGGATGAGGAAAATTGACTAAACTAATTGAATTTGATCGAGTTCTTGGTGATATGTCATTTTATCATTGTGTTATTGGTCACTTTCCGCTGATTCTTCTAGATCAGATAGTCATATTTCATTAAATTTTATTCATTCAGTTAGCATTCTTAATATTATTATTTTCTGTAATTGAGTCATATACCTGTCGAGGATGAAGAACGTTTTATCATTTTTATTAGTATCCCAGAGAAGTACCAAATTGTTTTTTGGAAACTGTCAATGTGGAGATTATAATACGAATATAAGCTTCAAGTAATGAATTGCTTGAAATTGAGACACGAATAAAAATGCAGTTCAAGCTTCAGTTACAAAACTACTTGAATTATAAACTGTACATAAGAAAGTACCAACACTGCGAACGAAAAATTCCCAATTCAAACAGTGGCCGCAATATTTTGAAAAGGATGATAGAAAGAAGACATGGTTATTTTAGGAGTTGATTATGAATTTGTATCTGAAGTGCTGAGAGTATAATGTGCACTATTGAATAACTCTCGCGAAATAAATTCGTATGAAACTTATATCTGTTATTTTCGTACTTTAGGTATAGATTCAGTTGTTCAATAACTAAGACAAGAATATTGGAGAATTGTAGAAAACTCAGAGGTAAGTAAATAAGAATTTTACCTGACTGAAACCCTACTTGGGAGACAGAAAATTCTGAGGGGTCATTTGAAAATACTGAGATCAACTTAACAGTATCGGAGATGCATTGACGAGTATAAATATTCCTCAACAACCAAAAATTGACTGTTGACGATTTTCTGAACGCTAAGGATCCAAATTACACGAGATAAATTAATAGTGTATCTTCTATCGTCATCAATCAATGGATGAGACGTAGTGGTGCTGCTGGTGAACTAGTGAAAAAGATACGGGTACTAATTTTACTGTAAGAGTAAGATAAGCTCAAAATATATCGAATGAACAAAGAAGAAAAGTCGAAAATTACCAATCGAAAAAAATAGGAACAAGGAGAGCAAGACCTTGCTTATATGTATAATATGCTAAAGTTGTTAAAGCAAATAAAAAACCAGAACAAAAAGTTAAGTGTATTTATAATCAGGTACTTTCAGAACTGTCCGATTTCTTTATTATTTTGCTCTTTATTATTGTTCAGTTTATTTTTGTTAGTGAATTGTATAAGTTGTGTCTTTTCACTAAGTTCCTTTTTTTCGTGCTCAAAGATCTCTTATTTGATTCAGTTGTGTTCATCCATAGAATAGTGTCAATAACTGTAGAATATATTCATATAAGTTACTATTTTTTTTCGAAACTGAGTGATTCTGTTGGTTTCGTTCATTTTGTAAAGATTCTTATTCTGAACCTTATTTGTTCAGACTGTGCTCGAAAGACACTTTGGGGACGAATTGGTGGAGTTCGATCTTGAAACTCTTTCGACTAATTTACTGCTTCTGCTTTGGGCTTTGTAACCAGCAATAGCTCTTCCTTCTTGAGGATTGTTTTTTTTTCACGGATTTAATCGTAAATTGCTGCATTGATCTTGAATGATCCTTGTTTTCGCATTTCAACAAAGTAAGGGAGCTCATTATTCCCGAACCGTATGATGTTGTTTCAGTTACAGAAATATGGTTGTACAACCCGATGATAAACCAATTGGCGATGATGATATGAATGTACCCAAATGTGAGTTAGAATAAATCACTGGTCTCGAGAGGGTGGAGTATGCTTGTATCTGCATTCCACATTCAAGGTTGAGGTTATCATTCTCGCGAGAAATGACTCTGTGGAACAAAAGTGGATAGGAGCAGCGTTGAATAAGCAAAAGGTGGAAATTGAAGAATATAAAGAGCATCATGGTAACTTTTTAAGGTTTATTGAGTGGCTGAGAAGCGTGGTGAGATTATATAGGTAGGAGACATAAATATGGACATGATGAATGCCGATAACAACGGCCAGGTTAATAAGCTGATAGTCTGTTGTCTTCCACTGCGGCAGTTTTTGACAGGAGTGATGAACATAACCTAGACCACTTCACATTATCTTGTACTATATTTAGCGCGTTTCTGGCGTAGCTAATGTTGATCATAAAGCTTGAAAATTGACCAACTTAGCTGTGAAGGCTGAGAAAAAGCAATATCTGCATCATATTTTGAATAAAAAAGACTCTCACTTGTTGCTCCATAAAGCAACAAGCCTAACAAACCTAAACCTAACCTGAACAAACTGCAGATACGTTGCGAAAATTATTTAAATTCACTGAAGGAAATTAATTTACCGGTTAAAATAAATGATTATTTAGTGGTAGCTTAAGCCAACTATCGTGATTGGGATCTTGATATATTTAAATTTTATCAGACTCATTTGAATACTGAATTTGAAGTGATGGTTTTGGACCAGTCGAAGAAAATGTCATATTTCGAAAATAACTGTACATAAAATCGAATGCGTCTCGGCTCGATCATATCTCAGTCACCATGTTATTATTTTGTTGTCCCTGCATACTGCTGTTTGTGGCTCCCTCATTTATACATGCCTCACAAGTTCACCCAGAGGTATGCAAGACCAGCAGAGCTATGCCATTTTCTAAGGTGAACGGTGTGTAGCAATTTAGTAAATTACGCCGAATAAGTATCTCGTCCGCACTATCTTAGGTTTTGAATAAGTTGATATATAATCAGTTGCAGAATCACGTAAGGAGATACAGTATTTTGCCTGTAAATCAGTCACGATTCAGTAGGGGTTATGAATGTGCTACCGCTTTACTTGACATCACTTTATTGACATTTTGAGTGTCATAAAAATAAAGTCATAATCTGCATATACAGACCACGATGGGATGTTCACAAGTGAAGGTGAAAACATGCGGTGTCCCTCAAGGCTCTATATTGGCCCACTTCTGTTCATCATATATACCAGTTTTCTCACGAAAGGTGTAACAACATTTAAATGCCACACGTTTGCTGACGATGTGCAGTTGTATCATTCTTTTGTGGATAGGAATTGAGAATTGGCTTCACGAAACACTAATTCTGATTTACAATTAATTTTGTCGAATTATAGAAAACATGGATTCCGTATAAACTCAGACAAAACCAAGTTTATGATTTTCAGTAATAACAAATATACGTAATACGGGGTATACGTAAACTTGGTAGGGTAATACATAAACTGCATCAGTCCTGATGGCTCACCACTCTATAATAAATTTAAATTTCCGTCGGATGTGCTTCAACTGAATGTAAGAAGCAGAGACTGCTCATTTCTCCTCAACACTGAATTACTATTTGAAAAAGGATTTTGTGTTGAAAATATTCAATATTAGCCCATTCGTAGTGAGATTTGCAGAGGAATTGAGGAACTAGTTATCTCGAGGTTCATGACTCTAATGCATGATGCGGGGCGACAATTATGTGATCTCTTATCTTTTTCGAATTATTCATTCTATAGTTTTTTTTCAGGTTCTTCTTTTCGTGATTCTCACTTCATTTCATTTCCGATTTCTCTGTTGCGGTATGTTGAAATATTATATGATTAATTATTATTGATTCTGTTCGATTAGTATTGAAATTTTTGGATGGAGGATCAGTTTTCAAATTATTCTATGCTTGTTTTCGGTTTGTAAGATTTTTGTAGATCTTACTCACAATGAAATTCATTCAATTCTATCTTCACTATTATGATATATTGATTAAATACATATATGTATTCATAAGGGAATGAAGTTCTGGTGTTAATGGCACAGAATGAAATATTAAAGAAAATGAATACAAGATTCATTCGAAAAATTCAAATTAATCGAAAGAATGTTATAGTAGAGCTATATAAGTTAAGGTGTTGTAGCTATAGAGTTATAGTAGTAAGTATGTGAACGTGTACGAAGTGATGCCTCCATTATCCTATATATAAATTTGAAGTTTAAATACTATGAGATAATGAATTCTACAAATAAATAATTGAGTAAACTGAAAATCAATAAGAGAATGTTCTACAAATTTTTGATTGAGTTGAATTTGAAAAATAAGTATCAATAATTGAAGGTGTAATGGATTAATAATTCAAAATTCAATTTATCTATGTAGTCGCCAATCTAAATTTGTGAATCTAAAAAATAGTAATAATGAATATTGAAAATTGAATGAATTCCAAGTCAGGTGATAGTTATTTGAGCAGATAAAAAACAGATTTCAAAGAAAAGATCATTTGAAATGTGTTGAACAAAAAAAATATGAACTGAGTGAAATTTGATTAATAATAGGTGAGTTAATGATGAGTCAACGGTTATAGCTTACGAATATGAAAGAAAAATTCAAAATGAGCCATTAAATTTCAATCAATCTGAATCATGTGAAATTCAAAATGAATGAGAAAATCTGAAACACATATAATATCGCCGGTTCCTGTGGCTTAGCCTCGCTGAAGGTATGGGTGTTTGTGCTTGTCTATGATTTAAGTAGTTTGAATTATGTATGCTCGATAATGTGCATTGATTAGAAGCCTAATTGCGTTTTCGGACCCGGTGTTTAACTGTAGGTTAAATGTATGAAAAAAACATATCACTTTGGTGAAATTCAAGTTATATTAATGAATTGAATTGTGAATCATCAGAACTTAACAACGGCAAATATACAAAATGATTCATCAATGAAGGCTCAGTATTAATTTTCCGAATATTTCGCAGGGCTATGAGAAGTAAGTTCATCCATATTGGCTACGAAACATGGAAATGTCAAAATTCGTGAAAATCACGATATCCATGCAAAATTTATCCATGCAAAAGTCATAGAAAAAAAGCTATTTTGGCCAGTACTATATCATCTATTTAGTCATTTTCTCGTTAAAGAAGGAAATGTTCTTTTAGTGTTGACATCATGACAAAATTTCATTTCTCTTTTTTGTGTGACTGTTATAGATTTTCATTAGAGTTGATTCATATTATCTCCGTGGAAAAATCTGGAGACGTATATAGAAGATTCGTGAGGAATGAACATCAAAATCATATCGTATCTGGAAAGCCGTTTCATTGTTTCAAATTGTAGCAATTCGTTCCGTTGTATCTTTTCGAACGCGATCACTCCAAATTGGAGCAAAGTATATTAGTTATCGAGAATCTGATCTAAATCGTGAGTAGTTGCCGCTGAAGCCGAGAATTTCGAGCTTGATCGAATTAACTCTTGCACATTCTCACGTACGCCATTCAGGACTTCATTGCGCTCTGAAATGAAGGTTTCAGCTTAGAACTCTATTAGTGGAACGTACATGAATTTTTTATTAGGATTATAACGTCCGATTTCGATAGAATATCTGAAATATTCATTATTTGGTTCGGCAATTCGGAATTACCAATATTATAAATTATCTATATTTCGCTATTATGTAATTAAACACTGGCTGGAATTCAGAAGATATGCTCATTTATTCGACTGATGGATACCACATAACGACCGCATAAATCTAATAATCTTTTAATGATCTATTGAAGTTCATTTTATAAAGATGAATATATATATATATATATATATATATATATATATATATATATATATATATATATATATATATATATATATATATATATATATATATATATATATATATATATATATATATATATATATATATATATATATATATATATATATATATATATATATATATATATAGATTTCATGCTCAAATATGAATGAAATCAATTACAAATTATTTACCGCAAAAACTTTTGGTTTAAATACTAACAAGCTGTTCGAAATTATATAGGCACTCCAACACCCACAAATTGCTCAGTAGAATAAAAATCCTGTGATCAGTTTCATAATTTACGGCGAAAAATGAATATTGTTTTGAGGACATAGCGTATGAAATTGGAGGTAATGAGAAAATTAACGATCTTGTTCAATAAAATTGATTCATATTTCGTTGAAAAATATTTTTTATTTGAATTATAGGTTTCACTGAATTATAGTCTGTGAAAATACTTCTCTACTTTCACAGAATACCATTACTTAACTGCTTGGCAATTTTTTTGGTGTGTCACCATTTTCAAAAGTTAAACCTAAGAATTAGTAGGGAGCCTTTCGATCTTCTCTGAGGATTCGGTTCTCGGTGACGAATATTGTGGATTATGTTTCCTCTTATGTTTCGTTTCAATACTCCCTTCACCTTTTCTGTTTCATTCTTTCAATGTTCGTCTTTTAATGATCCTTTCAGTGAGACGAACCACGTCTCACTTCTTCATTCCCGTGCTGTTCCATCTCTTTTATAAACTTCTTGGTTTGTCTGTTAATTTTGTCTTTAATTCTCGCAATTTGCAACTCGTTCAGCATTTTCTCATTTGGGGGATTCGAATTGCTGGTTATCCGGTTGATCATTCCTCGTAGTCCGTGCTTCTTCAGGTTTTCTGCCGTGTGCCATATTTCTCCTTCGACCTTCACGATTTCAGTATTTTGCCTCAACATCTAGTTTTCTCCGTTCTCTATTGGATATGAAACAGCATGTAGTTGTTTCGCTATGTTTGAGTTCTCTTCAATTTGCCTATTGTAATTTAGGTTTTCCTGATATGTCTCGTACTGCTGTTTCCATAATTTCTAGGCCCTTCTCGATTCTTCTTCTTTTTCCGTCGAATAGAACTGTCACTGTTTTCTCAAGGTCCATTCTTGATCTTAGTCTCCTGTAATATTCTTTTATATTCATTCAATCATTCTGTAGTGACTTTGAACTGAATTGTGAAGACACGAACTGAGTTATTTTGAAATGTTTCCTTTTTGATTTGTTCCCCGTTAAGATATTCAACAGCAGGAGCCACGACCTGATTCTTGAAAGGTCCCTGCTGCTCCTCTTCTCTTTCCTGCTCTACAGGCAACAGTCAGGTCTACGACTCTAACTCTCTTTGTCCTCTCGTTCAAGTAAGATACTATTAACTTCACTATTTTTCTCTGCACTTCTGCTCTTTTGTGTATATTAATCCTTGGTGCCTTACTCTATCGAATTCTTTCTCTATGTCTTCATGTTTCTTTTCTTCAGTAAAATCTTCTCCTTGTTATTTTCTGTAGCGTGTTGCTTTCTTAATCAAAATTGGTGTCGTGAAATGAAGCTTCACTCTTCTGAATGCTTCTTGTTTTTTCAACATATTGTCCTTTTCATTATCTTGCTTTTTTCCGCTTGTATATTGTTTTATCTATAACTGCTTGATTCATATCTGGATATCTCAGCCTTGTTTCTGATTTATTCCATACTCTCGGGCAGTACTTCAAATTCAATCATTCAATATTTCAGATTTGCTATCGCCTTCATTGTTTCCTCTGGTAGGTTCTTTAGTGCTCGATTGGTTATTCCGTATCTTCCTGAGGCTTTTCGTATTTTCAGCGTATTACTATGTTTTTCTATCTTCCTGGAAGTTTTAGCTCTATTTCATCTTCGAACTGCGACTCTTCTTTTTTCCTATCCGGACCATGGTTTAGTCTGGTTCACATTCGGCCTTTTTGTAAAATGTTTCAATAGAGTCCGAATATTACTAGTATGGTGTCATTCGATTCGTATTATTACCTAGAATGTTTAAGGCAAGATCCAAAAATGCGCTAAAAAAAATTACAAAAGTTATAAACAATAATGTATTGAAAAAAGGAGTTCGGTTTTTTTCAATATCTCTGAAAATATTCAAAATTGCAGAATCGTTTCAAAAAGTTTAAGAAATTTGTTAAAAAAAGTTCCGAATCCCGAAACTGTAGCTCTAATATTTATGAGCCTTGAAAATAGAGCCGAATGCGGGCACTCTGGCTTCAGCGCACGTTGCGTTTCTCTGACAAAACAAAATATTTTTTCTAAATATATTGAATATTGATATTAAGAAATAATAAAATTCATTGACTTGGGATACATAAATAAACAAATAATAAGCGTCAAAAAAATTTTGTTCCAATTTTAACATAACCCATTATAACAACAATATTCAACTAACACCCTAGAATTTTTTTTACTTAGTAAAGTCATCGTTAATGGTATAAAAATATATTAGTTGTTATTATAATGAAACAATTTTGATTTTTCACTTTTTTATTAACAAATAAAGTTATAAAATGAAAAATAGTGATAAATAATTTTTTTAATTTGTTAATCGCAATTATTCAAACAGTAACAGTAAAAAAAAATATTGTTAAGTAGCTTTTAACCATGAGGCTTCAAAAGGATGAAGATTTAAAAATAATTTCTTATTCACTATTTTTATTTTGTAACTTTCAATTGTTAATAAAAAAGTGGAAAATCAAAATTTTTCATTATTGTTATCTCCTTTTTATACTATTAAGAATGACTTTACTGAGTAAAAAAATTCTAGGGTATTAGTTTAATAATTATCTGTGCTCTAATATTAACTTTCAGCTCAGAAAAAAAATAGTTAATTAACAAAAGCATAATTTATGTTGAAATTGAGACAAATTTTTTTGACCGCTGATTATTGTTTATTTATGTATCTCAGCACTCCATGAATTTTATTGTTCCTTAATATTATTATTTAATATATTTAAATAATTTTATTCGTTGTTGTGTCAGAGTGACAACGTGCGCGGAGCCGGAGTTTCCGCTTTTGGCTCTATTTTCGTGGCTCTGTAAAAATTATAAATATTAGAGCTATAGTTTCGAATTTTCAGTTTTTTTTAGAAAATTTCTTCATCTTTTGAAACTTTTTTGCAATTTTGAAAATTTTGAATATTTCCGGAGATATTGAAAAAATCGAAACCCTAGGTTTTTTCTCACTTTATTGTTAATAACTTTTTAATTTTTTTCAGCGCATTTTCGGACCTTCTCTTAAACTTTCTAGATAACAATACGAATCGAATGACACCATTCTCATAATTTTTGGAGACTATTGAAAAATTTCACAAGAAAAGG
>JARQZJ010000109.1:0-407500 GCA_030704895.1 Henosepilachna vigintioctopunctata
TATTAGTTCAGCAAACTTCATATCACATAATTGATAACTAAATATTTTTGGCAATGATAGTTATATACCTCAAATGGATTTGGAGTATATGACACATGCCTCGGCATTACAGGATCATTGAAGCCTCTAACTCTAGCTTCCTTTACATGTTCTAAAAGCATTTTTGAAAACTTCTTGCAGAATCTATTTGTCTTGAAAATGGAGCCTTCACTTTCATTGCGCCTCCAGGTTGACAATCTTTTATTAAACCTTTCACAGCATCTCCAAGTTTATCTATGGGAGGACTTGTGGAAACATACACAAATTCTTTATTTAATGGCAGAGCAAATAGAGGACTGAAATTAAAATAAATTAAATGAATTATTCAACACATGACTCTTTGATTTATATCATAAATATAATTATGAAATTATTATTGTTCAAAGAGCGGCGGAGACTAGAGATCTGTATAGCTTTGATTGGATATACAGTTTTATGCCAATTCCAAATAGTATAAGAACACCATGGGAGATAAACCCACTAGCAGCATTAAGCCAAAAGCGTGTGGAGTCACAGTAGTGTTTGGCTACTAAGCCTCTAAGAGGTTAATTTATTGTTTGTACTATTTTTTTTATTTGAATACCAATTATAAGTTAACTATTTTCTTGTAAGCTAAAATGTTTCTTTTAAATCGAATAAATTAATCTTAAACTTGTAAAAAAATCATTGTTCATAATTCAATATTCATCATACAAATGAATGAAATATGGTATATAAAATAAATGTCCTGAGTGCACAACAGTTGAATACACAAATCAAAATCTTTATCATGATATTGGTTTACTATTGGTATTACTTTAAGGTATTGCACAATTTCCTTTGGGCCATTCAGTATCTTGGTATTCATCCAAATTTTGTATTACTTACATCAATTTATTATCATGACAAAGATTCAGACATTTTGGGTATTTGACTTGATAGCTTCAATTTTAACATGAAACCAAAATAAATTTAGGGTATTCCTAGAAAATCTCAGAATTTTTTATATTATTATATATTCATTATTATATATATATATATATATATATATATATATATATATATATATATATATATATATATATATATATACATAATATATTACTATATATTCATATTATTATATATGCAATTAAAATTCTCAATGCCATTTCAAAAAATTTAAATCAAGATCTGATTCGTTCAAATGAACAAGTTTTTGTGAAATATACTTTCTCAGGCAGATAAAAAACGTTACTATTGATCTGAACATAATGTATATAATCTGTGATTAAATATCAAAATGCCACTGGCAATTACTTGTATGAACAAGTTTCAATGTCCTTCACAACTATGTACTGTAAATACACATCAATCATATAAATGTTTTTGGGGTATCGAAGTACCCAATCATTGGTTGGCTTACAATTATTACCAATGATTGTAAGCCAACCACATAATCTGTTATGCTCCACAATAATGTTGTTATGCTCCATATCCTTCTTCCATACCATCAAATGTAAAAAACAAAAACCCATATCCCTTTAGAGTAGGGGTTCCCAAACTTATTTTGTCTACTGCCCAATTTGAGAATAAATTTTTAAGCGCCCCCATTTTTCCACCTAATCTAAAACTACTATAACTTCAAATTAAATCAATTAATTATCGTGGGCTATGTTAGCAAAGATGAAATAGTTATTCTAAACGAGAATGATTATTGAAACGCAACTTTATATTATTCAGACAAAGTATCTTTTATTTAAAATAAAACAAACATAATTGATTCTGATATAAAAACTAATATGAAGGATGAATCTGAATTAGCTATCTAGGAATACTAATAACTATTAAAATGCGAAAGTGTATCTTGCCTTTTATTTGTACGTTTGTGTCTACTTTCATTTCAAAACAGAGCAACCGATTGACATGATTTTTCTTTTATTTATTGAATAATACAGGACTTATACATGAACTACGCGGAGAGAAATATCAAACTGAATTTGAACAATCTCTTAATTAATATTAGTTGATGTTCACAAGTTGTAGTCAAGAGCTCAGTCGGTGTCTAAAAGTCTTCCTAGCTAGATGAAATTACAAATCGCCCCCCCCAAGCCTCTACACAACGCGCCCATTTTGTCTGGGACTCTTACCGCCCCCCTTTAAAGCCTGCAGCGCCCACAAGGGGGCGTTATCTCCCACTTTGCGAAATGATGCTTTAGAGCTTATTCAATACTACCTTACATTTCTTACACTAATGATTAATCATACTTTTAACATGAACATACTTAGGTGCAGTTAATATTCGAGTTTTTTTTAAAATATGATAAATTCTATCTTCCATATTATGTTCTAGCTTTTTGATGTTAGTCACACCTTTAGGACACCTCTCAAAATAGAATATTAGTCTAGGCACACAGGGTCTACCATTGTTCAACCAATCCTGGCTTATATTATCAACTTTTTCCAAATATTTAGATGCTTTACCACTCAATTTTTGCCTATAAAACATAAATTTTAATGCATAGTTATTAAACTTTAATTATCAATTCTCACCCTAATGAAGTTAAGGCTTTAAAGTATTGAATGTAATTAGTATCTAAAGTGGATCCAGGATGTGACAAAATAACAATATGACTAACGTATAACAAAAATAACATCACTTTTGCAAAACTATTCCTAATTTCATCATTCACAGTGAGAAAATCTACATCTTCATTTTTCAATCTTTCACATAATGATTCATAGTGCTTCATTAAGCAGTCAGTGTCAAGCAGAGTATGCGCATGTAAATAAACAATTTGTGTTTCCTCATCATAGTAACCTTCAATAGAATGCTAGAAAAATTAAAATGTAAGTAGATAACAGTGATATACCTAAGAGTAGTACTCTAATAATATAGTATAAGAGTAGTATACTACATTAGTACTATAAGTAGTAGTAATATAGTAGTACAACTATACCTCTGTCTCAAAAGTGCTTCTCCGAATTCCTGAGGAGAACACTTGTCCCAAAACCCTGACTTTCAAGCCATGAACATTGAAGGCTGATTTTCCAATTATTGCGATAACAACAACTTTATCATTAGAACAATTTGTGACATCCCTAAAAGTTATCTAATTATCAAGTAATAGAGACTATTGGTTAATAGTTAAATTAAAAAAGTTAAATATACCTAAGATTGTCTAATTTTGGTAATACAAAAGTTTCCCTCATTTTTCAATTAACAGAATATCAGAAAATAAAATCATTAAATATTCATTTACACATTTTTCAGTACTAACAAAAATATCTTAACAATAACACCTCCTTGCCGCCTAGCAAATATATTTGGTTTGGTGACTTGGTGTAAATTAGGAGTGCAGTAGTGCCAAATGAGTGCACGATATTATCGTGCATATATCGATATATCTATGCGACATATTGCTTCAAATCGATATATCGAATCATCTGGTATCGATATGTAATATCGATATATTTCATCCGATTATCGCATATCGAACAACAATAAGAGTTGACAATAATAACATCGCTTCTTAACATATTACGCCCACTGGAAGCAGCAACTAAGAAAATATCTGCCGATACTCATTACTCAGGTGGCAAAGTCATTCCCTTAATACATATCATGATATCAAAACTAAAAAATCTTGTAAATGAAGAACCTTAAATCAAGGATCATGGAGTTATAAACGAAATCTTTGCGAGATTAACAAAATAATGGGGGCCATTGAACAAGATTCATCATTAGCTATTGCTAGGATGTTAGATGCAAGGTTCAAAAAACTTCATTTTGAGGATACGTTGGCCTGCACAAATGTGGTGAATAAAATTAAAGGAATGATAAAAAAAATCAGCAGGAAGAATTGGATATAATGTCGGAATCTGACAATTCCGACAAAATTAGTCTGAAATCGGACTATAATCTCTGGACTGACTCATAAACTGCTCCAGCGAGATTGGGAAACAAATAAAACTGATGGAAGTCTTTCAGATGAGTTATCGCTCTATTTGAGGTCTCCAGTCAGCAGATTCAATGAAAACCCTCTAGATGTGTGGGTAGATT
The DNA here is from genome assembly GCA_030704895.1 of Henosepilachna vigintioctopunctata. NCBI lineage: Eukaryota > Metazoa > Arthropoda > Insecta > Coleoptera > Coccinellidae > Henosepilachna > Henosepilachna vigintioctopunctata. The sequence continues at coordinate 4,061 of JARQZJ010000109.1, forward strand.
ACAAAGAACATTTCTCAAAGTTGTTTAACATAGCATTTAAATATTTAACTATGCTGGAGAGTTCAGTTCCATCAGAAAGACTTTTCTCAAAAGCTACACAAGTATTAACTAAGAAGAAGCCTGCAATCAAAAAGAGTGAATAAGTATTGTATTTGTAAAATTACATCTGTTGTTAGTTCAGCATTTGAAAAAGAAGTAGGTAGTACTTCGAAACGCCCGTCATGCATATTGTTGTTAATATATCAGAAAATTCTATATATTGTTTCATTATAGCAAATGTTTAATATTCTGATGCGAACAGATGAAATAAGTTCTGAAAGAATAATATGAATTTTTATAACTATATATAATATATATATATATATATATATATATATATATATATATATATATATATATATATATATATGTATATATGTATATATATATATATATATATATATATATATATATATATATATATATATATATATATACATATATATATATATATATATATATATATATATATATATATATATATATATATATACATATATACATATATATACATATATATATATATATATATATATATATATATATATTTATATATGATTGTAAGAAAAATTTTCGATAGAGCCTTGTTATATAAATTGTTAATATTGTACTATTTTAGCCCTGAAATAAACATTTTGGAAAACTTGAAAAATACTAAAGAGGTAACTGATTTTCCTGTCCAGACTGCAATCCCAATTAAACACTGAAAAAAAAAAATATATATATATATATATATATATATATATATATATATATATATATTTATAACTATATAGTATAACTATTTATTTTCGTGGTTGACCACAGCCTAACTCTACTTACGTAGAGTTAGGCTGTGGGTTGACTCTTTCATCGAGTTTTTCTGACTTGAGTTAATTAGTATTTGTAGTTTACTTATACAAAAATAGTAGTTCAAAAGATTCTTATTAATAGTTCGGAATTAGGATTTCAATATGTTGTCAAAAATCTCTGACAATGAAAACAAAAAATAAATAATCAATTATATTCATGATAATATAATTATTTTAAAATATTTAAATGGCTTATTTCCATTATAGATGCGGGGAAAGAATCACTCTATCAAATGAAAACTGTACAGCTGAAAGAAATGACAGTGATTTTGATCATGGACTAGTTATTACAGCAGAACCGCTACAAAATGATGTTTTATTTGAAATTAAAATAGACAGAAAGGTTTGCGATGAATGATAATTGGATTTTCTATGATAAGCTATTTTTTAGGTGAATTCTTGGTCGGGTGGTTTAGAAATTGGAATTATAGAATGCGAACCACTCAATTTTGAATTTCCATCATGTGCCTCCAAAATTCAGAGAGGATCATGGGTAAATGAAAGACATTTGGTGAATAAATCTTGAAAATAATTATAATTTGCAGATCATGTCATCAACGTCTGTATATCATAACGGGGAATGTGTGATGGAAAGATATGGAACTGATTTAGTTAAATTAAATCAAGAAGATAGGGTTGGTCTTATGAAAACTTCTGAGGTGAGAAAATTATTCTATATTTTTTAATATAAAATCAAAAAAATAATCATTTTAGGGAGATCTTATTTTCTATATAAATGGAGAATCTCAAGGTGTGGCCGTTGAGGGTATACCTTATACTGTTTATGGAGTTGTGGATTTGTATGGAAAATGTGTTCAAGTTACTATTACAAGCCCAATTTTGAGAGAACACAATAACGATGATTGCCTCAGTGGAAGTTCAGTGTTGGCTATAGACAATGATATTTTAAATGTTACTTTGGGAGGTGACCTAAGTGAACTTAGTCTCAGTAGTAGCAATAGTCTTGATATAAGAATGGATATGAACATCAGGTGAGCTAAAAGTGGATACTTGTTATGTGTATCATAACTATCTTTTGATGAATACAAATTATAATGATTTTTATTCTACCAGAAAGCAATTCCACTGAAGAACACTCAAACACTTCCCTTTTCAACATTTTAGTTATATTTGGTCGTTCCTTAACACTCACATTTTTTTTACAGTATATTGCAGTGCCCCCGTGATTTTTTTCTCAGTGTGATGAAATCATGTTGAAATTTGCTGTGAAAATGAAATCATGCTGCATTTCCAATGTTCACTTACACATAATCAAATGCTATCTTTTTCTTCAATCATCATTTGATTTAATTCATTCACACAATTTCCGACTGATGGTAAATTTTAGTGAATTATTGATGACATTTTTGCACCATTGATTTCAATTTGTCTTTGGACTTTGCTAGGTTGTATAAAAAATTACTGAGACTGGTTCCTTCTGGCCATAGCTCTGTGTAATTTAATTTTCTCTAATATATTTGCAGGAACTATTATTATGTATGATTTATATATGTCCGAGTATTTGGAATATCCAAGTTGAACTTCATGCTGTTTAATATCATTTTCTATCAGATGTTTTCTAACTGATTATTTATAGATTCTTTCATTATTACAGGTTTCAATACATATTCTACATGTTGCTTTAGTTTTGCTAACTCTTTGTCCATATTGACAGTGAGCTTTTGTATCTTTTTATCAGGTTGCGATTCAAGTCTGTTGTGTAAACTTTCAAATACATTTTTTAATTGTTGAGTTGTTCCCAAGTCAGCTTGTTTAGAAACTCTATCAAGATGAGATTGTTTGATCTCATTATCATTTGTAATATGTAGGTGTTTGTTTTCTTTAGCGTTTTGTGTAATTTCATTTATCTGTTTTGCATTATTGATTGTTTTTGCATTCAAGATTTTCTTTTTCTTCCGTGATTTTTTTATTCTTAGTTTATAAGCTATCTAGATCTTTTTTATGTATTTATTCGTTTTCTGACAATAATTGGTTTGACTTATTGAGCTTTTCTTGGAGGGTATTAAGTTCCTGTTTTAGCTTTCTGGTATTTTTTATCAATGTGTTAATGTTGGCCATTTCTGTTCTGCACGGTGGGCAGTATAGGACCTTTCTTTTTGATAGTGGAAAGCATTTTTCCTCCGATGCCGTGAATCCACCACATTGCTTACACTGTGTGTTCCCGTAGCTATCGGAGTTAAATAAAACGACATGCACATTCGGTTAACATTAGACATGTTGATACCCTTCATTTACCTCGGTTTCGCCTAAATATTTTTGAAAGATCTTTCACATATAATGCGACCTCAATTTATAATACATTAGATAGTGACAAAAGATCTTTCTCTGTTCGGATTTAGAAAAAAGGTCAAATACCAGCTCTTATCTGCCCAGTAAAACTGAATGAATTAGTTTAACAGACTTCATTTAACAGACTTTGCAACTCCTTTTGTTTTGTTTTTTCCCTCATTTTTTCATTATACAAGGTTATTAATTTGACAAAGGTCATATTAATTTTGTTAAATAATGTTTACTTTATATATATGTATATATATATATATATATATATATATATATATATATATATATATATATTTCGGTATTCTATTATTACTGTTATTTTTATTATGATTACTAGCTGACCCGGCGAACTTTGTGCGCCCATTTATTTTTCTCTGAATATTTTTCAAAAAGCCGGAAAGACATGTTCTACTAGTTATTTGTGCTACACTATCTTGTTGTTAATATTTATCCCTTGTGGAGCCAGGGACTTAATTACAAAGGGACTGTAATACTTCCTGTTATTTCAAATCAGTCGAATTATTAAAAAATTCCTATATTAATACGTTTGACGTATTGAATGATATAGTTGAACGGCATGTTTCTAATTTCGTAGCAAGTCCTTGTCTCATATATCTCATCATTAATTATATGAGATATTTGCTGGATATAAGTCAAAAAATGTTCAGAATTTAGTCCATTCCCGGAAACCAATGAATATTGTGGTTGTGGTGGCTGTACCAATAGCGTCTATTTGAATTGACTCTTCGCGCAATATTTTATCGCATCATTGGTAGTATTTTCTTATCAATAACAATTAAACTTTACCTTGCAATACTGACACATAACGTTCATTGGTCCAATAGCATCGATTTGCTGCAACCTTTTCATATTGTTAATTTCGATTCCATCGATTTCGTTCAACTACATTCCAAGCTTCACGTTGCTCGTCAGTTTTACTTGCTTTTTTATATCATCAACTTCCTGCATGCTTATTACTATTTAACTTGCTGTTCTGCGACTTAATTTCGTACATCTATCAGTTATTTCTCAGCTATCATTTTTTAAAACGAAATTTCAACTGTAAATTAAAGAAAACTATGTATTCTTCTTTATAATCAAATATACCACGTGCTCTCTTAGTAACGCATAACATAGCTATGTGAATCTATTCAAACTTACCAAAATTTTATTATTATTAATTATTAATAATAGTATTAGTCGCGATAGCTCTGAACTAACCGTGATGTGTGATAAGATATTCAGTATTTTAAATCCTCTGCTAATGGACTTTTCACGTCGACTCAGATTAGGCAGTAAAACACAAGGATTATCTAAAAATAAAAAATATTCTTTATCATTTATAATTCAAATATATATATACAAAATAATAATTCAACCAAAAATATATCCTACTAAAGTAGTCTTCCCTGAATAACCGGCAACGGTGCCTAGACGGTACGATTCACATATGCTCACCTTCCGACTATTCGAACGCGTCCCTCGCTTCTTCCTCGAACTGCCTACGTGGTCGAACCACGACCTGCAAAGAAAGTGACGTCGCCCAGAGTCAACACCTCCGGACAGACGGGCGAGGGACAAGGAAGCGAGCCGATCAACACTCGGCCCACGAGGAAGCTCTTCGGAGTCAACACCTCCTAGAGACGGGTCAGGGACAAGGAAGTGAACTGATCAACGCTCGGCCCACGGAGAAGCTCTTCAGAGTCAACACCTCCGAGAGAACTAGGAAAGTGAGTGAACCGATCAACGCCACGGAGAAGCCCTCCGGAGTCAGCACCTCCAGGAGAACGAAGAAGGAAGGGTAGAGGAAACTTGGTCAACACCCAGTCTCCAGAGAAGAGTACTCTGAAGTCAACACCTTCAGTGAACTGGCGTTCTAAACGTCGTGCACCTGATTTTATACTCATCGGTCCCTCCTCTCGTTACTCCTTCTCTTCGTTCGGTGGTCCGGTAGGGATCTGCGCGATGCATTCTTGTTTATCTGATATTTCGCGCTTGCGTGTTCTTCCACCGTTACAAGATTTTCCTCATTGACAGTTATTGTCCTGACATCAAGTCTTAATGCTCTTACATTTCCTGACAGAGGACCTTTAATTCATCGTAGATATTATATGTCAGAGGGATTAACCTCTGTGAATGCTCTTCCAAATTATCCAGCCCGTTGTAATAGATATAGTTGTAAAAAGACACGTTCTACTCCTGTAAAAGGTTTAATTTTAATGCCAGTTCTTTTTGCACAATCTTTGCTATGGCACCATGTATCTCTTTATATTCCGTGGGTGCAAATATTTGTCGCTCCCTGTTATGTTCTGCATTGTCTCTGATATTTGACATCCGTATCGGCATTTATCGTCTCTCATTGTTGGATCTTTGACTACGTATTTCAGATAATTACGGGATGAACAACTTGGCCTTAGATGAATAGGAGTGGGCCCTCAATTTCGGGCAACATTCTGCTTGTTACCATCTGATAGTAGTTCGACGGTTCTTTGTCGTCAATTTGTTAGTAGTGTTTAAACTTTGTTAGCAGTGTTCTGTGCTTTGATTACACGTTGTCAAAATCAATTATGCTTCACTTTACTATTCCGAATGAGTAAATAATGTATTGTTTCTATTATTGTTTATTTAATAATGGGCAGAATACAGAGATCCTATAATTACCGTGCAGAAACATGAAAAAAATTACTGATATTACCTATTCCAAAAAAAGACAAAATGAGACCTAAGTTATAAGGAGCATCCTTGAAAAAACTGCGAGAATGTGCATTACAAAACAGCAAAAATGAATTATACTGATAATAAGTAAAATACTGGTACTACTGGTAAAATGAACTAAATTAAAATGAAATTATAAAGATTGTAATGAAAACTTAAAGATTCGGCGATACTAATCACTGAATCTATCTATAGTGACTGGCTATAAGTCACTGAATCGATTGTAGATGCAGGAAGACTGTTCCATACATCATACATTATGTTTCTTAGAGATTGCTGTCTGGTATTCGAATGAAAAATTTCCTTCCTTAGCTTGAGAGTATGACCACGCAGTCAGATGTTTGAGTTGAGTTGAGTTTAAACATTGCTCGAAAGTCACCCTAGTTACATTTCAGGAGCCTAAATGATATTATCAGGCCCGCTGGTGGACTACGTTTCTGAAATATGTTCAAATTTGCAATCGCCAATCGTTCTTTATGACAGATCCTTGTACGACCAAATGAGAGTGTAGAAGCACGCGTTGCATTTTTTCGAGCATATCTTGCTTGCGAAAGGTTGGACTAACTAAGGTTGGACAGCATACTGGACCGGCGTATTCCAAAATCGTTCGATAAAACTTTTGAAAAATCTGCAATAGGTGTTGAATGGCGACATCGAGAACACTATTTGTAGAAGGAATAACTTCGTATTGAACCGTTTGAATATTGCAGCTATATGTTCACTCCACTTCAAAGTTAAATTAAGGTTTACACCTAAGTTAATTGGAGACAGTTTATGTGGAGACAGTTTTCAACAAGTGCTCGTTCAAGTAATGCGAAAAACTAGAAATATTTATGCCGACGTGAAGAACAACACACTTGTCAATGTTTAACGGTATGAGGCAGCCTGTACACCATTGCTGACTATTGTTGAGGCCTTCTTGGAGGTTCTGGTAATCTGGAAATATTTTTATGTCGGCGGAGTAAGATGATATTGAACATGAGATGCAGTACTGAAGATCACTATCACATGCAAAATAGAAGAGCGGCAATTTGAATTTGTTCAAAAAGTTGTTCAAAAAGAAAAAGAGATATCGCTGAGCGAGGCTTGAGTACGAGTTCAATCAAAAGAGGTAGGTTATCCAGAGGTTCCGAAAAGAAAACCTTCGAGATATGTAATAACATTCTTTCGGACGTTTCGTGATTCGATGAATATATGTTACCATTATCTTATTTTAAATGTGGAATAGAATATTTTGAAGAAAGTGATATACGGATATATTTAAAGAATCTCTTACTATATCCACCACTAGCGATTTACTGTTGGTAGGAGCTAAAAAATCCTCAACGGTTTTAGAATGCTTGTATTTGGCATACTGATCCAGGGTTTCACTTTATTGCGATAAACTTTTTGTCTAGAAGTGTTTTCTGAAAGGCATTGAGTTATATACTGAATATGATTTGATATTTGTCGATATCCCACATCGATGAACAATTCGAGTTAGTTCCATAAAACGCATCTTTCCAGTTCTTAATTGAAAGAGAACTTTACTTTTGTGAAATCAGTTACGCCACGAAAAGCATTTTTATTATTGTTGCATATGGAAAACAGACTGAATTGTATATGCACACTCAACACAGCATCAACATGGTCAGATTTTCTAACAGGAAAGCTTCGAGTGATGACACTACTAGCTCTTCATCATTTGTGAAAATGGTGATCAAGTGTAAAGGGTTCGTTGTCAATTCGAAAACGAGTTGGCTCGGTTATTAGCTTTGTAATATTAGAGTTATGAAAAATTGAAGATATTGTGTAGATTTTCAACGTCAGGAATATGAGTAATTGAACAAGTTATTTACGGAAAGATGAAATCACCACCAAATAACTAGGTTTTCGAATAAAGATATTTTTTCAGCTGTTTCAAAGGAGTCAAATTATTTTCAATGGTATTATCGGAAGGCCGATAAATGGAGACAAGATGAATAATACACATATTGTGTTTGGAAATCTTTACATAAATAGCATCTATTATAGGAATAGTTTTGTCGACAATTGAGATAGAAAAGTTTTCAATTATGGTATCATTTAATTACACGCAGACGCCGCTACCCACTCTTCCTTTTCTGTCGGAACAAAAAATTTGATACTTATTAATGGAGTCCAAAGTGTCTAGTGTAGAAGAATACATACAGGTTTGAATTGAGATTATCATACCAGATTCAAATAAGTCAACAGTACACGAAAATTCATTAAATTTAGCATTAAGAGAACATAAGTTAGTATACAGAAAATATCAATCAACAAAACGGCGGTTAGAGGAAGATTTATTCTCGAAATATAACTATTTTAGGCAGCACATTCACATACTTGATAGTTTAATAATGAGTAATTATTTTTGTGCTTATTTTGACCGTCATCCAGCTCGGCACATATATCTTTTAGTTGTTGCAATTATATTGGAGTTTTATCATACTGAAATTACTAGGTATCTCTCGTTTCTAATAATTTCCTTTTATTTTTGAAATAAGCTTGGTAACGGATTCAGATGACATAACGACTTTTATCATTATGTGGCACCGTTCACTCAGTTTGCCGATTTTCGTTTAAATATTGCAGATAGGTTCTGGAATACCTCTTGTAAGAGAAAAAAATTAATGATAAAAAAAAACATCGAAATTGAAGATCTCTCTTAGCTTGAAATTCAGGTTTTTTACTGCTTGATCAGAATGTCTATTTCCATTTTCCAGTTATTCAGATCTTATGTAAACGATTAATCTAATTCGTAGAGAGTCACTAGTGATTTTGTGGGACCTTTAACTTCCAACTCCAGGGAATATGCTAAAATATATTCACAAAAAATTCAGGATTTCAGTTGAATATATCATACTGAACTGTTGTACTACCTATCTTGTTTACAACATTTTAAAATTTTAACATTTTAAATTAACATTTTAAATAAAAAAATAGTAAAAAGATAAGGGAACTGGTTAACGTGTAAGAAAAAAACCACAATATCATATCAACGCAACAAATCGAAAAATTTTGAAACGAAAAAAAGCTTGAGTTGCTTTCTATGAAATTGAATTGATTAGAAAAATTGTATAATTAAGTAGCAATTAAGTAATGAAAAGAAGATTGAAAAGTTCTAAGACAGTTTTTATATTGGAGACCATTTTAAGATTTCAAGCAAAAATTAAAATATAATATTAGTTTCATAAATTCTACCGAAGGAAAAATAATCGATGATATTAATCAATAATTCAAAATACTTGGTGCTTACAAGCGCATTCAAAATTTATTAAAATACTAGCTGACCCGGCGAACTTAGTACGCCCATTTATTTTTCTTTGAATATTTTTCAAAAAGCTGGAAATGTTCTACTGTTTGTGCTACACTATCTTGATTTTAATATTTATCCCATGTGGAGCCAGGGACTTACTCACTTACGAAGGGACTGCAATACTTCCTGCTTTATCAAATCAGTCGAATTATCAAAAAATTCCTATATTAACACGTTTGATGTATTGAAAGTGATTAAGTTGTCCGTTCTATAGTTGAACTGCATGTTCCTAATTTCGTAGCAAGTCCTTGTCTCATATATCTCATCATTAATTATATGAGATATTTGCTGGATATAAGTCAAAAAATGTTCAGAACTTAGTCCATTTCCGGAAACCAATGAATATAGTGGTTGTGGTGGCTGTACCAATAGCGTCTATTCGAATTGACTCTTTGCGCAATATTTTGTCGCATCATTGATATCTAGTAATTTCTTATCAATAACAGTTAAACTTTGCCTTGCAATAATGACACATAACACATGATTTGACGCATGATTTGCTGTGAACTGTAATCTATTTCAACATTATCATTGATTGCAGGTCGATAGCAGTTGAAAGCAACCTTTTCATATTGTTAATTTCGATTCCATCGATTCCGGTCAACTTCATTCCGAGCTTCGCGTTCCTCGTCAGTTTGACTTGACTTTTGATATCTTTGACTTTCTGCATTTAGTCCAGTCAAAATAGACTAAATTATGATTCAAGTTTGCATTAATTCCCAACAAGCTGGATTTTTGTGTAGGCCTTGAATACGTCATTACAAATGATATGTCAAAACTCCCCATCGATCCCGCTTGTGCGTTGTTTTTTATTCGAAGTCAAATGTCACAAATTTGCCTTTTCTGCGTATATCTCTGAAACGAGAGTTATCGAAAAATGGTTCGAATAAAGTTTGTAGATCGTAAAATTGTCTACAAAAAATATTTCAACACTTTTCTTCTACAAAGCATTGCTTTTGAGATATCGTGACTTTAGACCGCAGGAATCATATTTTCGACTATATGCACACATTTCCGCACCACCTCTGAGGTAGTGTACACGGCGCTTTTTTTTAACGTGGTTTCCCCAGTAGGAATACTCCACAATATATTTTGATTGAGGGAATTTAATGGTACACTATTTTATTGATGAAATTTTTTTTATTTAAATTTAATGAAAATTTTAACAGCAAGAAAATTACATCATCATTCATCATCAAATTCTTCATAGTCACTCGTTTCTTCCTCTTCACTGTCTTCTTCTTCTTCACTGTCTGGTTCCTCTTCTTGCTCGATTTGTGTAGACTGCTCCAAGAAGAGAGATATATCAGTCATCATCTTCATCTGTTGCATTTGATTCATTCAATGTTGGTGCAAGATTGGCCTTGACAATTGTTACATACCGGTGAACAATACAATCCAACTTTTCTGCACCCGCAATTGCTTGTGCAGCCTTTTTTTTCAAATACAAAAAATTGTATTGAGTAATTTTTCTGGAGCAGGTGGCAGTAAAGTCTGGATTGGCTCCAAACTATTATTCATCAATTTCAAGCCCCAATTTTCAAGATTTAGATCATTTGCCGTATGTCGTATCGCAGCCAGTTATCGCATGAAGGAATAATATATGAGGCTGACATTTTGGATATGCAGTTAAACTTTGTGAAGAATATATTTTCGTTTGAACTTGAGCTCTCCCAGGTTTTAAAAAGTAAATGATCTTGTCACTAGTTGTTCGTGCAGTTAATATTATTAACAAATCAAGATCTTCTCCAACAACGATAGTTTGATTGGTGCTACTGAATTTGTTTCAATAATGAGGATGTCAGCGTCATTTTGAGCTTGTTTCACAACAATATTGGCAGCTGCAAATTCTTCACATAACATCGAAATCAAACGAGATTTATTGTGAGTATTAGCAAGAAACTGCTGTTGGTTTGTCGGAACTGTCATTAATCGATCAAAAACGATATCAGACGATGAAGATGTTTGTTTAGCTCGATATACAGGGTGTCTCAAAACGATCCAACTACTTTAGTTGGAAAAAAAAATACAGTAAACTTATTTTTCTATACATTTATTGATACGAATTAAAAGATAAGGAACAAAATTTTACTTTTTAAACACTACATTATTTAAATGACGGCCACCACGTTGACGGCACTCCTCAAACTGTTTGCGTACACTTTCAAAAACTTTTTGAAGAAGTGGTCGAGGAATACTCCTGATTTTTTCTTCAATATTGTTTCTTAAATGTGTCAAATTTTGTGGATTATTCTCGTAGACTATGCTCTTAAGATAACCCCACAAGAAAAAATCAGGTGGAGTCACGTCAGGGCTCCGCGGTGGCCATTCAATATCACCTCTTCGTGAAATCACCTTTTCTTGGAACAACTCGTGCAATGCAGCTAAAGAGTTGTTAGTGGTGTGCGATGTGGCCCCATCTTGTTGAAACCATGTCAGCCGGTTATAATGCCCACATTGTTGCAGTTAAGGCCCGAAAAAATTGCGTATCATGTCCACATAGCGAGCAGAAGTTACAGTCACTGCATGTCCTCTGTTGTCTTCATAAAAATACGGCCTAATAATGCAGTTCGCTGACATAGCGACCCACACAGTCACTTTGGGGCTATGCAACGGGCGCTGATGTAATGTGTGTGGATTCGTTTCTCCCCAAAAACGACAATTTTGACGATTGACGTATCCGTCCAAATGAAAATGTGCCTCATCGCTAAAAAAATGTTGTTGAAATTGTTAAATCTCTCTAACATAACATTCACAAAATTCAATCTTAATTCGTAATCATTATCATGAAGAGCTTGCACAATCTGAATTTTATAGGCCTTTAGGTGTAAATCAGACCGCATTATGCGGTGAATTGTCGCTCTTGATAACCCCAGCTGAGACCCACGCTTTCTAACGCTGAGTCGAGGCTGTCGGCTTACAGAATCTGCAACTGACTGAATGTTTCCAGGAGTTCTTGCTGTCCTTGGACGCCCGTGATGGATTTCGCCAATAGTGTTTCCAGTTGTATTGAATGTCTGGATCCAAGCTAAAATTGTTGCATTGCTTGGAGTTTCCGCAATCTTACGCAATCGATAATGTAACCGATACATCCGTCGAACTCTAATGAGTGATCGATTGTTCTCGAAATACGCGCGCACGCAAAACGAACGTTGCTCTCCCGTGTACGGCATGAAGGCAACTAAAAATTTAAGAAAAGCTCTAGTAAACGACGCTCGCGCCACCCCTCCCCCGCGCCTTGTTTGCTTCTCGCTCACTCTTGAAATAGTTGGATCGTTTTGAGACACCCTGTATTAGTGTATAATCAGATTATACACACGTATAATCAGTGTAACCGTCAAATATTATAGTAACGTTGTGACCAAAGTGTCTACGAACATACTGAAGATATTTGTCCAAAATATCCTCAAATGTCTTCTCTCGATCCCACACAACACGATGTAACAGGTATCCTCCATCGATGATGTAGGTAGCATTTGCACGTTCGATAGTTTTTGTAGACAATTTTACGATCTGCAAACTTTGTTCGAACCATTTTTCGATAACTCTCGTTGTTTCAAAGATATACGCAAAAAACGCAAATTTGTGGCCTTTGACCTCGAATAAAAAAACAACGCACAAGCAGGATCGATGGGGACTTTTGATATATCATTTGTAATGACGTATTCAAGGCCTGCACAGAAATCCAGCTTGTTGGGAATTAATGCAAACTGGAAGGTCTATTTTGACTGGACTAATTGCGAGTTTTGCGACTCTAAGTTTGTAATCTAATCATTTTCAAAAACGAAATTTCAACTGTAAATTAAAGAACTATGTATTCTTCTTTATAATCACATATACCACGTGCTATATTAGTAACGTGTATGTTAGTCTATTCAAACTTACCAAAATTTTTTATTAAATTGAAGTTGTAATATTAGTCGTAATAGATCTGAACTAACCGTGATGTGTGATAAGATATTCAGTTTTTTTACATCCTCTTTTTGAGAATTAATTATTATTTCTCAGTTATATTATTAATTAAGTATTCTTAAATTTTATAATTTTACACGCAATTTTTAAAATTTTTTCCCTTACATTAACAAACACAACAAAAAAAATAATGAAATCGGTCCACCTGTCACGCGTGATGGCGTGACCAAGGGAAATAGGGATTCATTTTAATATATATAGATTCGGTGTTTATCTCATTTACATAATATTAGTATATATTTAAATAATTTTGCATAAATAGGAATATTAAATTAGTAATTAAAAATAGTCAAACCCTTTTGGTAACGCCGTTTGTAGTTGACTGATGTAATGACGTGAAAACTGATGCATTTTAAAACAAAACAAATCATAAACTAAAACAAAAGAAATAATATCACGATGCCGACCAAATTGAAAATCAATACTAATGATCTCTAGCTCTTACATTTTGTGACTATTCAATTTGGTCGGATTCGCGATATTATCATTTTTGTTGAGTTTTGGAATGCGAAATGAGATCCTTCAACGCGCACACTCACACTGTTTACATTGCTTAGACAACAGTGAGTGCTTCTAATTTAATTGAATAGCAATAAAGTTCAAATTGACTCTACATTTTAGTTAGAAAAAGAAAAGGGCTGCTTTTAGGGTTTGCCCTGCAATCATTCGAATTCTTCTTTTGAATTCGCAGTAAAAACCATCCTTGGACTTCAACGAACATTTAAAAAAAAGAATTGGCAAAATTGGTCCAGGCGTTGTTGAGTTATGCGCTTACCAACACATTTTGCGAATCATTTTTATATTATAGATAAGATATTATATTCAACAATTCAAAATTTGTCCTATCAATTGAATATATTGATAAAATAAAATATCGGAATGAATACAATTTATAACCGGACTCTACTCCCTACTTACATCAGTGCATTTTAAACTACGAGTATTCCATTCGATGCGATCTTTTTTGCGATCCAATAATTAGTTTACCAGTGTAAGGTATTTTTTACAATCTATTATCTCTATTTTCAAATCCGGGATCACAGTAGTTAGACTTGTGTTGTTTTCATCTATCCTCTTCTCTATTTCTGTTTTTATATCTTCAGATTTACTTGATAGCAAATCACTGTATTCAATGATTTTATTTTGAACAACCAATTCAAAACCCGCAAATCATTTTGAGCACTTATAAAATAGTGGACTAATATATTTCATATATTGTTCACAACAATATTGTTTCGGTATACAATACCTTCATCATACAATGATTCATTCAAAATGTGTTTTATTTATTAATAAATTGACAATTTCAACACATATCTCCCTGGTCAACAATCATTTTGAGACCTGAGATGTTGTTGAAATTTCGAGAGCAGGTATTACTTAAGATGCCAAAACTTCGTATTTTCTGCATGGTTACGCGATCTGTAGCGATAGTTCAGTGCAATCGATATGAATAGACCTCTTGTAATCTTCACATTTGAACACATATTTGCGATCTTACATTGCCTTTGATTAATTCTGCACTTTATGCTATCAATTATTGATTGATGAAGGATGTGTTGAAAACTGGAACTTTTTTTTTATTGAAATTAAATACATTAATCTAATACATAGTCTAAATACAGTAAACTAAACATTTTTCTTAGTTTAAGTCTCCCAGAAGAGAGTCCAAGACAAGATAGACTTCGTTTCCATGATAGGTGCGGAAGTTTAGTGAAATTATCTAATGGCAACCGAACAGCTGAAAGACGAAGGCCTTTGGATGAGTTCAATAATGGTGTTGTAATGACACATAGAGCTTTGAGAGATTCAGAGCTGTTCGAAATTCGTATTGACAGACTGGTGGATAAATGGAGCGGAAGTATAGAGGTAAGCAGTATATTTATAGGACAGGTAAAAACTTCATACCATATTCAAACACACACACATATATATATATATATATATATATATATATATATATATATATATAATTATATATATATATATATATATATATATATATATATATATATATATATATATATATATATATATATATATATAGTATAGTTTTCAGAGTCGTATTTAATGATATAGTAAGCGAGGTTAGGGTGTTTTCGACTCAATTGAGCAATTATTGTTTGTACTCTTTTTTCTTAGTCAAGCTTTCGCAATATTTTATTGCATCTTCAGGACTTCTACAATTAACAAAAAGTGTCAAACAGAACATGTTCAAATGGCAAAATTATAATAACCTTACCAAATTTGAGGTTAAAATATATGTGTCATGTTTATATTTTAACCTCAAATTTGGTAAGGTTATTATAATTTTGCCATTTGAACATGTTCTGTTTGACACTTTTTGTTAATTGTAGAAGTCCTGAAGATGCAATAAAATATTGCGAAAGCTTGACTAAGAAAAAGATTACAAACAATAATTGCTCAATTGAGTCGAAAACACCCTAACCTCGCTTACTATATATATATATATATATATATATATATATATATATATATATATATATATATATATATATATATATATATATATATATATATTATATAGTAATTAACAATTCAAGGTTGTTTAATATACTCATCAATATTAATGTAATCGCCAATCTCTTCTAGGCTTTAAACAGGATTCTGTATGAAATATTCTTTCAGTTGTCTTTTGATTGCTCTTGAAAACAACAGATGTTGTTTTCCATGTTCGTGGTATTTTGTTATGTATATAGCATAATGCCGGTTGTTTGTTTATGACTAGTTTGCAGCCTTGATCTGGGTATGTCCAAATTTATATATATATATATATATATATATATATATATATATATATATATATATATATATATATATATATATATATATATATATATGAAATGATATATAATATTGAAAGTGCAACAATGAATATGGAAAAAATCAAAATTCATTCACAAAACAATTACAAAATCACCCAGAAATTTGATCCTTCACTACATTTATTCTACAAAAAGATTCAAATTCTTCTTTACTATATGGTTCACATTTCAAAATTAAATTGTAAACAGATTTCCTGAAAAGTCGGTGGTTCTCGATCTTTTGAATCGACTTTGGCAATCTGTTGATAGTTTTATACTCGCATATTGTGCCCCCTTCTCTCTCAATGCGGAGCAGTGAATTTGATATAAATACGGAGAAATTTGTCTGGTGTTATTTCTGTTCTTGCATTCTTCAAAGTACTGATCATGCTTATGGAGAAATATAAGCAGTCGATAGATATATAGGCCATATATAGTCAGGATGTTATTATGCCTGAAATAGGTTCGACATGAGTCCCTGTATCCTATTCCTAAAATTGTGCGTAATGCCAATTTCTGGACGACAAAAATTTTCTCTACATAATAAAATGAACTTATATTAGAATACAAGAAACACACAATATAAACAAACAACTGTGTTCAGAATCCAAATTACAAATGGCCTCTAGACGATCCCATCGAGTCAAAATCGAATGGAAGATAGTCCTGAAAATTATAAAAACGCATGCTCAAGTAAAAAGGTTCGTATAGTCCTTATAAATTGGGGAGGTGGCAAGATCCGAACATGATTTGGTAACTGGATAACCAATATGATTGAAAAGTAAAAAGGCCCTTTTTGAGGTTTTGTAAGCCTCCAAAAACTTGGCCTCAGGCAGTATCTATCTCGGGTGGAATACCGATGACGATCCGCACCCGAGCGACATTTTCCAGTGACACCATGAGCGAACTGAGCGCCTCAAAAATATACAGACATACGAAGGTAAGAATTCTATATTTTCTGGGAGCACGTCTACAGTCGTCACAATATTGAAGAGATGAGACAACTCTTACTTCTCTCCTCTGGAGAGCAAAAATTCTTCATTGCGAAGCACATGTTCCCCACGCCAGAATGCCATATCTCATTCTTGCTTCTATTGGTGCAAAGTAAGCCACTCTTAGGATACTGGGGGACAATCTACCTGATAACCTTCTTAATAAATATATACCACTGTATTTTTTGTAGCTTAGTCAACGGATAAAAAAACACTATTTATGTTTTTGTTCATCAAGAAAGAAGACATTCCATAAAAATCTGCACTTTTAGAGGTTTTCAGAGACCATATTTCATCTTTCACGTTATTCATGGATATCTCAGTAAAGGAAAAAGGTAGATTTCTGTTACTCGAGATCATGCTGACTGCATCATGGGAAAATTTGATTTCCCAAAGAACAAACTGTCCTCGCAGCCATCGAAGTGAAATAATCATTGAACTGATCCGGAGATAAGCTCGTGGGGCAACTCCTGGGAGGTGAACTTTTGTTTTTAATTAAATTCCAAATCGTTTTGGGGATGTCTCTTGACTGGTTTATTATTTTATCATTGACTTGAATCCTTGATTTTGATTTTTAGCCTATAAAGTTGTTTAAAATTAAAATGCACTCTTAAGAACATCCGTCCCATAAAAGAGGTACATATCCCGACCTAAGTTCAAATAACTACGTGCGTCTCGCACTTCTTGCGAAAACAAACACACGCCACCATTCCTAAGTGCTCTCTTTATCCTCACAGGAAAGACGAAAGGTAAGCATCAATAATTATATCATTGAACATTTTGAAACGTTCGCTTATACTAATAGAACAATCATTGCAAAACTCCCAAGAAAAGTCTGTAAGAATCGTATGAAAAGTATTAAGTCCCCTTTGAGTTAGAGGTCAAAGTCAATTACAGTTGTACAAAAATTGCTAGCAGAGAAATTTACAAAAACACTATCTATACAATTTTGTCGACTCGTGGGCTGAAAATCTGTTGGAATGAAACTCTTTGATAACATGAGATCACAAAAAGTACGGCATGAGTAATCCATTTGTTTAAAGTGTACGTTGAAATCACCTAAAATTATCACTCTACTGTCACATTTACAAATGCTATTAAAAAGTTTTTCAAAAGTGTCTAGAAAAGTCTGCATATTTCCACTGGGAGATCTATAAACCGCTATGATAAGCAAATTAACACTCACCAATTTTATGGAAGATAACTCGCAATGAAACTCAACAGAGTGTCTGTTAACGTCTGAAAGGTAAACAAAGTTAGCAGTAGAGCGGCACAAAGTCATTACATTCCCTCTACCCATTACACTACGACTAAAAAAAATGGGCGATTTGTCCAATGAGACGAACGCCACTCCTCCTCTTTCAACCAATGTTCCGAAAACCAAACAAACTCACTATTTTTCTGGCCAGACAAGGACACCTTCCTTTCCATGAACACCCTGTACATTAAGATGAAGAACCCCAACATTGACGCAGTGGTCATCACCGATTTTTGATTAATTTCCTCTGATTTTGTTTCTTATTTGACTTTCTGAATTCCTTTCTCTTACTGAAAAAACCGTTTTACATTCACCCCGTCTGGCCACGCTCATGAAGACAATAAATACATCTGACTCCACGGCACTGTCATTTTAAATGAAGCATAATATGCAGAGTTCCTTGATTCAAGTCTTTTGCAGTTTAGCACATCTATTTTCGGAGTCAAAATTCATTTACAATATCTTGCGATGTTGTCGACAGATGCAACGTATACACATGTATATATCCCAACCTGGGTACCACTTTCAGTTTAGTTTCCACAGAAATATTCTTATTTCCTACTATTATTGTTTTCCTTTGTGTTTGTTTGGGCTTCGAATAAGAGTTCATTGAACTATCGGTATCCGGTAATGTGGGGTTCATATTATTTATTCATATTAAGTTATTTTCTTATTTCCATACTTGCTTTTTTGTAGTATATTAATTCCGGTGAAATCTATATCACTCATCCGTACACCAGCTGATTTAGCTCTTTCCCATAACATTCACTCAAACGGTAACAGGCGGTAGAATAATCCCTTCTGCAGTAGTATAAACAAATTTTTCTTTACAGATGGGAATAACTACCCATAATCCATCAACATTAGTATTTCCAGCAACTATGACTAATCTTAGAAGTGGCACTATCATGATGTCAGGTTGTGGAATTTTGACTAACGGAAAGGGAACAAGAAGAGAGTATGGAGATTATAATCTAGACGAATTAAGTGAAGGAGATAGAGTAGGAATGATGCGAAAACCAAATGGGGATCTTCATTATTTCATTAATGGTATTGATCAGGGTATTGCAGCTCACAGAGTCCCTCCAGTTGTATGGGGCGTTATAGATCTTTATGGCATGACAATAAAGGTAATAAATTCAATGATGTTCGGAATTTCAGTGCTTTATATTATTGTAATTGTAAAGCCAATTGTTAAACAAATCAATATTGATAAAATATAAAGTAGATATTGTGAGTTTTTTAAATTTTGAAATTTCAAATTGTTTTAAAACTTTCACAAGAAAGCCGAAAACATTTGAAAAAACCTGAAACAGTTTAAAGTAATAGTAACTTGGTTGTTAATACAACTGAAAACCTGAAAAAAAGAGAAAAATAGTAATTGTGTAATGAATCGAAAATAGTAACCAATTCATAAAATAAAATATGAATAAAGCTATTCATAAAATGATGAAAAAAATTGTTCCTAAAAACACGACGTTTCGGGTGGTTGGGTGTTTTGGTATTTTTCAAATGAATATTGATTAACTTGGTAGTTTTCAAATGAATATTGATTAACAAACAGTGATCTCATGTTGTATTTATATGTAAGTTCCCTGATGCTCTGTGTTAATCTCGCCTCTGGTAGTGGTCACTCCAACACTTGGCAAAAAACCAGTTTAAATTTCTGCTTTCGCCACTTCTGTTCACGGCGCATAACGGCGTCGATTCGCTATATATATATATATATATATATATATATATATATATATATATATATATATATATATATATATATATATATATATATATATATATATATGAGATAAGCTATCCCTAATTTTTTTTAAGTCTGACTTCTAGTGGATGCCTTATTTCCCTAATGTATTCATCACCACATTTGCAAGGAACTAGCTACAGTCTTCGTTATCCAGTGATCCAACAGTTACGGTTTTGGTGAACATCTACGATTTAATGCTCTTATTTGGATACAGTATTGCAGTGCGATTCTTCTTATTTTCTCGGACATTCCCCTGTTCAAAGATATTGTGATCATTGGTTGGATTGTCTCTTCTTTTATTTATTTTTGCCTGTGTAGCTTTTTGTTTTTGCTTCCACCGATGAATTATAATAGTCACTTTGCATAAGACCAACCTTGATGCTATTAGTTTATTCTTGTGTATGATGTGGATTGATGTTCTTTTGTAAGGTTTTTATAATTTCATTTTTATACTAATTTAGTGGTAGATGGTGTAAAAGAAGTATTCTCTTGTTTATGTGTGTTTTCTGTAGACTGATATGCTGATGGTCCTGATGTCGTATGCAAGTTACATAAATAACGGTAAGACCGAATCCTTTCCTCTCTTCATTGTGAAATAATTTTTTATGTAATTTGTTGATGTGATGTAAGAAATCTTTCCGTTTCACTATGGCACCACTATCTTAACCATGTCTTTGGTTTTATTGGGAAAGTTTCTGTAGCTAGTTCCTCGAATATATGTATATTAATGAGAAGATACCATCGGTAGATTATCGTCTATTCGTTAGTATTACTAGAATCCTTTAGAGTGTGCGTTTTTTAAATGAATGAATAATAAGGACGATACTTGGAAAAAATTAATATCCATAATGATACACAAATTTGAATTTTCTCATGTTTTGAAGGATGCGCTTCACTCGCGTTTCGAAGTATAACTTCCTGTTCAGATGCTGAATTAACCTGCTATAGTTTTCCGAATATAGTTGTGTTCAAAAATTTCCATAATTTTGACTCTGGAGAAACTTATGAGTCGTTGCCCAGTAGACAACTACGTCGAAGCACTCGCTGCCATTGAAGATGTCTCTCGCAATTAGAGAGGAAACATCTGGAAGAGGAGTTCCAGTTGACCACGGCCAATTAGCCCGGAAGATTATATCACCATGTTTCACAATGGACACCGGCCGTGAAAGCCTACATGATTTCATTAAATAAAATAAAAGAAATAATATCGCGAAGCCGACCAAATTGAAAATCAGTACTAATGATCTCTAGCTCTTACATTTAATGACTATTCAATGTGGTCGGGCTCGCGAATTCACTTTTGTTGAAGTTCTGAACGCGATATTAGATCCTCCCACGCGCACACGCACACTGTTTCGATAGATATGATTGGATTTGAACCTTGTGCAGCGGTAATGAAGTGCAAATTGACTCTTTGACGTTAGGAACACACCCACATTGCTTAGACAACAGTGAGTGCTTGTAATTTAATATGAACTTTATTGAATAGCAATAAAGTTCAAATTAACTCTAATTTTAGTTAGAAAACGGTTTTATGAAAAAAAGAAAAGGGCTATTTTTAGGGTTTCCCGCAATTAATCGAATTTTTTTCGCAGTAAAAACCATCCTTGGACTTCAACGAACATTTGAAAAAAAGAATTGACGAAATTGTACATATATATATATATATATATATATATATATATACATATATATATATATATATACATATATATATATATATATATATATATATATATATATATATATATATATATATATATATATATATATATATATATATATATATATATATATATATATATATATATATATATATATATATATATATATATATATATATATATATATATATATATATATATATATATATATATATATATATATATATATATATATATATATATATATATATATTTATATTTAGTGAGTAATCATTTTCATTTCCCATATCCTTCGTAATAGAAACGAACTAATTTCTTCTTATTATAATCTTTGGAGTAAATTTCTGTCGACGATATTGTGTGTGTTTATCTCCTTAGGTGTCAATTGTTGAGCGGGATGAGCGCGAAGAACAAAACCTTATGACCCGAAAGAACACTAGAGATCAACAGATTCTCTTACCAGATCCTCATCCAATGCCAGACTACTACGATCACCTAACTTTTCACGGTAACTGTGGCGCACATGCGCAGGTTATCAACAATGGAAGAACTGCTCATCGCCCGAATGCTGTTGATGACTTTAATAACGGTGTGGTTCTGACTGCTCGTCAGCTAAAGGTCGGCGAGCTTTTTGAGGTTAAGTTGGACCGGATGAATACCAAGTGGGCAGGTAAAATTTGAACGCTAAATTAGAGTCGTTTTTCATCAATGATTATTGCATGAAGTGGTTTAATTCCGAGACTTTTATGCCCAGCTCTGCTTGTTTATATTTTTGTCACCAGTAAAGGAAATATCTTGACTTTGATGCCAAGTCTGGTCTCTACAATATATTAGTCCACTCTTGTTTTCTTCTACATATATTGGTTTTTTTTCCGTTTTTTTACATTTTTTTTTATTTCGAATTACTACTTCGATCTAATCATGTCTGATCAACGAGAAATTTCGTTCCAACATAATTTACTACGACAAGATAACAAAACCAAGATATCGCAGAATAGCGATTCTTAGAATCTAGATAATATTTTATCACTAAGTTAACGTGTACACTAATATCAGTTTACTCTGTTTTTGCACTATCACTTAAACTAACTCAAAATTTGGTCCTCTTGAGTCTTCTCACTAGTGTCGTATTATCGAGAAGTCGGATGGCCTCGACATTGACGTGATGAAGTAGTCACTGTTCATGACTCCTGGCAAATCTTTCGATAGCTTGATCAACAGTTTCGATATCCAAATCCCTATGAAGGTCACTGTTCCTGAAGTACCAAGGAGCGTTGACAATATTCCTTAATACTTTATTCTGAAATCGCTGAATGATGTCAATGTTGGTCTTTTTGGCACAGCACCACAGTTGAATGCCATATGTCCATAGAGGTTTGAGAATCTGTTTATACAGAAGTAACTTGTTGTAAGTTGACAAGGTGGAATGTTTTCCTAACAGCCAGTACATCTTCTTATACTTCAAGCCTAGCTCCTCTCTTTTCTTTTTGACATGGCCCTCCGGAACCATGGAGCTTAGCGTCCAAAGTAATACCCAAGTATTTTGCCGTATTAGAATATGGTATCGGTGCATTATTTATACTGATAGGGATATATTGATGACGTTTATTTGTGAAATTAATATGAACGGATTTACTTTCGTTCAGTTTGATGCGCCAATAATTTATCCAATTTTTAACTTTATTAATTGATACTTGCAAACTTCTTGCTGCCTCCTCGTGGCTTCTGCCCACAGCTAGTATCGCTGGATCATCCGCGAAAGTGGCTATTGTATCGAGCCCTAGTTCAGGAATGTCGCTGGTGTATAGTAGGTAGAGGACATGTCCCAACACTGCCCTGTGGCACTCCTGCCTCAATTTCTTTCATTTCAGAGTATGTACTTTCCTGCTTCACTCTAAAAGCTCTGTTTGAGATATATGATTCCAGTAGTTCTCCATATTGCTTGGGTAAAATTTTTCTTAGTTTAAACTTGAGTCCCTCGTGCCACACTTTATCAAAAGCTTGCCTCACATCAAGGAAGACGGCTGAACAGACTTTCTTTTCCTCTAGCGATTTCTCAATCCTGTCAGTTATTCTATGGACTTGATCTTATGTAGAATGCTTTTCTCTGAAACCAAACTGATGTGGCGGAATTAAGATATTTTCTTCTATAGATGGTTTCAGCCTTTTAAGAACCAGCTTTTAAACACTTTTGCCATAACCGGTAGCAAAGAGATTGGTCTGTAGGATGTTACCATATTTGGAGATTTTCCTGGTTTAGGTATCATTATCATCTCAGCCATCTTCCATATGTTTGGCACATACCTCAATCTAAATGAGGCATTGATGATATGAGTGAGTTTAACTGTAGCTTTTCTAGGAAGTTTTTTCAGAATCTGACCAGTAATAAGGTCGTAACCTGGAGCTTTCTTTGGGTTGTTTTCTTTAATTTCAGCAGAAACTTCTTTTGGTGTGCTAAGTTTAATTTCTTTTTCTAGTTGAATAATGTTCTCCCATTCAAGTGCGTATTCGCCTTCATTTGATTGAAATCACTTCTCAAGGTGTTCATCAAAACAGTTAACCTTTTGCTCATTGCTCAGCTTCCATTTACATTTTTTATTGGTGCGTTCTGCTGGATCGGTGTTTTCAATGTTTTGGTAGCTCTCCAAAGTGAATAGTCAGTTTTGCTATCATTTGACAATTCACCTAAATAAGCACTAATTAATTCGCTTTTAAATCTTTTGATTTCTCTTTGAGATTTTGAGTAGCGTTATTTAGTCTCGTTTTGTCTGGTGGAAACCTAGACCATTGCCAAATTCTTCTGAGCCGCCTCTTGTCGGAAATAAGATCCCTTATTGCTCTTGGATAGTTGTTACTTTTGATTCTTGGTTTCACGGTGGGAGCATTATCCCAAGCAGTTTGTTGGATCTGCTTAACGAATATTTCAGTTTCTATTATTATTTATTATAGAAACATTATCTAATTGTTTCTTGTTTCTTAGAGGAACTGCTAAATTAATATTTTGTTCAAGATCTAATTTGAAGCTCTGTCAATCAGTTAGTTTATTGACTAATGAAGGAACTGGTTCAACTTCGATAATATTATGGCTAAGCGTGAGAAGGATGGGAGAATGATCAGAATTCATATCCCATGCCTCTGCAACCTGCATGTAATTGGTGGAGACATTCCGAGTAATAAAAAAATCAATTAGTTCTGGGATTTTATTGGGATCTGTAGGCCAATAGGTCGGTTTTCCAGTTGAAAGTGTGTCACATTTTAGCTCTCTAGTTGCTTCTAAAAGTTGTTTCCCTTTGGTCGTTATTAACCTAGATCCCCATTGGGTGTGCTTTGCGTTGTAGTCACCTCCAACAATAAATCTCTCACCAAGACTGGTAAGGAAGTCCGGATATTGACTCTTTTTTTATAGCATGTTTTGGCGGACAGTATACTGCTGAAACAAAGATCTCATATGTTTTAGTTTCAACCTTAACACTTGTAGCTTGGAACTCTGTAGTTTTATATTCCATCTCTTTATGATGCTTAATTGATTCCCTTATAATGACTCTACTGCCTCCTTTTGCTGCGTTTTCAGGATGTATAGTATGGTAAACTTTGTATCCCTTTAGTCCGGTGGTCGTCAAATTGCGGCCCGCGGCAAAGTAAATTGCATTAATAGTATATTACCGATATGTCACACATAGCCATAAATAAAATCAAATTCGACTTTGTGTTCGCATCCGGCGACGGTTACTAACTAGTGACGAACTGTCATACGATAGTCTCCCCGTACACTCTCGTCGCGTCGATCATAAAATATATACCTACGGGGTTGACCCGCGCTCCCCGCTCGCCGCCCGCGCTGACACATCGCACGAGCCGCGCGCGATGTATTTTATTTGTTTAACGGACAAGACTGGACGTTTCTTGCTTCATCGAATGCGCTCGCGTTATTCTATGTACCTATAATGGCGGGAACATCATCTAAATGTGCTACTAAAAGGAAGATAACTGACGAAAATAGAAGTTTTCAAGAAAAATTGGAGGAAGAATTTTGTTTTATAAGTGAGTATAAGGAAGGGACTGCTATTTGTTTAATATGCCGGGAAACTGTCGTCGGAATTAAGCGATACAATTTATTTCGCCACTACACAAGTAAGCATAGTTCATTTTCCGAAGCCTACCCTTCAGAAACGACTGAAAGAAAGAACAAAATAATTCATTTGAAATCGTCAATTTATCGTCAACAAAACCTAATGACAGCACTTGGGCAGAATGTGGCTATTACAAAAGCATCATACCAAGTGTGTTACATTCTTGCAAAACGAATGAAACCTTTTACTGATGCTGAATTGACGAAAGAGTGTATGATAACTGTTTCTCAAACGTTATTTCAAAATTTTTCAAATTGTAAACAAATAATGCCACAAGTAAACAAGCTTACACTTTCTGAATCCACCTGTCGTCGCCGTGTTGAAGATATTTCGAAAAATTTGTTTGAGGCAGTAATTGACAAACTGCAAAACTGTAAATACTTCAGTCTTGCTTGCGATTCCAGTACGGATATAACTTCTATGTCCCAGTGCTCATTATTTGTTAGGTACTGCACAATGGACGGAATCATAGAAGAAGATTTCTTAGCAGTGATTATGAAGGGCCATACGAGAGGTTGTGATTTTATGGAAGTTCTAAAAGAATTTATAGAAAAACATGGAATACCTGTTGGTTAAGTTGATATCAGTGTGTACCAATGGTTGTCCGTCAATGGTGGGTGCAAATAGTGGTTTGATTGCTTTAATGAAGAAGAAATAGAATTTACCTAATTTATTGCCCATTCATTGCTTGCTGCATCAAGAAACTTTGGCTTGTAAAATTTCGAATAACATATTAAAAGACGTGATGAATACTATTATAAACATTATAAATTTTATTCGCGCGCGCGAACTTAACCACCGAAAATTCAAAGACCTTGAAGAATTGCAAGCTAATTATGGCGATGTTATTATACATACAGCCGTCAGATGGTTAAGCAAGGGAAGAGTAGTAGAACGGTTCTTTCATTTAAAACACGAAATAATACTTTTTTTGCAACAAAGTGGCAAAGAATATCCCCAACTACAGCAAAATGACTGGTGGATACTTGCTGCTTTTTTGACCGATATCACTATGAAATTCAATAGTCTTAATTTAGAGATGCAAGGACCTAACAAAATAATTGTCCAAATGACAAATAAAGTTTTTGCATTTGAAGACAAACTGCGATTATATATAAACGAACTCGAAACAGGAGATTTTTCAAATTTTCCAACTGTTGCTGCTCAGCAATCCGAAGTTTCAGTTCCCGATAGTACTATTCATCAAGATTTGATATCCTATTTGAAACAATATCTGAGAGAAATACCAAATAGATTTGATGATGTGCGACAGATTAAGAGCTGCTTCATACTTGTGGAAAATCCATGGCACGTTGAAAACGAAGATATGAAATTATTTTGCCTGTTTGGATTTTCTAAAACACAGTTAATGAATGAAATCATTGAACTAAAGCACGACACACAGCTAAAAGCTAGTTTCATTGAGCATCGTGAAAAGCAGGAATACAATGAATTTTGGAAAAATGCTCCTAGCAAGTATAAATCTTTACAAGACTGCGCACAATTAATTTTAACAATATTTTCTTCAACATATCTCTGTGAAGCTTCATTTTCTAAAATGAGCTTCTTAAAAAATAAATACCGTAATCGTCTCTCCACTCACTTAGAAGACACAATGAGGATTGCATGTAGTACAAAAGATGCTAATATACAAGAAATAATTAGTAAATCGGTTTAGTGGTTTAAGCCTAGAGAAGTACACATACAGACATACGCTTTCGCATTTATAAGATTAGTATGAACTAGTATAGATAAGTGTGCACAGGCTCTTGAAGCGCCTACACATACTCTGCGGCCCTGCCCTGGCACTCACATTGTCACGTGTGGCCCTTGGCTAGTAAAGTGTGACGACCACTGCTTTAGTCTAAGGAACGATTCATTGGTGAAATGTGTCTCAGCAATGAGACATATGTCAATTTTTTCGATATCTAGGACCGCTTGCAATTCTTGCTGATCTTGCAAAAGTCCATTGGTATTCCTTTCCATGATAACTAAACTATTTGTCATAGAAATTCTTAGGTATTGCTCCTTTATTGCTAAATTCTAGTCTACTAATTCTCTCATCCATTTGCATTAGTCTCTCAAGTATTTTTGGAGAGTTTGTTCAATGGAATTATTTAAATGTGATTTATTACTAATTTCAGTATGATACTCACCAGAAACAGCTTGACTATAGGTCCTGCTATCTTGTTTAGTTCTGGGTGCCGATTCTTGCTGATTTACCCTCCGTGGCTGTTCGGGTAAGATGGACTTCTTGTTTTGCTTATCTTTTATCTTCTGCATTTCTTTTGCAACCAAGCATCCCCTGTAATTGGCAGGATGTCCTCCTCCACAGTGCACGTATTTCGGCTGAGTATCCTTAGGTTTGTCACAATTGGATGTTTGATGTTTTCCCGTTCATCTAACGCAGCGCGGTTCTTTTGAGCAGAATCTTTGGGTATGTCCATATGATTGGCATCTTTTACATTGGGGCACAAGCCTGGATTTCCTTAGTGGTAAGATTTTCACCTGAACGCCCAATACATCCGTTATTCCGTAAATGTTATCTACACTTTCATCGTGACTGAATGAGAGCATAAACATATTTTGCAAAGGTTGCTTCGTTTTATATTTTAGTTTTGGCGTGGCTTCGATGATTTTATAGCCACGCTTTTTCAGATCCTGGACAATGCAGTCTGTTTTTAAAGAATAATGTAGTCTATTTGCCATATCTTTAATCGGCCTATTCTGCTTATTCTCATATGTATGCCAAGAGTATTTATTCCGGTTTAATACTGTAGAAAGATCTCTGAAATCATGTTCGTTATTTACATTAATTTTCTCGTTTTTGTGGTTAATAACTTTTAATTTTTGCTCTATGTAATTTATTCACAGTGGCGTGAAGTTCGTTAAATATTGTCTACCATAATTGGTGGAGGTACCTGTACTTTCTTAGATTTACTTACATTAGTTTTATTATTTTCTTTTGGATGTTGTGGTTGAGGTGGAGCAAGAGAAGTATCCATTTTTCTTTTCTTTCTATTTTTAACACGAATCCATTCTGTTTCGTGAGCTAGTTCCTCTTCGTCAGTGCAATATTCTTTTGTTGTTTCCGAGCATTTTTTCCTCAGTTCTTCATATATGTTATATATTTTGTTTAATTCAGATTAAAGTTAATGCGCTTTATTACTAGCATTTACCTTCTCAGCCTCCGACCATTTCCAGCTATTATAAAGTTGTTGTTCGTTTTGCGAACGTTGAAAATTTTCTTGAAATAATGCATTATTTTGTTGCATTAATATGTTTTTATTTTGTAATTGGAGTCCGGTTTGTTCTGGAAACATTATTCAATGCGATAGCATACGACCGTTTGCAAGGTCGCCAGATACCACTCGCTTACAATGATACCCGTTTATTGTTGAAAATCTGTGATGTGCACTGATACGATATTATTTCGATTCGTTCATTCGGTTATATTAATTCATTTCAAAAATGTAATTAACATAAAAACCCACTACACGAATGTTAAATTTTCATAATGTTCACAAAACTCACATATAGCGGAACGCGCCAATATAATTTTCGCAAATTATATCACTGAATCACCACCATAAAATCGCAGTTTTTACGCAGTCAATATGAAGCAAACAATTCTTATAACTATAACTGTTTTTTTTACATAGTATAAATTTTCCGATATTCTGAGATACAGAACCTCCTTTATTGAGGGATTACTTAAAAGAGAACATACATAATATTTAACTAAGTTTTAAATTATTGCATATTGATATGTAATGTTAATTGAGTCTGGTGTAACTTGTCTGAAAAATATTTCCATATGATTAATGGAACAGTGGAAGTTTAGTTTCAAGAGGTCGTCACTAATTTTGAGCAGCTAGTACTATGGATAGAACATTCAAATAATATGTTCTCATGTAATCCTCCTCTCCATCTTCACATAAATTATTCGTACTTAATTTTAATTCATTTAACCGACATGGTGTTAGTGCATGACTAGAATTTATGTTTTTATATATTTTCGTAAGAATAATTATACCTATTAATTTTTCTCTGCAGGTAGCATTGAAATTGGCGTGACTACACACAGCGCATTAGATCTTGAGTTCCCCTTCACTATGACAAATGTTAGATCTGGAACATGGATGATGACTGGCAGTGGAATAATGCACAATGGTACCATAGTCTTGGAACAATACGGCGTTAATTTAGACCGTCTGCAAGTTGGCGACCGAGTAGGAGTAGTAAGAAAAGAAAATGGCTGTTTACATTTCTTTGTGAACGGAATAGATCAGGGAATAGCCGCAACAAATGTACCAGAGAAAATATTTGGGGTTATAGGTAACCAAAAGTAACTTTGTCCTTAAATATCTTTCATATTTAATTTCGTATCTGTTCCTAATTAGCAGTCAATTTCATTCTGCATTTTCCTATGGTTTTACAAAATTTGAAAAGATATTTTGTTTTAGATTTGTATGGACAAGCCGTGGAGGCATCCATTGTTGATATTTATGATTATGGTTCACCTGACACATTGAATTCGAGCATGTCCAACACGACATTGTATAGGTAATTCGATGAATTATTTTCTCAAACAAAATGAATTTGTGAACGAGTGTTCTGATGCGGATTTATATAATAAGAATGTTCACATGGACTTCTTATGAAAAATAAAATAAATTCACATTGGATTTCTGTTCTCTGTTTTCATGAGTTTTATGAAAAAATATTTTTCTCAAAACTTTATCTTAATCTTCATTTTTATATTTATTATCATATTTATCTTCATCTTTAACTCTATCTTTATCTTCATATTTTTTATAGAAATCTTATTGAAAAATATAAAAATTAATAATTTTTCAATAAGATCTCATTCAAAAATATGTAGTTCAAAGTTACAATATTAATACAAAAAATATTAATTTTGTTGGATAGATCTAATATCTGATCATTCAATATATATATATATATATATATATATATATATATATATATATATATATATATATATATATATATATATATATAGTAGTAAATACTGAGACTCTTAATCGAAATATCGAAATATTTCAAATAAAACTCTCAGGGAGCTGTCTACACAAATGTTGTCAACGAGAACGAACCCATCACTTTCGAGAGTGAATATTAAGAGCGTTTCGAAAAATTTTTCGATCTTGTTGAATGATAATAGGATACAATTGTTTCATCATTATTATGAATCATCAGTCCATATTTAATCTATCAATCAAGAATCGATGACTTTCAAAACGAACCTAGGTCCAATACCACATTAAGAGAAGTTCTAGAGAGTGAAATACTCACGTAGGCTCCCTCTATCGGCGAAAGGACGTATAAACACTCCCTAGCGTTCAAGATTCCTACTCATGACAACAAGAGTGCGAGTGGAAGGCTTTGTAGATATTTCATTCGAACACAACAGAAAATTTATTTACTAGTATTGAATTACCTGTGAATCTTTGAACTAGCTACACTTTTGCCCGCCTGGGCGTGATCTGGAGCGATTAGGCATGGGATCATTCGTACAAATTTCAGAAAATTTTCTGTTGTGTTCGAATGAAATATCTACAAAGCCTTCCACTCGCACTCTTGTTGTCATGAGTAGGAATCTTGAACGCTAGGGAGAGTTTATACGTCCTTTCGCCGATAGAGGGAGCCTACGTGAGTATTTCACTCTCTAGAACTTCTCTTAATGTGGTATTGGACCTATGTTCGTTTTGAAAGTCATCGATTCTTGATTGATAGATTAAATATGGACTGATGATTCATTATAATGATGAAACAATTGTATCCTATTATCATTCAACAAGATCGATGAATTTTTCGAAACGCTCTTAATATTCACTCTCGAAAGTGATGGGTTCGTTCTCGTTGACAACATTTGTGTAGACAGCTCCCTGAGAGTTTTATTTGAAATATTTCGATATTTCGATTAAGAGTCTCAGTATTTACTAGTATTGAATTACCTGTGAATCTTTGAACTATATATATATATATATATATATATATATATATATATATATATATATATATATATATATATATATATATAAATATATATATATATATATATATATATATATATATATATATATATATATATATATATATATATAATATATATATATATATATATATATATATATATATATATATATATCTGAGAGAATTTTAAAATTTTTTTCCTGCATAATTTACGCAGCGACCTACGCTTCCATCATGTTCATGGAAAGAATGCAAGAATTGTGAGCAATGGATTAACTGCTTTGCGTCCAAGACCATTGGCCGAATTCAATGATGCGATAGTGTTTTCCAACAGACCTTTGAGAGATGATGAGCTATTTGAAATCTGCATTGATAGTATTGTTGACAGATGGTCGGGAAGTATTGAATTAGGTAAGGATTCTAGAGAAGTTGGTCTTTATTAAGAATAATGTCAGTTGATTCGTTCTAAAACTTTTTTTGGAAATTTGTAAAATATATTGAATTAATAAGAGCACTTGATTACCTTCCATAAAAATTGTTCAATACTGTTTGACATATTTTACTAACCCATTATCAAGAGTTTAATACAACTCAGTTGTATTGAATATACCAACCATCATTTTGAGGACATGGATGCAAGCAATTCAAATGATCTCCAATTGATCTCCGACCTGTCTTTAATAAATCAGGTTTGTTTCCCATGGAGTCAATCTCAGTACTTATCCGAGCTCCCACTAGGGTGAAGTAAAAAAAGTGACTGGAATATGTATGTTTCCTCCAAGTCTTTACTGTCCAGTTTCTTGAAAACTGTTCACATGACATGTATAAAATTTGGTATCTATAAATAGTCGAAATTGAAGCTTATACTTGTTATGAAATATTACTCAAATTCCCTGACGTTGCCCAAATATTTTTGTTTAATGGGACTAAACTGTGTAATATTACATTTTAGTATATATACATTTCAAAAACAATAATGGTGATACGTGCCTTTAAATGCATACTGTATGCATTTAAAGATTGAAATTTAATCATTTCATTATAAAATGTAATATATGTATTTAAAAGATATAAGTAATTGAAAAATTTTGATCAATATAATTAAAATCGATCGAATTGATGATGACCATTTATATTGACACATTATTCAGATATTGTTGAGAAATCTCTTTTACATGTAATAATTTCGGGTGTTATGGTCCGACATGGCTGTTTTATTTTATTCGTTTATTATCTTTATCAGGCAGTTGTGACATCAATCAGACTTTACACCTAGTACACCCAGAGAAGAAGATCTTAAGGTGTGATAACTGGAGAGCGGTGAGGCCACAATATCGAACCATTTCAACCAGTTTATATTTTACAAATTTTTCATCATGACATTTTCTGTCTTTTTAAATAAAGTGAGAAGATGCTCCATCTTGCTGCTATCACATTGTTCGCTTTTAAGGGAACATCTTCAAGTAATTCTGATAGAGTGTTTGGAAGAAAATCTCAGTTTTTTTTTCTGTCAGTTCATAAAAATGAAGATCAATCAACCGACCTTTAAATGTATTAAATACATTATACTTACATAGTAGGTACTTATGATTTCTTAAGACTCTTTGTATTGAATTTCTTCTCATTCCTAATCTTTGTTCAAGAAATCTTATTGAAGTTTCTGTGTTTATCTGAAGATGAAGCAAAAATATTTATGACATTGTTATCTGTCTGGCCGTTCTTTTGGCGAGTATCTTGTTTTTTTACTAGAGCAAGAACTAGTTCTAGGCTTTAGTTATACATATGAGTATTTTTGCTTTGAGTTGTTCTCTGAGTAAAACGATTTCTGTACAAGTCTTGAACTTGAGTTTTGTTGTTTCCACTTTCCGCATGAATAATTAGCATATTCATCGTTTGTAATATTTTACCTCATCACTTAATTAATATTAACACCGATAGTTATTGATAAGTCTCCAATAAATTTCAACTAGCATGCATGACAACCTCTTATGTTCAACAATGTTTCTTTTGTTTCACTACTATCTACTTTTGAGTCCAAAATTTTGATTCAACGAAAGTAAATAACTCTTATTGTCATTATTGCACAATTAAATGCTGATAAGTGTATGGTTGAATTTGTGTTGTTATTGAAAATTGAGAAATAGGACTGTCAAAGCGTCGTGAAATGCTGGGTGTACGGGTGTACAAGTGCGAATAAAAAAATTTGGTACAAAAATTGTTTATTCCACTCCATTTATTTTTTGAGCTAATAACGCATTCATTAAACTTGTTTCAAACTGTTAATAATGTGTTAGGGGCTGAAAAATATGTCGTATGTGTCAAACAAATTTTGTAAAATTTAGACAGATGTCTCAATAAAACGATTAGCATGAATAAATGAGGTATTATTATTTAAGCTTTGTCAGATATGCCTTATAAAAATTGAACGAATTGTTTCAGGGGTTACAGCGGTGAGACCTGATGACATAGAACTTCCAAGTACGGCTACGGATCTGTGCAGGGACACCTGGATGCTGAGTGGTTCTTCCGTCATGGAGAACGGAAAGACCGTGAAAAATAATTACCCTTGCGACCTCGACGCCATAGGATCTGGAATAACACTGGGCGTTATGCGTACATCCGATAAAACTTTGGTTTTCTATCGTAACGGTGTTTCGCAGGGTGAAGCTTGCATTGTGGCTCATCCCGTTATTTATGCGGTAGTGGATTTATATGGACAGTGCTCACAAGTAAGCATACCATGTGCATCGCCGGTAGCGCCGCTTCTTTCAGCTGTACAGGAGGCTTGTCAGAGATCTGATACGTCAACTTCTTTGCAGGTGGGTGGCTTCAATTCGTGCAAAAACTCTTAATAGCTTTGACTATTTTACCATTTCAATATTGATGAAACATAATAAGTTATGTAACTGTTTTTCTATGCTGGTACTTCGTTGAATATATCATGTTTGAATAGGTATTATTGATTTTAATTAATATTAATATTAAATTGCATTTAGATGGGATTGCATTTTTAGTGGGAAGAGTTCCCAGAAATATTCAATTTGGTTTTTATCTCGTATATTTTATTGATATATTGCAAGTTTACTCTTGCCAAAGAAGAATTAACTCTTTATGAAACAACAAAAAACTCATTCTCGCCAAATAATGGGTGATTTTTTTGAGCGCAGTTTTTTTTAAATCGAATCAAACACTCAATTTGCATCATATTTTCAAAATTTTTATTGAAATTGATAACTTGGCTTTTGGTATTTACATTTTAAAGATAACTTCATGTAAATATTGTCCGCGGCTCCGTATCAAATGGTCAATTCCGAAGGTTACAATTGTGCGTCACTTTTTCGAGCATTTCGGCCTGTATCCCACGAATCACGCGTGTTATGTTATCCTGTAAGGGTGTAAGGCTTCAATCGTGTTCGGCTTGTATACATACACTAACACTAACGGCTTTACATAACCCCACAAGAAATAATCCAGAGGCGTCAAATCGCATGATCTTTGCGGCCAATTCACAGGGCCACTTCGAGAGATAAGCTGCTCACCAAATTCATCCTTCAACATATCCATTGTTTCACGAGCTTTGTGGCATGTGGCACCGTCTTAATGAAACCACATGTCAACCAAGTTCAACTCGGCCAACTGGGGCAAAAAAAAGTTGCGTATCATGTCTCAATATCGTTCGCCGTTGACGGTAACGTTTCTTCCACGGTCGTCTTTGAAAAAAAAATGGACCGATGATGCCACCAGCCCATAAACTACACCAAACTGTCGTTTTTTCGTGATGCATCGGTCATTCTTGTATGGCATGTGGCTGTTCATTACTCCAGATGCGACAGTTTATTTGTTTATATATTTTGTTTATATCCGTTCAGCCAGAAATGAGCCTCATCGCTGAACACAATTTTTCGATAAAACAGCGGATTTTCATTAAGCTTTTCTAAGGCCCATTCACCAAAAATTAGACGTTGTGGTAGGTCATTCGACTTCAATTCTTGCAGAAGTTGAATTTTATAAGCTTTCAAACCAAAATCAACACATAAAATGTTCCATGTGGTTGAGTAACACATGCTCAATTGCTGAGAACGGCGACGAACTGACATTTCACGATCCTCATTAACATTGTACGCTACGGGGCTGTAGTATTCTCTTCAGTACGCACTGTACGCATGCGAGACAATGCTTTAATATCCAACAAAGTAAACTTGGTGCGAAATTTGGTGATAACGGCACGAATTGTTGATTCACCAGGTCGATTATGACGACCATAATATGGTCGTAACAAACGATACACATTTTTCACAGAGCACGAATTTTGAGAGTAAATTTCAACAATTTGCAATCGTTGCTCGTTTGTAAGTCTTTCCGTGATGAAAAGGCAGAGTACACTGAAAACTTTTCACTTTGACAGATGATGTTTGGATGCTATTACCAACCAGTGCTGCCAACCTGAAAAACTTAACTTTTAAAAGATCACCAGTTCACCGTTTAACATAAAGTTATATTCAGTATTCATGACATATATTGTGAGATGCAAGACATATTAATACCACGCACAATTCATTATTGTCATGTTACATTTCGTTTGATGTCAAGACGAAGTATTTAATTGTTTCTATTCTATTAATATCGTCCAGTAATCTTACGAAAAATTTTGCGTAATTGTCCAAAAACACATTTTTCTATTTCTACTTTGTCCTCATAGGCTATCAACTTTATCCAAAAACCAGTGGAAACAGATCTACATAGTTTGTCAGATTGTCACAGTAAAAACGTGGTACTCACTGATTCAGGAAGATTGGCTACAAGAGCGAAGGATTGTTGCAATTGTATAGTATTTAGTTCGTCTCCTCTGGTGCAAGACGAACTGTACGAAATATCTATTACCAATTTGTTGCATCAATATGCAGGTACATTGTGTGTTGGGGTGACGACTACAAAACCATCGCCTATAACAAATTTACCTAAAGATTGTTGCTACATAACAGGTAAGCCCTAGCGTTATAATGAAAACAAGAATATAATGGACACAAATCTTAAAATTTACTGTCTAGGTCCTATATATATATATATATATATATATATATATATATATATATATATATATATATATATATATATATATATATATATATATATATATATATATATATATATATATATATATATATATATATATATATATATATATATATATATATATATATATATATATATATATATATATATATATATATACACTAGCTTTTACCCGCGACTTCGTCCGCATAAGTTTTTTGTTTTCTCCCGGCTGTAAGTCCCCCTGCAACAATGTCCCACTATCGTGTTCCGGTCCTCAACTTCAGATCAACTGAACTGATTACTGGGCTCAAAGTTCGTATAAATGTCTATCTAATAACCTCCTCAAGTTTAAAGCGTAGGTAGTTGTGTAGTACTATATTAATTCTGTGGTGTAGGTAATTAGATTTTATCTGTATGTAATGTAACAGTCAGTTGAATAAAAAATCGTATACAAATCATATCAATAGTTTTGGCGTAATGTGATTCTAGACAGAGTTTTAATGTTGTAGATAGGTAACTATGTAGGTATAGGTTCCTGTGGGAATGAGATATTTTCCCGAAGTGAAAAGTATTCTGAATTTTGGTACCTTCCTACCCTATAAGTTAAGTAGTGTGATGGAATGTCGCTAAGTTTCGATCCAAGTAAAACTGTTAAATGAAGACAGTTGCATCAAAATTTCATCATAAATTCCCTAAATTATGGCACCTACTACCCTCTAAGTTAGAAAAGTGATCAAATACTAACTTGAAGTCTTAGTAACACTCAGTTTAAAAACATCAAAATCATTTCAGTAGCTATGGCGTCATGCGCTTCTTGACACGATCGCGCTAGATTTCCGCGGGAATGAGGTATTTTCCCGCCGTAAAGAGTAGCCTGTGTCCGTGCCTAGGATCCTATCTTTAAATTAACCAAGTCTTATAAAAATCCGTTCAGACGTTAATGCGTGTGTGAGGTAAACTTTTGAAACAAACGATTAAAAATCACTAACTTAATTAGTTTTCTGCCTACTGCCTAGGCCTTAAGTACGATAGCATGAATATTAATAGCCCATATCCTTTTTTAGGTTACTCTCTATCACCTAACTAAATTTCATCAAAATCCGTTTAGCCGTTTAGGCATGAGAGAGCAAAACTCCCAGCAAAAACCATTAAAAAAATCACTAACTCAATTCAGTTTTCTACCTACTTCCTATTCCCTAAGTACGATGACGTGATCATTTTGATCTTATATCCGTTTTTAGGTAACCATCTATTACCATACTAAATTTCATCAAAATCCGTTCAGCCGTTTAGACGTGAAAGAGCAAAAGTCCCAACAAAAACGTCTAAAAATCACTAACTCAATTTAGTTATCTCCCTACTGCCTACCCCCTAAGAACGATGGCGTGATTATTTATAGCCTATGACCATTTCTAGGTTATCGTCTATCACCATACCAAATTTCATCAAAATCCGTTCAGCCGTTTAGGCGTGAAAGAGTAACAGACAGACAGAGTTACTTTCGCATTTATAATATTAGTATGGATAGTATGGATATATATATATATATATATATATATATATATATATATATATATATATATATATATATATATATATATATATATATATATATATATATATATATATATATATATATATATATATATATATATATACATATACGAATGAAAATTTTTCTTGCGGTGAAAAGTACAAATGACAACACAATTTTCGGTATAGCCCGCAACTCAATTGGAAGCAGCCGTTGACACGTGTTTCGAGCTTATTGGCACGAATAAGCCTAGCAGTGGAGACTTCCTTTACAGGAGTGTTCTTTTATTGTTGATTCCATCTCCAGGTTCGTAGACCTTGAACTTGGCTACGCCGCCGCCGTTCTGAGGAGAGCCAATAAGCTCGAAACATGTATCAACGGCTGCTTCCAATTGAGTTGCGGGCTATTCCGAAAATTGTGTTTTTGTCATTTGTACCTACGTTTCACCGCAAGAAAAATCTTCATTCGTTGTTAACTTTGTCGGTTGAAGACTCCTTAAAGGATAAATAGTCGCCACATTGGCGATACGTTGACAAAATCTCCAAATCCGGAGAGTTCACGCGGAAGCCTTATTTTAATAGAAATAAGCTTTTTTCGAAAAACTTTTTTCTTATATGCTCTTTTATATATTGATTGAAAATAAGAATTCTTTTCACAGGCAACGAGCTCAAGTACAAGAACAAAGTTATTCAACTGTTTTCACCCAGTCTTAATTGGCTTAATCTAGGTGACCATATCGGCATTCTGAAGTGCCAAGATAACATCAGGATATTTCTCAATGGTGAAGAGATTTATTTGCAGATTCCACAACTTCCAGAAACGTTATATGCCGTGTTCAATCTACGTGGTAGTTGTTCTGCTATCGCAGTTACAAGCCACAAATCCATATCACCGATGGGAGTTGGAGTTCTAAAACTGCAAGAAAGTATAGAAGTGGCTTGTGATCAAGAGCAAACGAAGCCATTCGGGACGGACTTCAAAGACCAAATTATGTCAACTTTATCTACATCGTCGTACGAGTTTCACGACAATCACGGTAGAAATATCGAGTTGTTGATTGGAAAAACATCGGCCAGGCGTGTCGCATCATACAATCAAGGTTTAGTCTTCATTCAGCCCTCACTCGATGTGGGTGGTTTGGTGAAGATAGAGATTGAACAAATTGACTCGAAATGGCAGTCTTCGTTGATAATAGGATTAGTAGTTGGATCTCCGGAAAAATTGTCCTTGCCGCCAACTGCTTTGTCAATAAAAACACCCTGTTGCGTAGTGGCAAATGATTGGATCCTTGAAGATGAATTCATGTTATTATCGAAATCAAAATAGCTACAGTAAAAACTAAAATATGTATTACATGTAATAATAATAAAATGTTAATAATAAAATCGTTGCTGCTTTTCACTGCAAGGACTGTCAGGAAGTTTCAAGGATATAACGGAAATAACGCATGAAGATCGCCGCCGTGAACATCGTCGCCACGGGTCTAATTACTTGGAAAGGGTCCGTACAGAGCTTAATTCCTTTGATTATCTGGGATAAGTGAAAGTTCCCCTGTGAGGGAGTGTGAAAGCCGTAAGACTTGAATTGGGTAATAATAATAATCACATCCTGGTAGATTCAGGTGATGAGAATCTACAAAATTAACCCCTTTGTAACTAACTTCCTAGAGCTTGCTAAGTTTACGTGGAAGACAACAATACATCTGAATGGAGTCAACCTTAATATATCGAATGATGCCATACCAATAAAGGGAGGAATACCAATTTCAGGGAGACTCTCTGAGCCGTCTTTGGTTCTGCTGAGCAATAAATCTTCTATCGCTGAGATTGAATTCTACCAACAACGGATTTTCTATCAAACATAACAACACTGAAGTCATCAAAGTCAGTCATCTATTATATATGGACGACTTGAAGCTGCTAATGACCAGCACCAAGCAACAGTTGGATCAAATGCTTGATATTGTAGATGAATTCTCCAGCGTTATAAAAATGATGTTTGTGGATAAATATCGCACCTTAAGTGTTAGAAGAAGTAAAATACGGCATGAGAAATTTCAAATGCGAAATGGAGATCACATCGAGTCAATGCAAGAGGGAGACATCAATGAATACTTGGGAATCCCAAAGAATCGATCATTGTTTAATGAAGGAAGAAATCTCCACTGAATTCACGAAACGAGTGAGAGACGTTC
This sequence comes from Henosepilachna vigintioctopunctata, assembly GCA_030704895.1. NCBI lineage: Eukaryota > Metazoa > Arthropoda > Insecta > Coleoptera > Coccinellidae > Henosepilachna > Henosepilachna vigintioctopunctata. Next base: position 44,669 of record JARQZJ010000109.1, read on the forward strand.
TGAAAACAAAACTTGACAATAAACATCTCTTCAAGGCGTGAATCAACACTTATGCTTGTTCAGTTCTTTTATACTCATTCGGAATAGTAAAGAGGAGAAAACTGATGTTGAGAACCTGCAGAGAAATATCAGAACATTGCTTGCGAAATTTTAAAACCACCGTCGAAAAAGCGCAGTTGAAAGGACTACTTTACAAGACGTGAGGGCGGTAAAGGTTTGGCATATTTCGGTAACTTGTTGGATCAGCAAATAGGTAATCTTCGTGACTATTTCCACAGGAAGTCTGTTGACTGACATCTGCACAGAGTGATCTGCCAAATTGATAACTCCACTCCTCTGAAACTGAGTAAAGGCAGGTTAAATTCAAGGTTGCAAGTTATCATCAATCGTAACAACGAGAAGCTACGGAGTTGGAGAGACAAAACCGCTGCACCGCTGGGTGTCACATTAATGAGATCACGAAGGAAAATGTCGACAAGGAATCGTCGAACTACTGGTTGGGCTCAGGCAGAACTCCCGAAACTGAGTATCCAACGGAATACAAAGAGAGACATGACGCCGTATTAAAGATTATGCATTAAGAGCTGACATTAAAATTACATATTCTACAGAAGGAAAAGTTGCTCTAGTACAAATATATTCAGGAGCCAATTTTGGAGAATGATCAGTTTAGTCTCTACTGAACCGCACTATCTTGACCGATCAAACAGTTTCCCACAATAGTCCCTACTTGGTCCTGGGTGACAAAACAGCGAGGGAAACTATATTTATCGAGATTCGCAATTCTAAATGCGAACAAGCTAATTCTTTTCAATTAGGTGCCGAAAAGACACAGTCGCTCATGAACGTTGATCAGGGGACTGTTCCAATTATCTTGGGATCCACTGGTACAATCCCGAAAAATCTCCTGAAAAATGCTGGGGGTTTTTGAGGGGCCCCCACAAGCTTAATCCCTCTGATATATAATATCTGGTATAATAACTCCTTGTGATGGAATTCTGTTTGAATGAGGTCTCGTTTAAAATATTTTGCTGATCTATTAATAATAAGGATCTTTTTACTAATGTGTCAATTTTGCTATGCAATTGTGGCGGATGGAGATGTGAATTTGCATTTAGTTATCGGTACGTATGGGTTTGATTGCGATATACAGTGTGTTTGATTTTTTCGTGAAAAGAGTTCAAATGTGACAAAAATTCAGGATTTTGTCTCCCATGTTGCCAAATTACAAAAATGTTACCGACGTAACGTAACCACAGCTTCGGTTTAAATTTATTATAAGTTTATTATGCTATTTTCTAATTTTATTATAAAATGTGTCGTTTATACTGGTAGTTTGCTTTTTTATAGTTTCTGTATTATACTTGGCTATTTTGATGTTTTTCATATGTGTGAAGTTTTTTATGATATTGATTAAAACTTTTTTTCGTTTTTCAATAAACGGAGTTTCAGTAACTAGAGTTATAAAAGGAAGGTTTATACAAGAAAGAAAGAAATACATTTTCTTTACAGGGTAGATGATTGAAGGTAGAAAAATTAAAACTCTTTTGCGTTTTTCAATAAACGAAGTTTTATAAAAAAAAATTATATTTAATTAACCCTGGTATGTAGGTACTTACGCTTTGAAGACTATATTCTATTTATCAAATATAAAAAGTATCATCACACGCGAATTGGTAGTAAAGTACCAAAAATAAGATTAAAATATACCGACTATATTAAGTCGTTCTAAGGTCTGAACAAAAGCATTCAATAAATAAGGATACGCCAACTGTTTTTCGTAAGACTAAGACTGAGTGTGCAAGCCCACAATTGAATAAGTCCCGTCTTTGGGAAACCATTATTTAATGCAATTAAATTTTCTCCAAGAAAATCAAACGATATAAAATACGAATGACTTAATGTTAGTGTTCGACTAGATACAAGCATTCCTTTCTTTGGGTAATATTTTTCAATTACCTACCGCAATAAATGAATTTAATTTTATTACAATTATTTCAGTCCCGGTCCAATTATGGGCAATGTTTAAACAATCTCATGGTGGGAGATACTATATCAGTTGGATCCACAGATACAGGTTATCTTAGGTTGATAGTCAATGATGTAGAAGAAGAGCCTTTACCGTACTTATTTCCTGCCGAGCAGCCGATACATGCTGTATTCGATTTATATGGACAATGCACTCAGGTAAATATTGTGAAAATATATGTTATAATGTTCCATCGCTATTGAATGCAAATTAATTTTAAATGCAAACTTTCTAATGTTTCACTGATTCGTATTGATTTTTCATTGATTTACATTCAACACCGATTACAATTGTTGTTGTTGTTGATATCTTTCTCCTCTCTTCTTTTATCAAGGAGAATATGGGCTTCAATCTTGATGTACCCAGATGATACTGATTAAAGTGTTATTCGCTGTTTATAGAGTAAAATTATATAAATAAATGGTATAACGACGTCGATGTTATTGAATGAAAATATAGTAACAGGCAAATTTAATAGATAAATTAATTAATGAAATGGAAGTGAAAAGTAAAAAAATAAAAGACATTGCGATGTTATTGAATGAGCTGATATTCACAGGCAAATTAAATGGAAACATGCATTAAATGAAAGCCAAATGCGATTCATGATGAATGTTCATATTTGAAGTGAAATGATAAAAAAATATGTTTATTTTTATAAAATACTAGCTGACCTGACGAACTTTGTACGCCCATTTATTTTTCTCTGAATATTTTTCAAGAAGGCGGAGAAAAGACATGTTTTACTATTTCAGTGATGTACTATCTTGTTTTCAATATTTATCCCGTGTGGAGCCAGGGACTTACTCACTTACGAAGTGACTACAATACTTCGAAAGTTATTAATCTGTCCGTTCTATAGTTGAACGGCATGTTCCTAATTTCGTACCAAGAACTTGTCTCATATAACGCGTCATTAATTACATGAGATATTTCCTGGATATAAGTCAAAAAATGTTCAGAATTTTGTACATTCCCGGCAACCAATGAATATAGTGACTATGGTGACTGTACCAATAGCGTCTATTTGAATTGACTCTTCGCGCAATATTTTGTCGCATCGTTGGTAGTATTTTCTTATCAATAACAATTAAACTTTGCCTTGCAATATTGACACACAACGTTCATTGGTCCAATAGCAACGATTTTCTGTGAACTGTAATCTATTTCAACGTTATAATTTAATGCAGGTCGATAGGAGTTAAACGCAACCTTTTGATATTGTTAATTTTGATTCCATCGATTCCGTTCAACTTCATTCCGAGCTTTGCGTTGCTCGTCAGTTTGACTTGCTCTTTTATATATTTGACTTGTTGCATTGCGAGATCTGCGACTTAACTTTTCACATCTAATAGCTAGCAATTTTGAAAACGAAATTTCACTGTAAATTAAAGAAAACTAGTAGTATGCTATATTAACGAGCTATATTAGTAACGTGTATGTTAGTCTACTCAAACTTACTAAAATTTTATATTAAATTGAAGTTTCAAGATTCACGAATCATTCATACTAGTAAATACTGAGACTCTTAATCGAAATATCGAAATATTTCAAATTAAACTCCCAGGGAGCTGTCTACACATTGCAGCCAGTTTTCTGTAGTGTGTGAATGGAATATCTACGAAGCCTTGCACTCGCACTAATGTTGTCATGAGTAGGAATCTAGCACGCTAGGGAGACTTTATACGTGTTTTCTCCGATAGAGGGGCTCACGTGAATTTTCACTAAGAGTTGTTCCCCTCATTCAGGTATATATGACCTGTGAGCATTTGGAAGTCATCGATTCTTGATTGATAGATTGAATATGAACTGATGATTCATAATAATAATGAAACAATTGTATTCTATTATCATTCAATAAGATCGATGAATTTTTCGAACTGCACTTAATATTCACTCTCGAAAGTGATGGGTTCGTTCTCGTTGACAATATTTGTGTAGACAACTCTCTGAGGATTTTATTTGAAATATTTCGATTTTTCGATTAAGAGTCAGTATTTACTAGTATGAATGATTCGTGACTCTTGAAACTAGCTATATTTTTGCCAGCCGGGGCGTGATCTGGAGCTATTAGGCATGGGACCATTCTTACACTTTGTAGACAGTTTTCTGTAGTGTTCGAATGTTATGTCTACGAAGCCTTACGCATTCGCACTAATGTTGTCACGAGTAGGAATCTAGAACGCTGGGGAGAGTTTATACGTCTTTTCTCCTATAGAGGGAGCTAGCGTGAATTTTCACTAAGAATTATTCCCCTAATTCCGGTATAGGACCTGTGAGCGTTTTGAAAGTCATCGATTCTTGATTGATAGATTAAATATGGACTGATGATTCATAATAATGATGAAACAATTGTATCCTCTTATCATTCAACAAGATCGATGAATTTTTCAAAGCGCACTTAATATTCACTCTCAAATGTTATGGGTTCGTTCTCGTTGACAACATTTGTGTAGACAGTTCCCTGAGAGTTTTATTTGAAATATTTCGATATTTCGATTAAGAGTCTCAGTGTTTACTACTATATATATATATATATATATATATATATATATATATATATATATATATATATATATATAATATCACGGTATAGAATTCACTTGGAATCAGCAGTTGAATTGTGTTTTCAGCTCGTTGGCTTTCTTCAGAACCACATAGTTCAAGTTTCAGATGTATGAACTCGAAGATGAAAGCACAAACGAAAACTCACGAAAACGAATCGACAGCTTTCGGCTTCTCAATGCATTTTTCCAGATATTGGAGACTAAATTACTTTTCACCAATGCAGAACCTTTCAACTTACAAAGTTCAAATAACCAAAATTTAAATAATTCAAACAGGTTTATCGCAGATAAAATTATATGAACAGAAAAAAACATATCACGGTATAGCCTGCTCTTGAAATAAGCCGTTCACACGTGTTTCGAGCTTGTTGGCTCTCTTCAGAATGGCTTAGTTCCAGTTTGAGATGTACGAACTTGAAGATAAAAACACAAACGAAACTAACAAAAAAAATCGACAACTTGTGGCTTCTTAATGATATATAATAATTTGAGTTATTAAGTTATATAATAATTTATATATTATTTTACAATAATAATAGATTCCTAATCTATTATTATTACATGGTTCTCAAAAATTTTCTTATACTGTAATTCTATGATTCAGAATTTTTGCTTTACATTATAGATTAAAATCTTAAATGATGAGGCGCAGCAAAATATTGATACAAGAACAGTTCTTGATTGCGAAAAAGCTGATTTAGAACGCTGTGAGAAAGAGAGAGATCACAATCGTTTAACTTTACCTATTGCATCTTCAAGTGAGCCTCAGTTAACAACACCGCGGAGTCCGCCTGTAAGCCCATTGAGGAATATCAAGTGTAGCTACCGAGAGGAATGTGAAAAATTCAGAAAAAGAATACTTTTACCAGGTAATTCGGTATTAATTATTTGTTCTCTTTCTTTTATATACAGTGACTTGTCACCTTTTTATTTTAAAGGAATCATGTAGTGACCGTTGAATGAACATTTGTTGTGAATCAGTTTTTTTATTTATTAAACTTAGTTACTGAAGAATATAAAAAAAGGTTTTTCCTACTCAGTTTAAATACGAATAATAAGTATAGTGATTTTTATTAAATAGTTTGGAAAATGGAATTTTCCGTACGATTTATACTACGATTTGTATTTCCATAAATTTATACTACGGGAGTTAGCGTTGCAAATACCAAAGTCGTAGTAAGCCGGCTGATAGTAACACTATCAGTTGATCTTATATGGCTATAAGCAAACTGACCGTCAGCTGCTCAAGAAGGGAGAGGTGTAGGTGTGGGAGGCGGCGAAAGAGGTGAAAAAAATAAATTGAAGTCATAGTACGCCGGCTGAAACTTTCTTCATAAATAATAATTGACAATAATAAGTCACAATGATCTGAAAAAAATTGTCAGCTGAAATGTCGTGAAGGGAGATAATCTGTCAGCTGCTCGCATGAACTTGTTAAAAAACACGTGAAATAAAGTTATAGTGCAACAGATTAAATGTATGTACGTGATTGCTCAAAGAATCATTTAGAAGGGAAACAATAATCGGCTGCTTGTTTTTTTATTAAGTACACCTCCAGTTTAATGCCGGTTCCGAGCGGCCAAAAGGCTTGTTATCAATGTTCATTATTCAACAATTATCGTCATTAAACTACTTAAATCATAGACAAACACATACACCCATGACTTCACCGGGGCTCGAACCCGAATCCTACCGCACCATAGTCGGGTGTTGCCCCATGCCACGAAGGCAGACCGACTTCTTGTTGAGAGTGGGAAAGACCGTCAGTTGGCGCAGTAAAGATTTAAAATATTGTAGTATTGCTACTGTCCCTTTGGAACACATATTTCGGAATAGAGTGTGTTTCAATTAATAATTGAGAATATTTGAAATGATGTCTATTAGTAAACTGTCAAAAAATCAAGTTCTCACTTGTATTGTTTTTTCGTTTGAATTCTCATATTTGTTTACACAAATGTCCAGTTAAAAAACTACCAAAAATGTATTTAATGTAAATAATTATCATTAGTTTATTACAAATTATAAAAGTACAAAAATAAGTCAAACGAACAACTCCTATTTTGTATTCTGTTGAACAACGTCATGTTTTAAAACAGTAAAGTTTTAAGCATCAGTAAAAATTATTATTTTCGGGAGAATTAGAAAGAGTGCTGAGGGAAGTTCAGGGAACGTTTTTTGGTGTTTCAGTTGAACACCTTCTTAGTTCTTTTTGAAACACGAAACATTTCAAAAAATGCAATTATCTGTTTTCAATTATCATGTGACGATGTACTTATTAGACTGTACATTTTCAACACCCCGTATGATGGTGTTGGTGGGAACACATTCAACCAATATTAAGTATTGCGACGTGACAGCAAATTTGTATTAGTTTATTGGATTAGAAGATAATATTTTTTCAAAGTTATAAACTGATAAAATTTTCAAAGAATACTCGACATAACTCGATTTAGTTGTACAAATACGTGTTTTGTCATCATGCAGAAGAAGATTCCATCTGAAATTAACAGAATTGTGTTGATCGTCCAGATTTTATGTGGATGATCTTAATGTGGATATTTTATTTTAAAGAATTACTCCGAGATTCCAAATCATTCTGACATAACTTTTTTCGTAAATGTATTCTTACATTTTCAGTAGCCTCTAATGTGTTTTCAATACTTGCGTGCCTGTGGAGCTTGCCTTGTGACACCTGGACAGGTACCAGGTGAGAAAGGTAACAAAAAATAAAATAAGAGTAACTTTAAAGTTGTATGGCTGATTTTTAAATACGTTTTGTAGAATATTTTTCTGAAGGAGTATCCACAAGTGTCAGACACTTTCCTTGGACCAGAACTTTTGTCAGGCGCTTTAAAGCTCCACAAAAAAATATATGAACTTTAAGTATTTTTATATTTCAGATTGATTTATGTGTTATCAAGGTAACTATTCAACACAAAAAGTTTTCGGCTGTGAGAATGAGCTCCAGAACAATATGCGCATGCGTCTCAGAGTTCTCTTCAATATTTGAATATTTTTAAAAAACCTATTGCTTTCTATTCAATATTCTCACATCTCTGTTCAATATATAAAAACATATAATCTAGTAATATAAACTATTTCAGGCATCTCTTTTGAAAGAAAATTTTTGAAAGAAAATTGGGCAGGAAGTTTGTACAACCAAATGAACATTGCACTTGAATTCATTGTATTTTTGGAGGTATTCCGCAGGGATTTCGACTTGGGTTTTCCTATGAAACCCTACAAACATCTGAATAGAACGAGTAAAAATCCTTGGTTAACTAAGGAAATTATGGATGAAGCATATTTCTTGCATGAACTGCACATACCATGTAAATCTGGCACGAATGTGAAATCAATATATCCAAATATTATTCGAAACAAAAACAAACACAGGAAACGCCATCAATTATATGTAGAAAAGGGCAACAAAACGTTAAAAACCATTCTAATGTGTCATATACAGCCTTTTGCATGCTAATAACAAATCAAAGGCGGTCCGGAATATCATAAAATCAGGTTGCGGCATCGGAGCAAGAAATAAGGTATGTGTGTTAAAGTGTGTTATCTAGCGATAACGATAACAAATTCTCAAATATTTTTGATAAGGCAAATAAATGCCTTCAATAATTATTTCTTTGATTCATTAGAAAATCTCACTGAAAATATGAACACATACATCCAACCATATCATCTGTTAGGTATTATCATTCAATGTATCTGTTCGATTTTGAGTAGGATGAAGTAAATAGGATTCTCATATCTGTTTCGAATAGAAAGTCATCTGGTGCAGACGAACATTCGTGCACCTTGTTTAAACACATATGTGAGTTTTTAGTAGCTCCTCTGACCTATTTGATAAATAGGTTCTTATCTATTTGATAAATAGGTCTTTTTTCATGGCTACTTTCCATATGATTTGAAATTATCACTCGTTACGCCAATCTTTGATTTTTCCTAATTGCATAATCATGCATTCATCAATTAATTGTTCAACTCATTTCATTTTAAATTTTAAGAAATTTCAGATTTAATAAAATACAAATATATTTTCATCATATAATTATAATCGAATAAAATTACTTGATTATATAATTATTTTACTTGATGAATGCATCACTAGTTGGAACATAACATTCAAACATCTAAACGAAATCGCAAAATTATTGTTTGCTATGAATAAAATTAGCTTGATGTGTAGTGAAACATTGTTTCGAAAATTATATGATAAAAATCCTCCATAATGAAAGAATTATATGTTTGGGATGTTGGGGATAAATGGACCACCTATTTTAAAATGCGAATCAGTGTGAAATTTCTAATAAATTGGTCTAGGCGCCATGGAAACGGTCCCCTGCCTTTCAGTTATAGTACCCTCTTAATTTATGAGGTCCTGTTAAACAGACGGCTATGAAAACCGACATTCTTATGTTAATGAGTTAATTTCGGCGATTTTGATGTTCTCTCTCTCCTTCGATAAACGAATGAGGGGGTTGAAATTGCAACAGGAAGTACTTTTTCCATAGAGATCGTAAATGTGAAATGTTATCATCATTGTAAGTTTGTAAGCATTTAATAATATTTACCTATATAAATATTGCTGAGCTCATCTTCTTATACCAGGGTGTCAATATAAAAGAGAGTTTGAAACTTCAGTAACACAAACATTTCTATTTGATAATTAATGGCATAATAAATAATGTTAAGTGCCAAAAGTCGATACTTCCTTTTGTAAGTACTCTAGTACTCTCTACTTTTGAGAGTCATGTACAAAAATGGTTTAACGGACGTAAAATATTATGGTTGAGCATAGCATACAAATCTTGTCGTACAAACACGACACATTGTTGAGAAATAACAGACGTAGTTATGGAATGTTTGACATGCAATTTTCGGTCAAGAACAAATTCCGATGATGCCAAATAGATACATATTTGACACAATTTTCTAGATAATAATTAGCAGAAGATAGAAGAGTGTTGAAAATTGAAGACTAAACTAATACAGATAGAGAAAAGATCCGATACGCCGACGAATCGAAGTCACGGCTGGAAAATGGCGCTGATTATTGAATAAAAAACACTTGTGACGGTTTCACAGAATCATATTGTTTCTTGGCAATTGTTCCGGATATATTTTCAGAATTTGAAATATATACTTTTTGAAATTAACTCACAAATAAGTCACTGTAACATACACTAGCCTATATTTTCCAATCGCGGTGTATGCAATGCACAAGAAAAACAATTTGGGAAAACCACAGAGAAGTTGAACCATGAGCCTTCCAGAGAGGTTTCCGCAGGGGTAGGAGTACACAGGATACAATTCTTTCTTTTTGTGACAGCGTAATATACTCATTTGAACAAAAGTATAAGTGTATGGCGATTTTTTTCGACTTGAGTCGTGCATTTAACACAGTTAATTATGATGCTCTCATTAAACCCTCTCAACTCGATTGAATCATATTTTGCTGATTGATCACAAAGATTATGTCTTTATTCAACTGAAAAAAATAGCCGATCCCAGAAATGTAACATCTGGTGTTCAACAGGGCAGTACCTTGCGACCTATACTATTTTTATTTTTTATTAACGACCTAGTGAGCGGCCTAGAACAGCCGAGTCGGAGAGTGACGCTTTTTGCGGATGACTGTTATGTTCGAATTTCGGCAGACACTCTGCATGAGCTTGCTCAGAGTGGAACCGCTATTTTTGAAGGTATTAATGGCCTAGTCCTCAACCATAGAAAAACAGAAATAATATAATTCACTCCAAAAGAAGTAGTACTAGACTTTTGTCCCCTAATTCATGTCTAAGCGGCTCTTATTCGGACGTCAACAGCATCAGAATTTTTGGGTGTCATTGTGGATGATCTTGGGAGCACCATATCTATTCTTTGTACACCTCCCTTGAGAATCTTGTAGTCATTATTTCAAAAACAACTTACTGTCCCTTCCATCCATATTTATTTTGCAGTCTATTGTTCGTCAAAAAACGTCTCTCAGTTACCCCAACGCAGTCATTTATCTGTCTACATAACTCGTTCTTCCAACAACGTACATGTTCCGTTTTTTAAGGCTCAACCAGTCTGAAGGAACTCCCCGTACTGAGACGTGCTTATAAGTTTTCCCTTTGAAACTGTATAATAAACTTCCTGTTGATGTGATTAATATTTCTAATATTTTATTCTCAGACGAAAAATAGTTGAGCAATTGTTGCAGGGCACATTCTATTTCATAAATGAATATTTTAAATGGTAGTAATAGATTTAAGTATACTGTGATGAAATACTGTAATGGAGATATTGTGATATATTAATTATCGTAATTTATATTATTGTGCTGATATTTATTCATAAGTTCATGTTGTATAATTCTTCTTTATGACAATATCCTATACTTTTATGTAAGTCTACGGGAAAAAAATTATTATTATCATTATTATATACATTTCAATTTTTTCTTCCATACTTTTACACAATTGCATATAATATAATACTTATATAAATATAATTATTATATTATAACATATAACATACTTAATATCACTCACGAATTACGCGTTCGTGAAAAAATAAAAAACATATACTATACAGACTTGAAATAAACTTTATAAACGTTGCTCGAAAACGACGTATAAACACTAGACTGAAACAGATTCAGGTTCAAAGGGAACCGAATTACTATGTTCTCCCGTTTTGGGAATTTTTGTGTTTAGGTGATGTTTGGTCACTACTATTTGTCTAACTGTTGAAATATAACTTTGAAATAGTTACCCTAATAACATATTAAAAAATCTGACTTCACAATAAATGAAGTTCATATATTTTTTGTTGAGCTTCGAATCGTCTGACAATAGTTCAGTTTCATGGAAAATGTCTGACACTTATGGAAAACTACTAACTACTTCAAAAAAATATTCTACAAAAGATATATAAAAATAGCCATAATACAAATTCAATTTGAGTTACTCTTATTTAGAGTAACCTTTCTCACATTATTACCTCCCAGGTGCCACAAGGCGAAGCTAATGAGAACATAAGATTTCATCTATGTGAAAATAAGTTATATCAGATCGCTCTGAGATCTTACTATAAATGAAATATATTGATAGTGAACCTGTTTTAGATGAAATATAAAAAAGCCAACTATATAACTAAAAGATCTTAATCATATAACTTAACAATAAACCGTGGATAACTATTTCACATACCTTTTAAGTCATGGTATCTGATCAGACGAACTTCAAGCTATGTTTTTAAATCCTCAGGCTCGCCTGAAGAAGATTTCACTTCAAAAATAACGCGAACTAAAAAACATCAGTAACCATTTATTTTTTTATTTTGTCAGATCAGTTTTTCGCAACTGAAGATGCTTTATGTTATTGTCAAAACTGTTACAAATTAAGAATTCACTCGGACGAAAAGGAAGATTTTCTACTTGGTGAGTGAACTGTCTCCCAAACCCATCTAAGAATTAATATTAAATGAAATTTTAGGTTGGGTGAAATTTCCATTATGCAACTCGACCAATATTTCTGCAGATAAATGGCACAACGCCTATTACCCAACCAGAGTGGGTAACATACGGACAATTCTGGAAAGAGGACAACCCTTAACGAAAGGTAAGAAATCTTATTCCGATACCTTTCATTTGAGTACTCTAAAAGTATCAATACTTTTTTTCTGCAAATTACACATTGTAAAAGTAACTAATTCTGACTATGTTTTCTGGACTATTCGCTGACTCTCAAATAACCCTCTGTATTTGGGAACTGAGACCTATCCGAAGATGGAACAAAACAACTGGAGGGCCAAGAAGCAGGGAAAAAGATATTCTCAATATAACAGGGTAAAAGATATGAATGGTGCAAACTCGCTCCATCTAAGTGCAAACAAAACCTTGTCAAAATTAAGATAGTGATTTCATTACACCTTTTGTCTTTTATATATAATGGTTTAAAAGCTTGGGGGAGCAAATAACGACGATATGCAGCAACCTTGTCAGCTCTTAAGGGAGCCGATATTGGCAAGAAAACCTGCAATATGTAACCGCGTTTTGAGAAGGAAAAGTAAAACTTTGGAAACTATATAAAGGGTTTCAAAGAAGGAGATCTGGTTTCTTTGAACAAATCTCAACATTATGATGAAAAATCACCAAGTTCAAATCAGAACGGAGAAATAAGTCAGATATAAGAATGTCACAGACTTCATTCACTACACTCTCCAACGAACTTTTATAGACGACTAAGATTCTAGAAAGAACTCATATGATTCTGCTGGCCTTGATGTCTACAAGGTCCAGAACAATGATGGAACTCAGCTAAAAGTGGCCAATTATGATATATAACGGCTATTTTTTTAGAGGTATAGAACTTTAAGTTGACATTACTGTTGAAGATGGCGACCGATTTAACAGCTGATAAGTGATTTGTTCTCGGTTTGGTTTGGCAATTTATCATGAATAGACTCACGCCATAGCAACGCTTGCAATAATTTTATTCCAAAACGAGATTGCCGTTGTTCCCGATTTTCATAAGCGAATATTGTTTAGCGATGAAGCGCACTTCTGGTTGAATGGCTACGTCAACTAACAAAACTGCCGCATTTGGAGTGAAGATATTCCTCAAGTGTATGTCAAAACACCGTTACATCCGTAAAACTGACTGTTTGATGTGCTTTATGGGCTGGTGGAATCATTGGTTCGTACTTCTTCAAAAACGATGATGGCCAGAACGTTACAGTCAATGGTGATCGGTATAGAGACATGAATACTAACTTTTTCATTCATGAATTGAACAACCATGATGTCTAGGAGCTGTAGTTTCAACAAGACGGCGCAACATGTCACACAGCTCGTGCCACAATCGATTTATTGATAGACACGTTTGGTGACCGCCTAATTTCACGTTTTGTGAAATAAATTCAAATTGACCCTATCGAACGCTTTCGAGAAGTCAGTGTACACAGCGTCCATCTGGGTACCAGATTCAAAACATCGAATAATATCGATCAGGTAAAGCACCAAGTTTGAGATGGTAGAGCGTCCATTTCTAAATCCGTGTTGCTCTTCGATCAAAATAGCTTCACAGTTCCAGGATAAAAAGCTGCTCATCAGTTAATCAAGTAATTTAGGTATTGCCGACTGTATGGATATTCCCCTATAATTGCTTGTCAATGACTTATTTCCAGATTTAAAAATGGGAACCACAAAACTTTTCTTCCATAATGAAGGAAAGTGACCCATCCTGAGGGATGCATTGAACAAATCAGTAATTGGAGCAACCAGTGTGCAAACGCATCTCTTCAACAATAAATTTGGCACCCCATCAACGCCTACCGACACTTTTGGTTTGATACCATCAATCATCTCGAATATTTCATTGACTGAGAATTGGCATTAGGCAATGTTCACCGTATTATCAAATTATCAGACTCAATAAGTTTCAAGTGATTATTATATAGTGTAGCATTAAGTGTATGACACTCAGAACGCAACGATTTGAAAGTGGAATAATCTAGAGCACTTTTTTGAACATTGAACCACATTGGATAATTCCCATCACTAATAATTCTTCTCGGAATAAATCGATACATACCCTCATAGCGGTTATCATAAAACTTAGATACTTTTAGATCAATATCTTTCTTAGCACTATACCAATCGCAGCAGGAAAGAAACTCAATGAGCCCCGCATAATCACCCCTGTGAAAATCGAAAAGAACTCTCCTGAAACAACAGTTTCTCAGAATCAAGTTTATTTAACTCTATACTAAACTGCAGTGCGTAATGATAAATACTATTATTCTGTAGCAAGTCGATGGCTCGAGAACAAAAATGAGATCTAGAAATACACCGCGACTATAATTACTCTAGTATACTCGAGTATTCTATTAATGTCAAAGGATATACCCTTTGATATTAAACGAATCAGTTCCCCATTCGTCTTGCCTTCGCTTTGAATATTAACAAATCACGAGGCCTATCCTTAACTATTTGTGGTCTCAATTTAAGAAATCGATAATTTTCTCATGTTCAGTTGTACGTAACATTTTCACGTGTCGGTAAATGAAAAGCTATATTCATTTTTGCTCCTGAATGAAGGTCGTATATCACAAGGTGCTTCAATGAACATAATTTGACCGAATGAATCCCATGCTGCACAATATAGTTTAATTCAATTATGTTTTGCTGACACGCAATATACTTATTTCTGTTACTTTTTCGTTTTTTTTTTGTGTTAATATCTCAATAAAGCACCTATGATTCATTTTATATTGATTGTATTTCTTCCATAAAATCATGAATAAAGTCATGAAAGTTCATCGAATCTGTTTATACGTTCGGCGCATCTGTTTTTTATTACGCATTTTTTTATAGGTCAGACACAATGGGGAGATCTGGTGTGTCAGAAAGAGGATGACGTCCAAGTAGTGTTTTATCCCTCCTTGCAAAATTGTGACATTACGGGTCACAAAATCGATAATAAACTTGCTCATTCCGCTTTCCAGTTGCTGGTTAAACCTGGTGCATATTCTATTTGCCGAGAAACGGCTGAATGGAATACGAAGGAAACTGGCGCCATATTGTTGCAATGCTTATTACTCAAATTGAGTATTAACTGTTGAGATTATCTACATTGAAATTTAGACTTCAAACCTCCGAATTTTAAAAACAATAAAAAGCAGCAATTTAAGGTATGTCATCTTTGCCGGAATATATTATACCAAAAAAATTCTTTTCTTCAACACGTGACAACCTTATATATCATTAAATTCATAACTGCAGGAAAAAATTCCATGAAATAGGTATAGAAAATGTAAAGCTAATAAATCTAGATTTTGTGAAATTTATTTTATATGTTATAATTATTAGAAAAATTTCAGTCTGCATAGTATATTCAATTGATTTTTTGAGAAACTGTTCAACGAGGAATAAAAATTATGATTGTTCGAATAATGGTTTCAATTTTTTTGTTAATATTTTTGTTAATAAAATGAATTGTCAATGTTTATCTTATATACTTATATTATATACTAGCTGACCTGGCGAACTTTGTACTCCCATTTATTTTCCTTTGAATAATTTTCAAAAAGTTGGAAAGACATTTTCTACTATTTGTGCTACACTATCTTGTTTTTAATATTCATCTCGTGTGGAGCTAGGGGCTCACTCACAAAGCGACTCCAATACTTCGTATTATTTCAAATCAGTCGAATTATCAAACAATTCCTATAGAACATATCCCTTCTATAGTTGAACAACATATTCAACGTATCAAGTACTTGTCCCATATATCTCATCATTAATAATGTATATAATATATATATATATATATATATATATATATATATATATATATATATATATATATATATATATATCTTGAAATTGATTTATTGCCTGTTTGAGATATTTATTTTGAAAGTTTTTAACAGGCTTTTTCAATATGAAAAAGTTTATTTTTGTTGACGTTTCGTTGTTATATTACAACTTTGTCAAAACCAATGAATAATTTAAATAAATTATTCATTAATTATTTAATTAATAATAATTATTCATTAGTTTTGACAAAGTTGTAATATAACAACGAAACGTCAACAAAAATGAACTTTTTCATATTAAAAAAGCCTGTTAATGCTAAAAACTTTCAAAAAAAAAAAAAAAAAATATATATATATATATATATATATATATATATATATATATATATATATATATATGCTGGATATAAGTCAAAAAATGTACCGAATTTAGTCCATTCCCCGAATCCAATCAATATAGTGCTTCTGGTAGCTCTAACCAACAGCGTCTATTTCAATTGACTCTTCGCGCAATATTTTGTTGCATCATTGTTAGTATTTTCCTATCAATAACAATTAAACTTTGCCTTGCAATATTGGACCACAACGTTCATTGGTACAATAGCAACGACTTGCTGTGAACTGTAATCTATTTCAATGTTATAAATGAATGCAGGTCGATAGGAGTTAAACGAAAACTTTTCATATTGTTAATTTCGATTTCATCAATCGCGTTCAACTTCTTTCCGAGCTTCGCGTTGCTCGTCAGTTTGACTTGCTCTTTTATATTTTTAACTTGCTGCATTACGAGTTCTGTGACTTAAGTTCGTACATCTAATAGCTATCATTTTTAAAAACCAAATGTCAACTGTAAATTAAAGAAAACTATGTATTCTTCTTTACAAGCAAATATATCACGTGCTATGTTATTAATGTGTATGTAAGTCTATTCAAATTTACCAAAATTTAATAATAAATTGAAGTTTTAATATTAGTCGTGAAAGCTCTGAACGAACCGTGATGTATGATAAGATATTCAGTTTTTTTACATTCCCATTTTGAGAATTAATAATTATTTCTCACTTATATTTAAGTATTCTTAAATTTTTAAGATTTAAACGCAATTTTTTAAAATTGATTTCATGACAATAATAAACAAAAAACCAAAAAAATAGTGACATATTTCCAGCCGTTGACTACATTTTAGATGGAAAACGTTTGTATAGAAAAAAAAGGGCTATGTTATGGTTTTCCCGGCAATTATTCTAATTGCCTTCGTATCCTTAAGGAAAAATTAATACGTCTGGGAGATTGGGTAGGTGTCACTCACTTTCGACTGCAAGTATCGAAGACGACAATCTGAGCGTCGAATAACTAGCTTGACGAATAAAAGTGTTGCTAGATATGAATTGAAGTTGCATCTCAAAGTGTAGATCTCGGTAGCTTAGCGGTCCAAAGCAGTGGGGCGTAAACCTGAAGACCTGGGTTCGAATACCAGTCGAGTTCAAAACTGAAATGTAATTTCAATTCTCAGTTTTCACTATAAAAATATTAATACATTATTCATGTCCGCACCCGTGGTTGGTTAACACGAAGAATTACTGTTATATATATATATATATATATATATATATATATATATATATATATATATATATATATATATATATATATATATATATATATATATATATATATATATATGTATAATGTATTTCAAAATTGGTTATATTGCCTGTTTGAGATAGTTATATTTATATTTTTAGCAATAACAGGCTATTTTCAATGTGAAAAACTTAATTTTTGTTGACGTTTCGTAGTATCAAAACTTTGTCAAAACTAGTAGTACATCAAACTTCGTTTTTTTTTAAATCAACTTGGCTTTTTTGTCTCTTATAAAATTGAGACAACAGGCAAAATTAGCAAAACAAGAAGTGCCTGAACAACACCAACCAAACGAACTAGATGAGAAAATCAATGCTGGATTCTGTACATTGATACAGATTCTCTTAGTAGGCCTGTTTTGCCTCAGCTTAGTTCTTCTAAAAAACCAGGTCACATTGTTTACGCACTTAATACATGCATTTTGGCCGTTATTCACTCGATACAAGCGTTACGTTGATGGCGCTCTATGTTTGGAGTCCCTAAATACAGTCATCTACAGTATAGTTGTCTCAGCAACTTGTATGGAAGCCAAAATACGAACGACGAAAAAAGATACGCAAACAAGAAAAAAAATTAAACATATTAGTCGGCTACCATAATACCAAGCAGAAACCAGGAAAGGAAACTTGAGGAGAAAACGTTGCCCCCATGATAGCGACAAATTAAATTAATGGACGTCATGACAATGTCTTGACACTATTCGGCTAAAACTTTCTATATACTTTGAAGAGGTACAAGAATAGCAAGCAATAAAAAGAAAGTGGATAATGCGAAGTTCGTGAAATCCATACTTAGAACCATCAGAAAGGCACTTAAGGTGAAAGGAAATGGAACTAATTTACATAAGACAACATTATTAGCGCTGAGAGCTGCTAGAGTTGCAGTCAAAAAGGATGGAGGTAAACATAAATTCCCAGTACCGAGAATTTCCCTTTGAGGAAAAATCTGGAGGAATCCTTCCACTTATTCCGATATTATCCGTTAGAGATTCACGTATTAATCATTTTCGTGGAGTATTTATGATTAGTCAATTACCGAAAAAACTATGGTCTGTGGAATGTGCAATTGTAAACCTGGACAGTTCTAATGGTCCTGATACTCATTGGGTATCGTATGTGAAAAGGAACAATATTACAGAGTATTTTGATTCGTGTGGTAATTTGAAACCACCATTATAATTAGTACATATCTCAATTGTAAGATATTATATAATGGAAATCGTTGTCAGAATACTAGCATATGTCGTCGATTATGTGTGGAATTTATTACGAATAAATTGTTATAAATATGAAGTTCTGGCTGTAATTACATCAGTCATGTCTGTGATATTTACACTGAAAAGTGATCGATTCTGTCTTCAGATTCCATACCACCTATTGAACTAGACGCTCAATATAGTTACGGGTTAGCATTAATTGGCTCGTATTCATTATATCGACTGAAACGTATGAGATTGCTTATATTCAGACATTTTTGAAAAAAAAAATTATTGTCTTCTGACGAAGAAGCGAAAATTGGTGATAACATATTTTTTCTAACAAACAACAAGCTTCTACAGTGAGCACAGTCATTATTCCATTTATTTTACAAAACAGATGTCATTAGGGCATTTACTGGGTTTCTCAGAGAACATTTTAAAGAACGGGATTCTTCATCGATCTGACCTATCCGTGAATATAGTTGATATTAGAACGATCCAAATTGATTGTAATATTACTGACGGAGCATTTTATAACAGAAGGTATTCTCATAATATCTACGAGTTTGCAGTAGGTGTTGATCCTGGATACGCTATAAGACAACCATTCATAACATTAAGTTGAGCATACTGGTTCAGGACTTTCGATTAGTTAATTTACGAAGCGAAAATATAATTGTATGGTTGGATTTGAAACGATAGTCTTAGTTTTCTCACATTATAAACAGACAAGTGTTCCTTAGTTGCGAAACATCTACCTCGGAGATTATATGGGAAATTTTCACTCCAAGATTAAATATTTCTACAATCAATCAGGTATGTTGTCCGCTAACACGTTCAACCTGTACCAGCCAGTAAACAACGATGATTCTATTGTCAAGGTGAAATGAAGAACCTATTTATCGTTTATTAAATCTTTTGAAATAATAATACAATAGAAATTGTAATTAATCGACCAGATGTTTGGGTACTTATGTATGCAGCTATAGTTGTACATGGTAAAATGACAAAAACTGGACCTGGAAGCGTTAAACTGGTAAATAATTTAGGTGCTCTTTGAATCCATTCATTATGAACTATGGTTTTCGAAATGGATAGTGTCAGAGATCCTGGAATTGTTAGTACCGCGTGAGGATTTCGAGCATACGAACAAATTGAAAACGGAGATCTCTCTATTGCCGGATGGACTTTTCTCCATTTTGTACAATTTTGAAAGGAAATATGATTTATGGCAAAGTGATTTGGGTCAGTTGGATCTATACTCGAGAAGAAACAAAGGTTACAAGTTTATTCGAAAATAAACTAAACTTCAAGACTTACACTTTATTGACCACATAGCATGACACGTTTCGTCGTTAGCATCTGAAGAAGTCGTTCGTAACGAAGAAACGCGTCTATTATATTGTCAATAAGGTGTAAATCAAAAGTACAAGTGTTTGAATTTTAGTTTATATTCAATTATAATGGATTTACATCAAGTAAACGCCAACACTATTAAATAGGTATTTATTCTTGTGGTGATTGATTGTTTCTCGAAATTTTTGTGGTCATGACCACTGAAATTTAAAGCAGTGGACTAAGACCTGATAATCTTCAAACGAATCAGAGAAAAGAGTTTTTCAATAAACACTTGCAAAGTGTAATGAAGAAACAATATTAATCAGTATAATACGTTCAGTGTAGAAAAGCGGCAATTTGTAAACGAGTAACATTGAAGGAGAACATTTTCAAGTATTTCACTTCGAATGGAATATATAAATGGATTAATATTCTTCAACATAAAGTTGATAAATATAATGGTACAAAACATCGAACTATTGGAATGAAACTACAAGATGTTAACCATAAGAATGAGAAAAGTATTTTGAACTCAGCTTACACTCACATCAAGATTACCAGTAGTGGGAAATTTAAAGTTGGTGATATGGTTCGAATAAGTAAGGTGAAACATGTATTTTCAAAAGGTCATACACCTAACTGGAGAACAGAAAGAATTATTTGAAATTATCAAAGTTGAAATAACAAATCCTGTCACCGATTCTGTCGAGAAATCCTGTCCTGAATCCGATCAGAGCAGCTTTTTATGAGTATGAATTACAAAAGGCTAAATACTATGATGTTTATTTAGTTGAAAGAGTTGCAGAAATAAGAATAAAGTTATCGTCCGATGGTTGGTAGTACGTCGGTCACGTGATACCTGGTAATGCTTCCAACAAGCTTTTGTAAGGTAATAATTTCTACAAATTATGTATATCCAATCGTTTTGGTGAAGATAAATATTTTCTTAATGCTAAATATTGTAGTGGAGGTGGATTATGCATATTTATATTTTTCACATAATACTTTCTTATCATACAAATCAAAGAAATTATCTTCACTGAAATAATTATCAAAAAATATGGAACTTTTTATATGCAAAGCTCTCCTTCTCAAATTAGATTCGAAATATTTCTCCAGATAGCAATGTGTAAAGAATTTTTTGATAGGTCTAATATAGCTGCACCAACGTAAAGAGGTTCATTGAAAATTAGATTCGTTTCCTGCATTTCAATAGTTAATAAATTTTTATCGATTAATGTACTACTTTTAAAATTAGGGCTAGTAATTAGATTCTTAGTGCCATAACGTCCTTCCCATTTGTTAAAAATTCTGGCTAATCTATGCTTTCTAATGTTTTCCCAAAGACCGCATTGTTCATTAATTTGAAGATTCTTTTCGAAATCATTTGTTGCTCGGATCCTGAAGTTTGTATTCAAATCGATATATGACTAACCAGATACACTGTTTGAATTTAAGTGCCCTATGAATTTTCTTCAATATGAGGCAATGACTCAAAGCTTGTTTCAAATTGGAGTAGTGTAAAAGTAATTTTCTTTATTGTATATTGTTGCTAACAATTTGGGTTTCGAGCCAGGGACACTTCATGTTGTGGACAGAAAGGTAAATTTGAGTATGATGCAAATTATCATCGGATATTCAAGATCGATTTCAAGGAAATAACCCTCCGATGAACTATCGTCAATTCGAGTGGGTTGACAACAGTATCGACGTATTATATATACGACGATACTGCTGTCAACCCACTCGAATCCGTCATACGGTAGGGTTTATACGCCATGGGCCCCCCAGAGCTTAATTGCACCGATGAATATCCGGGATAAATTAAAGTTCTCCCGTGAGGGAGAGGAAGCCGTCAGATTATAAATCAGGATAAATTTATTCAACAATATACTTACATTATAATTGTTATGTTCATTTATCGCAAGTATTTGTTAGTGAGAAAAGCTCAGTATCTCCAAAATGGACGAGTGTAAGCTGGTCTGCCGACAAGCTCGGTTAATTATCTAAATACTTAATTTGACAGCTAATTTCAACATCCAAATCAACTACTCAAGATATGAAATCAAATTGATAAAATGTTTATAGATTCAAGGACTTATTACAGGAAACAAAATAAATTAACTGAATAATTTATTAAATGAAAATAGAGAATATTTGTGGTAACTAATTAATAGTACAAGCACTATTATGTGCTGAATCAACATCTACACTTTGTATTCAACCTAAAAATACATCATAATTTAAATTACTACCATATGCAAAGAATTTTAGGAGAACATTTCAATGATAGTTGATATATATTCAAATTATATTATTTACAAATAAGCCACCAATAATAGAAAAGGGAAGAAAGTATTACTAAGTCGTCAAATTTAATAACCACAGCTGTTGTAGAATAAAGATGGATTTGAATATTTTCCTAAATTATCCTGAATAATTACCACAAAATATTACTGACTTAAATGTGAGAATATGAAAAAAATTCAAGAAAATGGAACTTGTTAACAAAAATATTAATTTATTTTCATTTCAAATCTTTTGAGAAAAAGTGCTTACTGTACGAGCTCAGATCAATTTCATTAAGCAGTTCTGTAATGTTTACATCGAATAATATATTGTACTTCATCCAAAAGTGTCTGAATCTTGGGGCATGATGTAATTGAATAGTGTTCACTCTCTCAATGTCATTTCCCTACCAAACAGATTTGTAGCTACCCAAATACGCTAAAATAAAGATACTTTATTATAATCAGGATGAGCATTCTTCAACATTTTCTGAATTGACTAAACAATCAGAATAGGTTCTATCAACTTGAAAATGAGTTGTCCCTACCTACTTATAAATTTTCATTTTGAAGAATTATATCTATAATGCTTAATTTATTTATTGAATTTTACCGGTATCAAAGCCTTCTTCCATATTGTAAGAAATTTCCTTTTGCTGAATTGAAGTTATATTTGATGATACTTTGAAAATTAACCTTCAACTGGTGACATGGTATTTGCGTAACATTAGACCTGACAGGCCTCGGCTGAATATGAGTATAAAGCTTTAATTTTTATGTTAATAGAGACATTGAGGTAGTAAATGAAACTATTTCGTGTATTCTAAATATCACTTTATATTCCTAAATATCAGAAAAACACATTTCAAAATTAGCTCTTCTGCAACTAGAAAAAACGACATTAGATCAACATTTGGACATAAATATACAAAAATCAACATTCTTAGACATAAAAACATTTTAAAATCTTAGTATAAACAGCAATTATCTCATAAAGTAACATTAATTTTTTATACAATTTAATCTGAGTCCAAAATTCGATCTGATGTCTGATGATTTGAACTATTATATTATGCTGAGAGGTTCTAACATCCCTGTTTGGTGGTTTTTTCCATAGTAATAATAAGCTATCCTTGACAAAACTTGATCATCAGCATTACTTCTTTAGACCAGATTTTCTTGGCCTGGCTGGGTTCATCTCCCTCATTATCAGATGCGCTTCTTTCTAATTCTGAGTTCTGGTCAATTTGCTCTGCCAAATAGTTTTTTGCTAAGTCATTAGCTTCAGAAACACTACTCTTCAAACTCCAATCATTCTTCGATTTACTGATCTACATTTGCACTGAATCCCAGTATGAATTGTGTACTAGTACTTGGTACTAAATTTCTCTGCTCCAGTATTCTCCTTTTTTCTTATACTTGTAGCTACAAAAATACGCTGAAATGAAGATACTT
The DNA here is from genome assembly GCA_030704895.1 of Henosepilachna vigintioctopunctata. Classification (NCBI taxonomy): domain Eukaryota; kingdom Metazoa; phylum Arthropoda; class Insecta; order Coleoptera; family Coccinellidae; genus Henosepilachna; species Henosepilachna vigintioctopunctata. The sequence continues at coordinate 68,510 of JARQZJ010000109.1, forward strand.
TATCAATAATCAAGATGAACATTCTTCGACATTTTCTAAATTGACTAAAACAATCAGAATAAGTTCTAACATCAATTTGAAAATCAGTTGTCCCTACCTACTTATAAATTTTCATCATTTTGAAGAATAATATCTACAGTACTTAGTTTATATATTAAGCCTTTAATGAATTTTACTGCTTAAAAGCCTCATTTCATATTGGAAGAAATTTTCTTTTGCTGAATATAAGTTAGATTTGATGATAGTTTGAAAATTTATCTCAATATTGGCATTTAATAAGAGCCTGTAATGCAGGAAAAGTATTATACCTTCTAGAAATCCCTCAACTGTTGATGAGACAATATTTCTTCTTGAGACATAATTTCATGAATACCAATGGCAGGGAAATTCTGTTCAGTTAGTAACAACCAATCAAGAACAATACATCTTTGGACTGACTCAACAAATATGACTACCTGAAAGAACAACTGGACTTATCATTCACAACCAACAACAACAATAATAATGAAATATTATTGCAAATATCAGGGAGAGAGTTCAATAGAAATTGAACATCATGGTGATTCATCGAACAAGTTTTCATCATGTGAAATATTTCAATTGAAAAAATGAAAAGCAAGTTTAGCAATTCCTATACTATATGAATATTTGATAACATGATTTCCTATGAAGTGAATGAAATGTGTTGAAATAGGGGTCAAAATAGTTATGGTGTACTATATAATAGTACAAGTGTAATACTTAAAACACTATAATGTATTGAAATTAAACATCTACACATTTTATTCAACACAATCTCAATCTAAAAATACACAATAATTGTGATTCACAGGCTCTAGCTGCTTTCAACGGAAAAAAGTAATTGAAATTAGTACCACATTCTTTAAAGAATTGTATGACAGCATTTCTGTTTATGTTGCTCTCTGTGAGCAACATGTTAGTTGATACTTATATATTTCAACTACATATATAATTTACAAATAAGCCACCAATAACAGAAAATTATTACTAAGTCATCAAATTTAATAACCACAGCATTCTGAGAATATGGATTCAAATATTTTCCTGAATTATTCCGAATAATTATCCTAAAATATTACAGCTTGAATGTGAGAAAAAATGGAGCTTGTTAATAAAAATATGAGTTTATTTTCATGTAAAATATTTTGAGAAAAAATGCTTACTGTATGAGCTTAGATCAATTTCATCAGGCAGTTCTGTAATGTTTACATCGAATTCATCTTGTATTTCATTTTAAATCTTTGCATCACTTTCCTGGGATACTAAAGTAACGGCCAAACCTTTAGTACCAAATCAAACAGCTCTTGCCACTAGATGTAAGTAAGTATCTGAACCTTCAGGCATGTCATAATTGAATGCAATGTTTACTTTCTCAATGTACATTGCCCTACCAAACAGATAGCTACGAGAATACGCTGAAATGAAGATACTTTATTTATAATCAAGATGAGCATTCTTTGACAATTTCTAAATTGACTAAAACAATCAGAATAAGTTCTAACATCAATTTGAAAATCAGTTGTCCCTACCTACTTATAAATTTTCATCATTTTGAAGAATTATATCTATAGTGCTTAGTTTAATTATCAGGCCTTTATTAAATTTTACTGCTTAAAAGCTTCATTTCAATTTGAAAAATTTTCTTTCCTGAATATAAGTTAGATTGGATGATACTTTGAAAACTTATTTCAATTTTGGTACTCAATAAAAGCCTGTAAGAATATAAGTTAGATTGGATGATACTTTGAAAATTTATTTCAATTTTGGCACTTAATAAAAGCCTGTAAAGCAGAAAAAGTATTATACCTTTTGGAAACCCAGCAACTGTTGATGAGACAATCTTTCTTCTTGAGACATAATTTCATGAATAACAATGGAAGGGAAATTCTGTTCAGTTAGTAACAACCGGTCAAGAACAATACATCTTTGGACTGACTCAACAAATATGACTACCTGAAAGAACAATTGGACTTATCAATCACAACCAACAACAACAATAATAATGAAATATTATCGCAAATATCAGGGAGAGAGTTCAATAGAAATTGAACATCATGGTGATTCATCGAACAAGTTTTCATCATGTGAAATATTTCAATTGAAAAAAAGAAAAAGCAAGTTTAGCAATTCCTATACTATGTGAATATTTGATAACATGATTTCACATATGAAGTGAAATGTGTTGAAATAGGGGTCAAAATAGTTGTGTACTATATAATAGAACAAGTTTAATACTTAAAACACTATAATATATTGAAATCAAACATCTACACATTTCATTCAACACAATATCCATCTAAAAATACACAATAACTGTAATTCAGAGGGTCTAGCTGCCTTCAACAGAAGAAAAGTAATTGAAAGTAGTGCCACATTCTTTAAAGAATTCTAGGACAGCATTTCTGTTTACATTGCTCTCTGTGAGCAACATGTTAGTTGATATTTATGTATTTCAACTATATAAATTATAAATAAGCCAGCAATAACAGAAAAGAAAACTATTACCAAGTCAACAAATTTAATATCCACAGCTGACTGAGAATGTTGATGGTTTCAAATATTTTCCTAAATTATTCCGAATAATTATCCTAAAATATTACAGACTTAAATGTGAGAATTAATCTCCAAAAATATTCCAGAAAATGGAGCTGGTTAATAAAAATATGAATTTATTTTCATGTGAAATATTATGATAAAAAGTGCTTACTGTATGAGCTAAGATCAATTTCATCAGGCAGATCTATAATGTTTACATCGAATCCATCTTGTAGTTCATTTAAAATCTTTGTATCACTTCCCTTGGATACTAAAGTAATGGCCAAACCTTTAGTACCAAATCAAACAGCTCTTGCCACTAGATGTAAGTAAGTATCTGAATCTTCAGGCATGTCATAATTGAATGCAATGTCTCAATGTACATTGTCCTACCAAACAGATAGCTACGAGAATACGCTGAAATGAAGATACTTTATTAATAATCAAGATCAGCATTCTTCGACAATTTCTAAATTGACTAAAACAATCAGAATAAGTTCTAACATCAATTTGAAAATCAGTTGTCCCTACCTACTTATAAATTTTCATCATTTTGCAGAATTATATCTATAGTGCTTAGTTTAATTATCAGGCCTTTATTAAATTTTACTGCTTAAAAGTCTCATTTCATATTGGATGGAATTTTCTTTTGCTGAATATAAGTTAGATTGGATGAGACTGAAAATTTATTTCAATGTTGGCACTTAATAAAAGCCTGTAATGAAGCAAAAGTATTATACCTTTTGGAAATCCTTGAACTGTTGATAATGTGACAATCTTTCTCTTTGGGACATACTTCGAGGAATACCAATGGCTGGGAAATTCTGTTCGGTTGGTAACTGAGCGAGAGCAACACATCTTTGGACTGACTTAACAAATATGACTACCTGAAAGAACAATTTTACTCATCATTCACAAGCAACAACAACAACAATAATGAAATATTATCGCAAATATCAGGGAGAGAGTTCAATCGAAATTGAACATCATGGTGATTCATCGAACAAGTTTTCATCATGTGAAATATTTCAATTGAAAAAAAGGAAAACAAAGAAAAATCAAAATACCTGGTTGAATTCCAAAACATCTAACAATTTGAATAGCTGTTTATTTTTCTGATTTTTTTTCAACTTCACATAATGTTGCTGTAGTCCAATGTCAATTTGGCTTCATCGTCAACATACACTTCCATTGGCTAAACAGAAAGTAAACTAAAATTGCGAATTTTCCTAACTTATTAATGTGAACATAAGAGTAGCAAATTCATTCTTTGGAGAGTCTATGAATAGAAAATCAGTTGTCCATATCTACTTATAAATTTTCATCTTTTTGAAGAATTATATCTTTAGTGCTTAGTTTATTTATTAAACCTTTATTAAATTTAACTTAAAAGCCTCATTTCATATTGGAAGAAATTTCCTTTTGCTGAATATAAATTAGATTGGATCATACTATGAAAATTTATTTCAATGTTGGCACTTAATAAAAGCCTGTAACGCAGAAAAGTATTATACCTTTTGGAAATCCTTGAACTGTTGATAATGTGACAATTCTAACAATCTAACTATTTGAATAGCTTTTTATTCCACTCATTTTCTTTCAACTTCACATAATGTTGCTGTAGTCCATGCCATGTCTATTAGACTTCATGAGAGAAAATAAATGGAAATTAACTTATTTAAACATATCAGTTAAGCAAATTTAATCTTTGGACTCTTTGAATCAAATATTCATAATTGATGAAATAACAAATGGCAATTTCCCATACTATATGAATAGTTAATAACATCATGAATGATTTCAAATACGAAATAAAATATGTTGAAATAGGGGCCTTTTGTTTGTGAATATCAAGTAGCAAATTTCAAAAAAAAAAAACAAGACATTTCAAATACATAAAAGCAACTGAATCAACTTGAAATACTGGATAAATTCGTCGGTTACTTTATGAAAATACGTAGTATTATAAAGAAAAATACACTTTCCTCTTCATCACAACATATATCACTACATAATATAAAACAAAGTTGCTTTCTCTGTCCCTATATATGCTTAAATCTTTAAAACTATGCAACAGATTTTGATGCGGTTTTTTTTAATAGATAGTGATTGAAGAGGAAGGTTTATATGTATAATAACATCCATTAAATAGTGGAGAAATACTGTTATTTTTGAGGTATCTAATGTGATGTAAATAATAATACATTTTTCCGCTTACATTGCAAACGAAGGCTGACCCCTACAAGAGTTATCGAAATAATGTACTACGTATTGTACACATTGAAAAGTTCTACAGAATACTCCGCTATGGTATATGTCTACCTCTTATGGATATCCCACAATAACATTTTTTTGTCATTTACTTTTTACGACAAATAATGGCTAATTTTCAAAGCGATTTTAACCAATATAGCATTAAATATATATATATATATATATATATATATATATATATATATATATATATATAAATTTCAAAAAAATTTCAATTACCACATCTTGCACAATGGTCGTATATCTTTACTGAGGGTAGCACTGACCCTAGCTTGTTTGTCATGGGATATTTCTGTATATTTCTTGGACATCCCGTCTCATATCTGAAAGAAGGAATGCAATATTAACATCTACATAAATGAATGTTGCATACAATTTAAATCATGAAAAATTCAGAATAATTAAGAACATCAACCTTTATTTCAGTTGTCCCTACCTACATGGAAATTATCATCATTATTTACACATTCCCAAACGGAAATTATTTAGGGTTACCGATTGCATTTTATATTCATGAAATTTATTAAACTTGCTTATTTTGTCCTAAAAAGGATTGTGAACTCAGATTTTGAATTGGGAACACAACTGCTTCAATAGATTTCATAATAATTACCTTACATACATAAATGAACAATCAACGTATATTCAACAGAAATTCGTTATTCAAGCCAGCCTTAAAGTGGCGTCAGATACTTCTTCATGAATTATTCCATTAAATAAATGACATTAGCAATTCTAATTATGAGTTCATATTTGTTTTTCTTAGCACAAAATAAGCTGGTATCAAATGAAAATAGAAGACGTCCAATCACCCATGTTATTCGAATCAACACCATTCTTATTAAAACACGTGCCAACCTTCTGATTTTAATTGAATTACACAGTTAGTTTTCATTTTACCAATCAAAAAAGAAAATATATCTTACCTAGAAGCTCAAGCATTTTATTGCACTCGTCAATATAAATAAAATAAATAAGAATAAAATGTCTCAAATGCTCAAAGTTTGAGCATTCGAAATTCAAACGAAACAGCGCTAGAACCCTACCAGGCATAGGCACAGAACATACCTTACTTAATAGAAATGCAAACTGGGTGCCACGAAGTATAGATCACAGAAAATAAGGGTATGTTCTGTGGTATAGATTATAAGGAGTTCGAACCACAGAACATACAATACATGGAGCATCGATGAGCATCCCTAGATCGAGGGCGTATTTACACAGCCTAACTCTACTTACAAGCCATGAACAAGGAAATCTGGCAATATCCAAGCAAGACCCACAAATAATGATGCTGTAATGGCGTTGTAATGGTTTCTGGTCATTGCTGCTGAATAAATCGCTATTTAACGAGAGAAATAACATTCAAATACAAAAACAAGTTGTGAAAAGTGCTATTGTTTGAAGTTGTGAAGAACAAGCAAAAGAAATTTTCCGCAAATGTCTTATATAAACAGGAATATCTGTTGTGTTTTAAGTTGTGCTTTTTTCGGTTATACCTGGAGAGGTAGAAATTATAACTAACTTTTACCATCTCATAATTGTGTAAAAACGAAAATCCGCGTTTTAGTTGTGCTATTATGTGATGTATAGTGTGTAGAAAGTGCTACTGTGTTTTTTTCAGCAATAGACTAAGGAATACCTTTGAAATTTGTATGTAAATAACTACCGATTACTTATGTTTTGACTGAGTAGTTCAGACATTAACAAAAGCATTATTTGCTAGAATTGTTCCTTTTTTGTGATTAGTAGAGTTACTTACCCTTTGTTAGATTTAGTAGTTATTTAGAACTAATCTCTTATAGGTTTTGTTCTTGATATTAGCACAACAATTAACATGCCAAGTCATTGCTGTGTGCCTGGATGCAAGTCGAACTACAAAACTTACCTCGAGGCCGGCGAACCACCAGTTTCTGTATTTTGTTTTCCATAGGATGGTAATCTTAACGAATCAATGGCTAAAAAAATATTCCTAGGGCATCATGGACCCCCACAAAATAATCTGTAGTTTGTGCCAAACATTTTCCAGAGGGAGCACTTACTAGAGAAGGTATTCATCGTTTGCTAGATTGATCAACAGAAGGCAAGAAGGCTAGATTGATAAAGTTAAGCTCAATTTAAATGCAGTGCCAAGTATTTTTCTTTATTTACCCCTACTTATCGAAAACAGTACACTCTCAAAGAGAATATCCAGCCGAAAGAATCAGCATTGAAGGAATGTTGTGAGAAATTGAAAGAAGCCTTTGAAAACTCAGATTCAATTTGTAATTTTGTTGATTTAACATCCAATTATAAAAAAAGATTTTGATATGTAAATCGTAGAATATAAAAACTTTTGAAACTAACAGCATTTTTTTACACTCTAGTTTTTCCATCCAGCGTAACTGAATGTTCACAAATAAACACTATACAAATTATTAATCAGATTTTAGTAGATTCATATATGCATGTAAATGTTTTTATCAATAAAAATAAACTGTCTCCTAATGATTTAAAATGGATTTTACAACTGAAATTAACTAGATAGTCTCAACTGGAAAATTTGCTTGCTCGTTACAAATATGATATCACAATCATTCTATCGTCCAAATTACTGTACACATCTCAATAAAGGTTTAAAGGAATTGACGCATTAAACTTACTCTCACCTGAGAATGAAAAATAATGAAATTTATAGCATATTGTCAATTCTAATTGATAAAGTGAACTTGTTAGTGTACATACTAAAAAAACAACATTTGAATCGCTATAACTCAGACATAGTTCTTCTCAGAAAAAAAGTGTATTATTGATTTCTATAGATAATTGTATGATCTACAACTTCTGTTGAAACTATTTTTTTATACAAAGTGCCGTTTCGCTGAAAATTTTTCTGAAAAGGCAATTATTAACATGTAGTAGACCGATGTTCGAAGATCGATCGGTCTACCGGATTGAGCAGATGCGGCGTTGCCAAGTCCTAGTTCATGGCTTGTAAGTAGAGTTAGGCTGTGGTATTTACCTTTCATAAGACATAAATACGCGCTGGCTCGCAAATGTTAAAATTACTTAAAATTATAATTGAATATAAAATATCAATTTTTATTTCACAGCTGTCAATAGCAACAAGACTGCCCGCGTAAAGATTTAAACGAGTACGTCTTAAAAAGTAACGCGCCCTACCGGCAAAGGATCTGTTCTTAAATTGATGCCATTCGTTCATCATTTTCACGAATTATAAATATACACTTCGTGATTACGTTCGGCCACAGCCTAACTCTACTTACAAGCCATGAACATAGACTTGGCAACACCGCATCTGCTCAATCCGGTAGACCGATCGATCTTCGAACATCGGTCTACTACATGTTAATAATTGCCTTTTCAGAGAAATTTTCAGCGAAACGGTACTTTGTATATAAAAATAGTTTTAACAAAAATTGTAGATCATACAATTATATATAGAAATCAATAATACACTTTTTTTTTTAAGAAGAACTATGTCTGAGTTATAGCGATTCAAATGTTGTTTTTTTAGTATGTACACTAACAAGTTCACTTTATCAATTAGAATTGACAATATGCTATAAATTTCATTATTTTTCATTCTCAGGTGAGAGTAAGTTTAATGCGTCAATTCCTTTAAACCTTTATTGAAATGTGTACAGTAATTTGGATGGGGGTAGAATGATTCCGATATCATATTTGTAACGAGCAAGCAAATTTTCCAGTTGAGACAATCTAGTTAATTTCAGTTGTAAAATCCATTTTAAATCATTAGGAGACAGTTTATTTTCATTGATAAAAACATTTACATGCATATATGAATATACTAAAATCTGATTAATAATTTGTATACTGTTTATTTGTGAACATTCAGTTACGTTGGATGGAAAAACTAGAGTGTAAAAAAATGCTGTTAGTTTCAAAAGTTTTTATATTCCACGATTCACATATTAAAATCTTTATTTATAATTGGATGTTAAATCAACAAAATTACAAATTGAATCTGAGTTTTCAAAGGCTTCATTCAATTTCTCACAACGTTCCTTCAATGCTGGTTCTTTCAGCTGGATATTCTCTTTGAGAGTGTACTGTTTTTGATAAGTAAGGGTAAATAAAGAAAAATACTTGGCACTGCATTTAAATTGAGTTTAACTTTATCCATCTAGCCTTTTTGCCTTCTGTTGATCAATCTAGCAAACGATGAATAAGGTATTCATACTCTAGTAAGTGCTCCCTCTGGAAAATGTTTGGCACAAACTACAGAATATTTTGTGGGGGTCCATAATGCCCTAGGAATATTTTTTAGCCATTGATTCATTAGATTTCCATCATATGGAAAACGAAATACAGAAACTGGTGGTTCGCCGGCCTCGAGGTAACTTTTGTGTTCAACTTGTATCCAAGCACACAGCAATGACTTGGCATGTTAATTTTTGTGCTAATATCAAGAACAAGACCTATAAGAGATTAGTTCTAAATAACTACTAAATCTAACAAAGGGTAAGTAACTCTACTAATCACAAAAAATGAACAATTCTAGCAAATAACGCTTTTGTTAATGTCTGAACTACTCAGTCAAAACATCAGTAATCGGTAGCTATTTACATACAAATTTCAAAGGTATTCCTTAGTCTGTAGCTGAAAAAACACAGTAGCACTTTCTACACGCTATACATCACATAATAGCACAACAACTAAAACGCGGATTTTTGTTTTTACACAATTATGAGATGATAAAAGTTAGGTATTATTTCTACCTCTCCAGGTATAACCAAAAAAAGCACAACTTAAAACACAACAGATATTCCTGTTTATATAAGACATTTGCGGGAAATTTCTTTTGCTTGTTCTTCACAACTTCAAACAATAGCACTTTTCACAACTTTTTTTTGGATTTGAATGTTATTTCTCTCGTTAAATAGTGATTTATTCAGCAGCAATGACCAGAAACCATTACAACGCCATTACAGCATCTCTTTTTGTGGGTCTAGCTTGGATGTTGCCAGATTTCCTAGTTATATATTAGCCCCTTATATCTATACCACGACCCCCTTTACTACAGGCCATGAAGAGCGTAGTCCCTCGGTGTTGCCAAATTGTGCTTAGTTGTATACTATCCTAGTCGTATGTTCCAAGCTTTCAAGCATTATCTCAACTATTTTTGTATATTGTGAACAAACAATGAATATTATTAGTATGTATAATATATAGAATATTATATTGGGTATTGTGAGCACATATTTCTGTAACAGAAAACTGTAAAACATTTATTATTGCAAGAAAACAACGATGTTTTCGATAAAGCCCCACTGCGTGAAAAATACTTCTATTAGTCAATGGGATTTATTTACATGAAAAGTTGCCGAACCAAATTTATTAAATTATTTGAGAGAATAGGAACCTTGAAAGAAACGCTGTAGGAATTACTCAAATTGAATTATTTACCTTAGTAAAAATAAATATTATATTTCTGATTAGAGCAACCAACAAACTACTTTATGAAAGTATTGAACTTTCTTCGTTTATTTTATTTCTCGTGTCCGCCTTCATTATTTTTTTTGTCTAATCATTCAATAAGATATTCGAAAAAATGGAACACAGCATGTTCAGAATATTTTTATTGTCTTCATCACATAAACAGCAACAACAAAAATCTTTAAGGGCTCATCCAATGACACTCTTGAAATAGTGAGATTACACAATTTTGCTTTCTGGTGTATATTATACAAAAAGGAACGTTCAAGAGAAATACCTTTAATAATTTTTTCAAATATGGAACACATGTGAAATAAGACATTTTCTGTAAGTATATTCAGTCCTCCCCGTTGCAAATAATTAAAATATTATCAATAATAAATAAAATCATAGCTTCCAAAAATTCTGTTTTGAGGAAAGTTTGGATTTTGAAAGAATATGTTATTGTTAGTTAGATTTGTGAATAGCGATCTGTTTATTCGATGGTTATCGGTAATAAATAGGTTAGAAAATATACTTATTACTATAAATAAACTCACCTATACCAAGCTTGAAACTTACTGAATCATCTACGGAATACCTATCCTCTACATTACATTTCACAAACAAATTATTTGTAAGTAATCCGTACTCAAAACACAACACAAATTCGATTCGATTAAACCGGTACACACAAAACACTTCGTTTTTATAATTTGATGTTATGTTATCCACAAAATATCAACACTAGCACGTAAATAACACTATAGAGAATTGATGAATAGAGAATTAGAACTGAAATCGTAAAATATTCTACTTAAAACTACGAAAGTCTTGAACAACACGAAATTGATTTCGTTTCACTGAAATTTGTAAACAAACTAAACACTTCGTTTTTTAGTGTTTGATGTTGAGATTTCAACAAATTATCAACATCACCACTTGTAATACACTGTACACTATTGAAAAATATAGTATTTATACCGAAAGCTCAAATTATTTTACTTCAAATTGCGAAAGTTTTGGGAAGCGTCCTGTTTGCTCTACAAGAAATTGCGGGAATATATGCCCACGCTATGACATATGTCAAATACTCATTTCATGGCCTGTAGTAAAGGGGGTCGTGTCTATACTTCGTGCTCGGTGCATTGAATATGCAAAGTGGAAACAAATATGGCAGACTTGACGTTTCCTCGAGTGGGAGTTTCAAATTCACGTCACAGTACCTATGTACTCAGAATAGAGTCTATTATTCTATGAATTCCTCTTTTTGTGATCAAAGTAAACCCTAACTGTCTTGTTTGGGTTCAATTTGATTTTCCATTTTTCGAAGTATTTTTGCATCATCTGCAGATCTTCTTGTAGTCCCTTTTGAACGCTATCTTTTCTTTTACTTGATATGTAGAGTGCAGTGTCGTCATCGAACTGGGCTATTTTGCATCTGTTTGTGGTAGGTATGTCTGCCCTGTATATGTTGTAGAGATGTGGGTCAACTACTGATCCTTGAGGCACTCCAGCTCTGACATTCTTTTCGCTCGATAGTTTTTCTCCTATCTTCACTCTGAAGGTTGGAAATTGTTCTCTTTTCAGTTTGTATATCAATCCATGATGCCATACTTTGTCGAAAGCTTTTTCTATATCCAAAAATATGGCACAAGTTGGTATCGACATATTGCGTTTGTCCCGGATGTCTTCTGTCATTCTAGCCAGTTGATGTAGTGTTGAGTGTTCCGTTCTGAATCCGAACTGGTGTTCCGGAAAGATACACTTGTTGTCTGCGAAAAGTTTCAGTCTTCTATTTAGATAGTATTTTCTAGATAGTTTTTTAGATAGTTATTTTCTATGACTTTTCTTAATGCAGGCAACAAGTTTATCAGCCTGTAACTGCTGATCTGGTTGATAGGTTTTCCATTCTTGTGTAACATTATTGTTACTGAAAGTTTCCATGTTTTCGGGAATTGTTCAGTACGGAACACTCCACTTGCAATTTCAATAATTTCTTGGATTGCTTCTTCTGGTAAGTATTTCAATGCACGGTTTTGAATTCCACCCGGTCCTGGCGCTTTCCTGGCTTTCAGGTTCTTCAGTATGGTTTTAACCTCTTGTTCGGTTACTTCTTCTATTTCTTCTTCTTCTACGCTTTCATTTGGTGCTTCTATTCTAGTATTTATTCTGTTTATATTGTTACGATTATGGGTTTCGACGGATGAATTCCAATAACTAAGTTTTAACAATCAATAAATATCCTTTATTAACAACTGAAAATATAAATACAACAATGTCAATGTCACTTATGTATAACCCTTATTTGCAAAGAACTCTACTAAGTATTTTTCCAACCTATCCAACGTCCAGCTTCGATCTTGGAGTGCGTTGGATTCTGTAAACCACATTGATTCGTTTCATAACCTAATAGGCTCCTTCCCAGGACTGTGTTAATTTCGGAGATGAACCTTTCTTCCGTTGTGGGTTGTACAACCACACCAAGTCCCCTTCTTTAAATCGAACTGAATTTGCTTTTAGATTGTATCTGGTTTTCATTCGATCAGTGCTTGCTTCAATCTTATCTCGAACTAGTTCATGTATCTGATTCGAATGCAGTCTCAGCTCATCTGCATATGTGCCTACTTCCAAGCGTATTTCTATGGGGCTACCCATAGCATAATATAAGCAATAGATTACATTGCAATCGTAATTCTATTCCAAAGAGTACCTTTGTCGGAGTATGACCTGTAGTGTCATGAACTGATCCTCGATAAGCCATCAGCAGTACGGTAAATGTTTGTCCCAATCTTTTTGATGATCAGCTACTACCTCTGACAAATACTGTTCCATTGTACGATTAAATATCTCTACCATTCCATCAGACTGTGGATGTAAAGGAGTTGTTCTTGTCTTTCGGATGTTCAGTAACTCCATAACTTTCTTGAAGACATCGCTTTCAAAATTTCGTCCTTGGTCTGACTGTAATTCCAATGGAACTCCGTATCGTGATATGAACTGATCTACCAATGTACGTGCAATAGTCTGAGTTTCTTGATAAAATTTTTCTATTACCTTGTTCAAAATGGTATACAATTCTAAATATGGTCCACAATTCCAACACACCGCCTAGGATCATTTTCAAGTCTAAAACAAATAAATTGGTTATGACACAAGTGCTTACTAGAATATGGAATACTTCTCCATATTCTACAATCCGAATCCTTGTCTTATTCCCCATATACTGAACCATAACTTCTTGTCAAAACCTTTAACGCAGGAATAAGTCTTTCCTTTAAAGGACTCTCCATTATTTGCGAAATCTTCAATAATTCCCTTCCATTTGTCTATTTCACTGTATTCTCGATAACTGTTATATATTATTCTATGAGTGGAAACGACACTAGTATTTTGACTTATATTTAACCTTATTTGCCAAAGAACTCTATTCCGACACGTGATTGTTGTTTCTTGAGCCAAGACCGAAGTGGTAGTCCCAGAGGCAGTTCGATCTCCTCAACATCGAAAATGCAACTACTAGATGAGCTCTCTGGTCGTGCCTACCACGGTTCTCAACAGTCTCATCATTTCTCCAAACATCCATAAATCATTGAGGGCAAATCTGTAACAATACTCATATCGAAGTTGACATCCACATCTCGACTTTCCGGGTTGTTATCTCACTGGAATCTCACCTGGAACTGAGATTCCAGGTGAGCTGCGAAGACTTCCGCTTTGTCAGCGTCTGTCAATGCAACTCCGTCAACGTGGACGATCCTCGGTACCTCTCTTTTTGTCTTCCTATTCATTAGTTGTTTAGCCATTTGCCAGAGTAAGATATTTTCGCTTTCCAGTGACTTCAGCTTTTTGTTCCATATATTAGTCCTATGCTCCCTTAATTGTTTTTTTACTTCTTGAGTCAGCTTGTTCAGTAGTTTCTTATCATCTGGATGTAATGTTCTTCGGTATAATTTGAGTGCGCTCCTCTTCTTGATCAGTAGTATTTTCAGTTGGGGTGGTATTGGTTCCCTTCTTGTGGCTTCTATTGTTCTTAACTCCTCTACAGCATTTTTTATTATTCTTTTTAGTTCTCTGACGGTTTCTTCGAGTTGTTCTGCGTTGTTTATGTCTTGTTTCTTGGCTCTGAATAGTTCTTTGTACCTTATCCAGTTTGTACAAGTATTTATTTGGGGCTTGGCTTCCGTTTCGGTTTCAAATTCCAAGAGCACCGGGGAATGGTAACCCCGGCGATAAGTCCATAATTGTTTCTAATTTGTACGTCCAGTGAACATTTTTGATGATTGCTATGTCTAGTACATCAGTTGTATTTGACCTATCAGATAGATAGGTATGTTCGCCGGGTTCAGCAATTATGAAATCATTCTCGTTAACAATCTTCAGTAGCTCTTTCACGTTTGCGTTCGTTGTTCGGCTGTTCCATGCAGTGTGCTTTGCATTTAGGTCCCCTGCCGCAATTGTCGCTGAATTGTACCGAAACAGTTTCTTGATATCTACGTCGCATATTGCGTTGGGCGGCGAATTTTATACAGCGTAGCATATCAAGTCTCCTTTTCTTGTACGTATTTTTATCTCTGTATGTTCTATTGTTTGGAGTGTGGTTGTTTCTATTTCTTCATGAGAAATTCCATGTTTGACGAGGATGGCGGTTCCTTCTCTTCAGCCTGTTAATCTATCTGCTCTATATATTTTGAAACTTTGAATGACTTGTTGGGTTTTGAATATGTTTCGTTAATCAGCATAATGTCGATTTTCTGTTGTTTCAGAAATAGAATCAGTTCTTCCCTTTTGGGAAGAACTGAGTTCGCATTCCAGAATCCGATTCTTATGCTGCTCGATAAAATTGTTTAAGCTTTATTCCTAAACAATTTAATCAATTTTCTTGCTCATTAACGAAATCCAGTTTTTGCTTGTTCAAAAAACAAAAAATTGTAGAACTTTGCGAAAAATATACCGATTTAGCCGCAGCTCTAAAACTTCGAGATACTCTTGGTCGGCCTAGAGTAGAAGAAAAACAATCTGGTTTACTTGAAGTCATAAGGGACCTTGCAGTTTTTGGTGGCGCAGCTGATAATCGACGTAGCACTGAAACCATAAGGTGCTGTAAAACATTGGACGACTTACAAGCCGAACTTTGTAAACTGGGATATACTATCAGTTTACAAAGTCGATCAGGGTTATACTTGAGACTTCTGCCCAGACAAGCCGATAGGGAGGAAGGCAAAAGACATGTCGTAACTGTTCCTGTCAAACTATGCAAACCCGACTCTGCGCTACATTTGAAACATCATGATGGCACATTTTGTACTGCGACGATGAGAAACCTTGAATCTTTAGCTCCAATTTTGGGTCCTGAACAAGTTTTCTTTTTATCGATGGATTACAAAGCACACGTGTCATTAGGTATTACAGCAGCAAACGCTCAAGCACCAATATCAATGCACCTTCATTATCGTGTAAAATTACCGGATCATGATTTCGTGGTCGCGGAAAAACATAAACTTATTCCATCTGTTTATTCAGGTATTATAGTGAAGAAAGATGGTGAAGGAAAACCTAAAACTGTGACACATTCCGGGCCTACATACGTAGCAATTCGCAGTGGAAAGCATTCGCGTCCTATAATGCAGAGACTCATGCCACAGATATACACAAAATTTCTGAAATATCTGCCTTCGAAAACTTTATGAAAACTAGAGAAGGTTTAGTAAAACCCGTATTTATTTTTACTTGCGATGGTGGTCCCGACGAAAATCCACGATACGAGCGAGTTATAATTTCAGCTATACAACATTTTGAAGATTTTGATTTGGATGCTGTTTACATTGCTACAAATGCCCGAGGAAGAAGTGCTTTTAATAGATTAGAACGACGAATCGCCTCTTAGAAGTGAACTTACTGGTGTTGTATTAAAATACAATAATTTTGGTTCACATCTCGATTCCAGAAATAAAACTATTGACCTGGACCTAGAAAAACGAAACTTTGAGAGTGCAGGCACAGTGCTGAATAATATTTGGAGCCAATTGGTCATTGATGGATATTCTGTGGTTGCCAAATATATTATGCCCACAGAAACTAGAATGGATGTTGAACAGGCTAGGGTATTGAAACGTGATGCGATTTGGTACGCAAATCATGTACGGGAATCACAATATTTACTCCAAACAGTAAAATGTGAAGTTGTGCTCAAAAAATCATGAAATTCGTGTGACGTACTTTATGGATGGCCCCTTTGTAGTGGTGGTGTATGTCCTGTTTGCCTACCGTTATTCAATATGTACCTAAAGGTTATGGTCATTATTAACATTCTCGATTGTTACTCCATTTGCGTTCAAACATCCAGGCCATTAAATTTACCTAATGATAAACATTGCGGTTGAGCGCTATTGAGTGTACTTGCTAATACGTTTTCCGAAATTCTAAATTGTGGTGCGAAATAATAGTTAACTATGATGAGATTTTGGACTTAAATAAATAGAAGTTGTAAACGACCAGGTAGATTTGAATTTTGATGATCAATTCCATTGAATATTATGTCCTTTTCTATGAGAAATGCAATTCCGTCGCGGTAATCACTGCTGTCGTTGCTAATGTTTGTATATCCAGAAATATATGTCAATATATTTATATCCAGATAAATATGTTAAATAGATACTGATTTTTAAGAAATGTTTCTTGAAGAGCTACTACATCAGGTACCATGTCGACAATTTTAAGCTTTAATTCGTTTTAATTTGTTTTTGCATCATTTATGTACCATTGTAAAAGTTTTATGTCCATTGATGAACATATCTATTTATAATGAAAAATCATCATCCCCCATAGACCTATTACTGTCCAATGCCGACATACGATTCATTAGGATTTCTATAGCGTTGGCACTTTTTTGTGAAATGTTTTCATGTGAAATAATATTATTTAGTTGACTTAAACAATCTTTTAATTCATAATTCTGCCTATATGAGGTATTTATTTCGAAATTTCTTGACATGTTAACTTCATTATGATCAAAATTTATTTTGTTTAATAGAAATCCATTTCTTTGATATTTGGCAGGTGTGTTTAGGACGGAGATCCGTTCGATCCTCACCAATCCCCATTACCCCACCAATCTCAGAGTCTCACTCTGTAGCTACCTTCATTTTCTTAAGCTTCCCAACAGATACCAGATAGAGCACAGAGCAACTATAAGGATTAGGTCTCAATCCTACCTGTATAGCGGACTCTTCCACCCCTCGGAGATAGTATTTCATTCCGTGACAAGTTGATGTTATTAAAACCAGGTCGTCAGCGAACTCAAAAGCGTAGACCCTTGTGTTGTCTGTGCCATTTATCTTGTACCCTATTCCCTCAGGTATGGCCTCTAATATATAGTTGAACACAATATCAAACAATATTGGTGAAAGGTGGTCTCCCTGTCTTATGCTGCTCCCTGGCTTTACGTCGTCGGAGGAGTTCTTGCACTCAATATACGACACGAATTTTTCGGGCAAGCCTCTAGCTCTCAGTATGGATGTTGAAGCATTACGGCTTACGGTGTCAAATGCCTTTGCCATATCCAGCACAGCGATATGACATTGGTTGAGATCCGCCCGAGCATCATGTAGGTTGCTGTCCAAAAGTGCCGCCGTATTTTCCGAGGTTACATCGGCGGCTCGGAATGCCCTTTGCCTCTCATCAACCAACTCCGAATCCCTCAGTCTGGCAGCTAATATCTTGTGCATCTGTCTGACGATGACGGAGGAGATCGTGAGAGGCCTGTACTCTGATGGATTGGTGAGGGATGCTGTCTTTGGAATAAAGACTGTTCGGCCCCTCAGAATCTCGTCGGGGAAACCACTATTTGCCATGATGAGGTTGAAGAAGAGCGCTATCATCTTAGTCGATACTTGTGCCAATCTGTCTCCGTTATTCCATCCATTCTGGGCAGGTTTTTATCTTTAGTTTGTTTTTCTTCACCTCCCTTACCCTGATTGGACCCCAGAGCGATCTAAGCCCATAAATGGGCTTGGATCACCCAGTGACCCAAACGGAACGGACGGTGCCTCCATTATCGGGATCCAGTATTGGCACATTTCCTGGGGGGTGTGTGTGTGTTGTTTTCTTCTCACCTTCAATAACCAATTCCAGTAGCAGCTCTGTCTCGATGCTACAGGGTCTGGACTTTGGCAAATTGTCAACGGCGCAGTCTCTTCTTGGAGATTTTGGGTGTTGTCTGGCCGTCGACGCCCCCAGTTCGCCTTGGGATTTGTCCGTCAAGTCCAGGGGTACTCAGCTGACCTTGGTCTTCTTGTGGGAAGGTATCCTTAACCCACGCAGACACCTGGTCCCCTATTTATCTCCCCTCCATTGACCTCCTTGCAATCGAGACGAGTCTGACACATTTATAGGTGTCAGTTTCAAACAACTCGTCCGCGAGCTGCTGTATCTTAGTCATGGCATCATCGGTCTCCCCCTGGTCCCCACTATTATCCTCTCCATTGTCATCTGGAGGACTATCATCACCCATGGCATTTAGTGTGGCTATTGCGTTAAGGACCATTTGTTTGTAATCTGCCTGCCTCCTTACGCCTTTAATGGACTCTTGTGTTCTGTAATCAAGGTGTTTTATCAGAGCGAGACTCAGGAACCTCTCACCTTCCTGGACCAAGCGTGCATCGATCCTAGCCATGCTCATAAGTTCCTCATCACCCCATCTGACCTTTCTGGAAGGTTCCTCGAGGTCCCTGTTTGCCTCTTGCTTATGCTTTTGGCGCCTATGGACAACTAATTCACGTCGACTGGCGCAGGATCCGTCATATCCAGAGGATGTGGGATCTTCCGTTTTGTGGTGTAGCTGCTATTTTATTATATGGAATCTGAGGCTGATTTTTTATAAGGATACGTCTTTAGGAACCTCCACTAATTCAAACATTTTATCAGGCTGGCAACGTTGGATATTAGTTAAAATCTGGTCGATTTGATGAATTATTATTTTCGGTTTAAAAAAATTGTGCCACTTCAAAAAAAGATATGTTATCTACCATCATCTTTTTCTGTGATTAATTTTATGTTTGTGGTGGATTCATGTTTATTATTTGTCCTACAATAAATGTAATTTAAAATTTCCCGCTCCCAATCACCCTCTTCATGTTCTGAACTGTAATTCCAAAATTTTTTTCCCTCAACATCTGGAATTATAATTCGTTAAAGGTTAATGTTTTTTAACGCAATTTTTCATTTATTATTTCAACGAAGCAATACAATTCGATGTGAGTCGGATGAGATTTGAGTCACAAATTTGAATACAAGAACTTAACAAGAAAACTATTTATCTCTAGAGAGCTATACTATTCTAATAATAATAATGCATGCTGGCAATTTTATATCGGTGTCTACGACTTCGGGTACATTTCTCCTCCATCCCTAAGTCGAAAAAATAAAGGATTTATTTTCGGAAGGATGTTTCCTCCCGAAGCTCATCTTTTATTTCTTCTAGTTCCATTACTTCCACTTTAATAATATTTGATTTTTGTTTCCTTAAGATGCAAAAGATTAAGATTATCATTAATATAATGATAATTAGAATTGTTGAAATTATTGAAGTTGATATTGTATCTTGAACATATATATTGTATCTGTTTTTCAATTGGAATTACCTGTTTGGCTTTATCTTTGTTAAATTCGAACTCTGCAAAAAATTTTTGATACTTTTGTAACTGGTGTTTTAAGCTTTGGTAAAATGAACGATGTTCTTTGACGAACGTGCATTATTTTTGAAATTAAAATTTTTAATTGTTATTTTACTATTTTCGGGAATTTTAATTAGAGACATTGGATTTATTTCCCTTGTACATTTTGAAATTATTCGGTTCGATTTTGCTGGTAGGTATAAAAGAACTTCATCTTTGGTTACTTGTTCGATTATTGTTTGATCAATAGTGACGTCATTATTTTTATATTTGAAGCATCTGAAATTTTCAATAAGCGTTGAGTGGAAGGGGTTGAGGGGTGTAAGGGGTCGAACATAATAGCTCACCGACTCAAATGTCAACCTCTCCTGCACGTGCGATGACTTCAGTCATCCGGCGCACCCTGCTAGATAACTAACGAGGCTCTGACGACCGAGTATTAGCGGTATAACTAATTGATCTAAAATTAAGGAAATGTAATTCTAAAGCATGTCGAAAGCAAAGGAAAACTACGACATAACTGTATAATATCATTTTTTTCCCTGGAAATTCATTCCACTTATTTTATTATGTCAGGAAAACAGAAAGAAATGGCCCTCAGTCCCGGGCAGGTGTTAAATCACCCGAGGGTGCGAAGAATCTCCCGGCTTGACATGATAAAACTAAAGTATAGAATTGGTACATGGAATGTACGCACCCTATATGAAGATGGAAAGCTAGACAATGCCATCAAGGAAATGTTAATAGACATCCTAGGCATTGCAGAAACTAGATGGTCTGAAAGCGAAATATGTCAAAAAAACGAGGCAACTCTATACTATTCCGGAATAACAACCAATGACCCTCATCACAGACACGGAGTTGGCATCCTAATTGAAAGGAATTTAAAGAAGTCAGTGAGAAACATAATTAATTATTCAGAAAGAATCATAGTGATGCAGCTAGCAGCTAAGCCACATAATATAAATATTGTGCAAGCATATGCTCCAACGGCAGATAAACCCGATCAAGAGATCGAAATATTCTACGAACAACTTCATGAAATCTTGACGTCACTTAAGTCGCAAGAGATAACAATAGTATTAGGAGATTTCAATGCAAAGGTAGGAAGGGGAGAAGCAATAGATGGCGTCATGGGCCAATATGGGTTGGGCGTCAGAAATGAGCAAGGAGATAGACTAATTGAATTTTGCAAAGAAGAGAACTTAACAATCAAAAACACATATTACGATCTACACCCAAGACGCTTGTATACATGGAAATCTCCTCAAAATAACCCCACTTAGAGTAGTAAGAAATCAAAGAGACTATTTCTTGATCAAAAGACGGTTTCAAAACAACATTACAAGAGTAGCTGCATATCCGGGAGCCGATATTGCATCTGACCATAACCCCATAATAGGTGATTTTTAATACAAAGGTAAAATCATAAAAGAACGGCGAAATACCAAAAGATACAACATAAGAACCTTGAAAGAACCAGATAAACGAGACAATCTAATAGAGGCACTGAAGGAGAGTTTTGAAGCAAATATGCCATCCGATAATCAAACTGAAGAAGAGTGCTGGAAAACGATTGAAACAAACATAAAGGCAACTACAGAAAAGGCACTTGGCTACATCAGACATGAAGCCAGAAAACCGTGGATGACGAAAGAAATACTTAACAGAATGGAGGATAGACGAATAGCAAAGTTAGAAAATAATGACATCAAATACAACCAAATAAACAAAGATATTAGAAATAAGATAAGGCAAGCAAAGGAACAGTGGCTGACTGAGCAATGTCACGAAGCTGAAAGATTGCACGAAATGCACGATTCCTTCAATTTCCATAGAAAATTCAAGGAAATTACAAGCTGCTATAACAAAAGAAATGTAAGCTCCATTCGACACAATAACAAAATAATAACAGACAACGAACAACTACGTCTGACTTGGGAAAATTATATAAAAGATCTATATCAAAATGTTCGGCCAGCAGCACAAAATTGAACTCAACAGGAAGATATAACTGGCCCCCAATATTTGTTTCAGAAGTAGAATATGCTATAGCAAATCTAAAAGACGGAAAAACACCTGGTGAAGATATAATTCATGCAGAAGTTCTAAAATTAATGGACCCAAAAATATTATGTCGATTATTTAATAAGATAGATCTATGACTCTGGTATTATTCCTACGGGATGGTTAAGATCAATATTTATAGCGTTACCAAAAAAGAACAAGGCCTATAACTGCGGTGATCATAGACTCATAAGTTTATTGAGTCATGCATTAAAAGCATTTTTAAGAATTCTGCATTATAGAATATATAGGAAATGCGAAGAGCACAGCGGCAGCACACAATTTAGATGTAAAAGTGCAATGGGTACAAGGGAGGCTATGTATTGCCTACAATTATTGGCCCAAAAATATTACGATCAACGTAAAGACGTGTTTATAGTTTTCATTGATTATCAGACAGCTTTCGATAGCATTAAGCATGAGCACATGATGGAAGTTCTACAACAAATTGGTCTTGATACAAAAGATCTTAGAGTTATCCAAAATTTGTATTGGAATCAAACAGCAATACTTCGTATTAACAACTTTTTAGATACACAAGAATTAGAAATAACAAACGGGGTTCGCCAAGGTTGTATTTTGTCTCCGCTACTATTCAACGTATATACTGAGATGATTTTTCAGAAGGCGCTGGACAATCAGCAAAAAGGTATAAAAATAAACGGAATCCCAATAAACAATATACGTTATGCTGATGACACTGCAATCTTAACAAACGATTTGGAAGATCTACAGCAATTTCTAAACAAAATTAATACGATAGGTAAGGAATATGGACTCAAAATCAACACCGAAAAGACAAAATTCATGATCATCAGCAGAGAACAGCATAATCAGGCCCAAATAATGATTGAGGATAAACCCATAGAAAGGGTCAATAAATTTAAGTACCTTGGTTGTAACATTAATGACAAATTGGATAGCGATATCGAAATAAAAATACGGACGTCGATGGCAAGAACTACATTTATCAAATTTCAGAGATATCTATGTCGAAGAGAAGTATCATTAGACATAAGACTTCGTATGGTAAAATGCTATATTTGGCCCATAATAACATATGGGGCCGAAACATGGTCACTCAAAATAAAATCCATGAACCGCATAGAAGCTTTTGAGATGTGGACACTCCGCAGGTTATTAAAAATTCCTTGGGTGGACCGAATAACGAAGTACTTAGAAGAGCCGGCGTCGAGCGAGTGTTATTAAAATATATAAAGCAACGCAAGATCTCTTATTTGGGCCACATATTCCGAGGCAATAAATATGAGATCCTAAGACTAATATTAATGGGTAAAATAGAAGGTAGAAGAGGTCCAGGCCGAAAACGGCATTCATGGTTGTGCGATATCAAGAACTGGTGTGGAGTGAAAAACGTGGGTGATATATTCGCACTAGCTACGGAGGGGCAATTACGGATTATAAGTAGAATGAGTGGATAATCGCCTACACGCTGTAAGCGTTTCTTGAAGAAGAAGTTGAGTGCAATTGTTCAATTGAAGAAGAATCGTTCAATTGGTGAATTCGAATTGCTGTTTTTAGTTTAAAATGTAGTTATATCTTATGTAACTTGCAAAAATCTAAATCATGATTCTTAAATCCGTTCCATTATCTGCTATTATTTTATATGGTAATCCATGATGTGAGACAAAAGTCAATAAGGATTCGATTATCGAGGTTCCATTTATACTTTTGATTAGATATGGTTTTCCATATCTTGAAAATGCGTCGATTAGTGTTAAATAGAGAGAATTTGGAGTTTTAAATACATCAATATGTCAAAGGTTTTATTAGCTGTGAGTGTGAAATTGAATTTAATGATAGTTGGATTTCTGTCATCTTTAAGCATGTTTCACAATTGTTTACATAATATTCTGTATCTACGAATATTCTTGGCTAATAATAGTGTGATCCTATAGAATTTTTCACTACATTTATTCCTCGATGTCCCTTCTTATAGATACTATATAGATAATAATAAATACTTTAATTTTTCTTTCTGTTCATCTTCATTAATAACGTCTTCTAGTATTTTCGTGGACGGTGTAAATTTAAATGCTCTGTTTTGAAATAATTCTTAGACTATTATTGTAAACGTTTCTGGTAATAACGAAGGTCAAAAATATAAGATATAATATTTTGGGGGTCTATGTATTCTTTTATGAATAATTGTACTATCCCTTGTTCTAGGTTTCTTTGAGTTAGTACGACGTATAATAAATTATTGTCAAATATTTTTTCTCTTGTCACTTTCAAGTCTAATGTTTAATATTATTTGATTTCTATAAAAGGTTTGCTGCTCTGTTCGTTATCGTAATTGATAAAATTGGATTTTCTAGTGACGTGTGAACTGTTTTTGTTTCTTCTTGTTGATAAATATTATGCGGTGTTTTGATTTGGATATTCGATTGAATTTTTATTTTGTTTGAATCATTGAGTATGTTTGATAGGTACTTCTTCTCCTGAAAGTTCGGGTAATGGAAATATTTGGTCAATTTCATCTAGTTCGTCGATATTTACGCAAAGTGAATCGGTTTTGTTGGCATTAATGTTGCATTCCGGATTTCTAGAAAAACAATCAGCTACTTTATTTAGTAATACTTTTTGATAATTTATTTTGCATTCAAATTCTTCCAATTTTAATCGCCATCTTATGAGACGTGAATTAGGTTCCTTTAGTGAAAATAGCCATTGTAATGGTTTATTGTCAGTTGATATTTGAAATTCTTGTCCGAATAAGTATGATGTGAAATATTTGCAACTCCATACTACCTCTTATAGTTCTTTCTCTATCGTAGAATAGTTTATCTTGAGATAGCACCAACCGCGTAGCTTGAAGAGACTCGTCAATTCAATTTTTTTTTATTGAAATCTGTAATTTTTACATGTGTTAAAATAATCGATGAATTCTTTCGTATGTTCTACCTTCTGATAGATAATTTATAACTTCTTTAAGCTATTAGAGAGTGGTTTTGTTATTTTCGAAAAATTTATTTAACCACCCCTTTCAATTATTTGTCTTCGATTCAACCTCCTTGCTCTTATAATTTTAAAAGGGTAATCGCCATCTGTAATATCCGTACCTACATTGCTTATTACACCAGTATGTTACTAGCCTGGAAGGTTATATGTCATGAAAGAATGTTTGCCAAAAAAATAATTTTTTACGAAATTATTAGCTTCACTAACGCTTTTAAAGCCTACAGCGACTTCATTAGACCCTTTTCTTTATAATTGTTATATGTATATAATTCTTACAATATTATTTGACGCTAACTGCACCTATATTAATTGGGTGTATATGTTTTATGGGTGTCTTGTTTTGATTCAATAATGATGGAATACGGAGGTTGATCGCTTTCTTTATACCGTGGTTTCACAATTTTATTTAATGCTATCTGAGTTTTTTCAACGAATCGATTATTTGTTGACTTACATATTATAGACAAATGAATATATTCCATTGAACTGAATTGAATAACGCATTTTTCATTCACAGTAACATCTGGTCTGGAATCATAATTCGTTAAAGGCAAGGTTTTTTAAAACAATTTTTTATACAAAGAGAAACGAGATATTCCGTAGCAAAGATTATGCATCAAGAATTAGCAATAAAATCACATATTTTACAGAAAGAAAAGGTGACTCACTAAAATTATACTCCAAAATAAGTTTTGAAAAACTATTGGGATCAAATAGTTCCCCACAATAGGACACTGCCATGGTCGACAAAAGAGCCAGGGAACAATATTTATCAACGTGACCATTCCAAGTACGACGATACGAGAATGTTGATAAAACCTCTAGAGTTCAGAGTGATATGTAAGTTTTCACGACTGTTCCAATCCACTAACGGTCTATTGGTATAATTGCAAAAATCTCTTGAACATGAGAAAACTAAAACAGGCGATATACTTCTACAAGAAATTACAGAAATCGATGCTTTTGGACTGTCAAAAAGTATCTGGTCCATATTGGAATCACCCGCACGGAGATTGTAGCTCTGAAGATTGACGCAATGGGCCGCCACACAAATCAAAGTTCCCCTGTGACGAAGCAGTCAGGTTATAGAAATCAGGATAAATTTATTCAACAATGTACTTACATTTCAATTGTTCTTTTAACACAAGTATTTGAGACAAAAGATCAGTAAATGGATGAGTTGTTTCTAGGCAAGCTAGGTTAATTATCCAAATACTTAATTTAACAGACGATTCCAACATCCAAATCAACCACTTTAAATTAAAACCAAATGAATTAAATTTTATAGATTCAAGGATTTATTAAATGAAACAAAAAATTAACTAAATAATTTATTAAATGAAAATAGAAAATAGTTGTGGTATACTATATAATAGTACAAGTTTAATACTTAAAACACTATAATGTATTGAAATTAAACATCTACACATTCCATTCAACACAATCTCAATCTAAAAATACATCATAATTAAAATTCACAGGGTCTATCTGCCTTCAACTGAAAAAAAAAAGTATTTGAAGTTAGTACCATATTCTTCAAATAATTCTAGGATTCGATGTTAGTTGAGATAAAAATATTCAAATTATATAATTTACAAATGAGCCACCAATAATAGAAAGGAAACTAAGTCATTAAATTTAATAATTATCCAAAAATATTACTGACTTAAATGTGAGAATTCATCTCAAAACATTTTCAAGAAAATTGAGCTTGTTAATGAAAATATTAAATAATTTTCATGTAAAATATTATGAGAAAAAGTGCTTACTGTATGAGCTTAGATCAATTTCATCAGGCAGTTCTGTAATGTTTACGTCGAATCTATCTTGTACTTCATTTAAAATCTTTGCATCACTTTCTTCGGATACAAAAGTAATGGCCAAACCTTTAGTACCAAACCGACCAGCTCTTGCCACTCGATGTAAGTAAGTATCTGAATCTTCAGGCATGTCATAATTGAATACAATGTTTACTCTCTCAATGTCCATTCCCCTACCAAACAGATTTGTAGCTACCAAAATACGCTGAAATGAAGATACTTTATTAATAATCAAGATGAGCATTCTTCAACATTTTCTAAATTGACTAAAACAATCAGAATAAGTTCTAACATCAATTTGAAAATCAGTTGTCCCTACCTACTTATAAATTTTCATCATTTTGAAGAATTATATCTATAGTGCTTAGTTTAATTATCAGGCCTTTATTAAATTTAACTGCTTAAAAGCCTCATTTCATATTGAATGAAATTTTCTTTTGCTGAATATAAGTTAGATTGGATGAGACTTTGAAAATTTATTTCAACGTTGGCATTTAATAAAAGCCTGTAACGAAGAAAAAGTATTATACCTTTTGGAAATCCTTGAACTGTTGATAACGTGACAATCTTTCTTCTTGGGACATACTTGATGAATACCAATGGCTGGGAAATTCTGTTCAGTTAGTAACTGAGCAAGAGCAACACATCTTTGGACTGACTTAACAAATATGACTACCTGAAAGAACAATTTCACTTATCATTCACAAGCAACAACAACAATATTAATGAAATATTATCGAAAATATCAGGGAGAGAGTTCAATCGAAATTGAACATCATGGTGATTCATCGAACAAGTTTTCATCATGTGAAATAATTCAATTGAAAAAAAAGAGGAAAAATGAAAATCAAAATACCTGGTTGAATTCCAAAACATCTAACAATTCGAATAGCTTTTTATTTTTCTCATTTTCTTTCAACTTCACATAATGTTGCTGTAGTCCATGCAATGTCAATTTGGCTTCATCGTCAACATACACTTCCATTGGCTAAACAGAAAGTAAATTGAAATTCCGAATTTTCCTAACTTATTAATGTGAACATAAGAGTATAGCAAATTCATTCTTCAGAGACTATGAATTGAATATTCATAATTGATGAAAAAACAAATGGCAATTTCCTACACCATATGAGTAGTTAAAAACGTGATTTCAAAAATGAAGTAAAATTATTGAAATAGGTCACTTGTTTGTCAATATCCAGTGGCAAATTTAAAAAAAAAAAAAAAAAAAAAAAAAGCTATTTCAAATTAATAAAAACAACTCGATCAACTTTAAATACTGGATAGATTTAACACTTACTTTATGATAATATAAGTATTATAAGTAAATTATAAGCATTATAAGTAAAAATAACTTTACAAAAGATATTTTCATTACATTTCTGCATTTACAACTGCAGTTGTCTAGTATGACAACATTTTAAAGCACATTATTGTGCTAAATGTAGTAATACTACGGAACTTCAATCACAACATAATAAAGTAAGTGATAAGAACCACATGTACTTTTCTCTACAATAAATTAAGTAACTTCAAATTATGAACTAAATGAAATTAAAACTTATGAACTTTAAGATTTCATCCTTTCAATTTAGTAAAAACCTTGCAGTACAATGTTGACAAAAGTTTCCAACTTCTGTTTTAAATATTCTTCTGAAATGTCTATGAAGTATATTAAATAGTTTGGTTAAAAAAATTTTCAATCACCACAATTAATTCAGACTTGCCACATCATTTTGATACTAATAAATTTATGGCAATAAGTTAGCATTAAATTTAAAACTATACCACTGGATACTAAAGCATACAATAAACACTAGATAAAAGAAAAATAACAGCATTTGCAAAGGGTCCTTGAACATACAGTAGCCGCTGAGTCCATTAATCCATTTTGCTTGAAAAATGACCAATATATCAGTTAGAATGAGAACAGATATGGCATCCATGGTGGCAACTTGGAGTTACAATCCAGGAACATCCCAAGTGAATTGAGAGAAAACATGAATATCGTGAAATTTCAAGGCAATGTAGCTCGGCCAAGAAAAACCGTCCGATTACCCAAATAAATTCTTGATGATCCTTCTTCTTAGCCCTGCCCAACCCAAGCCTACTCGTTGGGCTACACTGCTCTAAGTCGCCCAATTATCACCTTACAAATAAATGTTACAGCAATTTGAATAGAGTACAAAACGAATAAATTTTATGGCACTGTAGCTCGACCAAAATGAACCGTTCATATTAATGTATGCTGCGATCTTTCAATGCACGCACTTGAGCCAAAACCTACTCGTTGGGCTACAATGTACTAAATAACTGAATCAAAACAATCATTTTAGTGTGTAAAAGAGGACTCCAGAACGTTTGGATGATGTTCAAGCGGCCACAGGTGTAGAATAAAAATTTTCAATTACATCTTGCATAAACTTCTTGCACACTGGTCGTATATCTTTGCTAAGGGTAGCACTGAACATCATAACTTGTTTGCCATGAGGGGTATTTCTGTATATTTCTTGGACATCTCTTCTCATATCTGAAAGAAGGAATGCAATATTAACATCTACATAAATGTAAATTGCATAAAATTTATATCGTGAAAAATTCAGAATATTAAAAAACATCAACTTTTATTTCAGTTGTCCCTACCTACATGGTAATTATCATCATTTACCTATACACAAACAGTAATTGTTTAGGGTTACCGACTAGAAATCTTTATTCAAACCAGATTTTAAGTAGCACTTAAATACTTCATTCCAAATCATTTCATAAAATCAACAATATAAGCAATTCTAGTTCTAAGTTCATATTAACCAATTTATCTCAGCACAAAATAAGCAGGATCAAATCAAATTTGGAGTAATCAAATGAAAATTGAAGCCGTCCAATTACCAATCTAGCACACTGTGGAAATATTTCTTATTCAAAACACATTGTGAAAACTTTTTGAATGAATTGAATTACTAAGTGAGTTTAAATATTACTAATAAAAAAGAAAATATATCCTACCTAGAAGCTCAAGCATTTTATCGCACTCGTCAAGAATAAAATGTTTCAAATGTTTGAGATTTAGTTTTTTCGATCGAACCAGCGCTAGAATCCTACCAGGCGTGCCGACAACAATATGAGGACAATTATTTTTCAATAGTTCTTCATCCTTTGTAATTGGTAATCCTCCAAAAAATACTCCAACCTTGATTGTAGGCATGTATTTACTGAAACGCTCATACTCTTTACTAATTTGAAATGCAAGTTCCCTAGTGTGGCACATAACTAATACATATACTACGTTTTCAGTTGGTTCGAGTTGTTGAAGTGTGGCCAATACAAACACAGCCGTTTTACCCATACCAGATTTGGCTTGACATAAAATATCCATACCAAGCACTGCTTGAGGAATACATTCATGTTGTACTGAAAGTAAAATAATAATTATGAAAACAGTCAACATAAAGGAAACCAAAGTCTTACCTTCAGATGGATGTTCAAAGCCACAATCTATAATGGCGCGTAGTATTTCCGGTTTCAGTAGAAAATCTCTGAATCCAGAACTGTGAATAGAAACATATGTACCCTTAACACCCTTTTTAGGTTCTGCAACTGCCGATGTTTCAGTTGCATTCTGTTCGGTCTGTTCTTCATCTTCATAATCAAGAAGATCGTCAGCATCTGCCATGTTTGATCTGAAATAAATTGTTTCACAATTGGTAAAAAATATCAATGACAAATTTGAGCTCAAAATATTCGCAGTATAAATTTTATTTTTCCAATAATGAAACTCTAGGATGACTTAAATTTGTAATGATTACTTACAATATGTATCAGCTTCTGTCTCAAGCACAACAACGAAACAAAATGGAGAACGGAGAGGAAACCAACGTCAACGATTAAAGTTCGAGGACGCTAGGCATGCCATGTAGGATTTCTATGCGCATTATACATGCGCCAACCTCACAAACTGAACAAATCACAAACTCTTTATTACGGGTATGTTCCGTTTTACACTGCGAGCACCACAGAACATATCCCAAATAGAAATTCAAACTTGGTGCTACGGAGGGATATAAGGAGGAGAATAATCGATTATTACGGTCGAAGTACTGTCGCATGAATTAAATGAGGTGCGATTTTCATTTGGATTTTTATGGGTTTAAAGAAGTATTTTAATGATATGACTTATTTTATTGCTATGTATGCAGAAAATAACGGCTAGAATCTATTAATTCTAAAATTCGAAAGGTACTTTCCAACCTGAAATATGTGTTTTTAAGCACCTACAAAACCTATCGAGAGAATAACATACACTTCTATCTCTCGTGCAATATTGGAAATCCTTAAAAAAGTATCTTACAATCATAACATTTCTGAAGATATAATGAATAATACCTTTTGTTTCAATCTAAAATTTTCCGTACCAACACATTTCACAACTTCCTTTTCAATTTATCATGGCTTTCATTATGAAGGATTTGGTAACATTTCTTTCTATCCCTTATCAGTTTCCTTTAACATGAAGAACATACTTACAAATAATACTGATAACACTGGGGAACAATTTGTAGCATAATATCTGTTGACTTCGAATTTTAGGCTGTTATAGAGGTAAATGGACATGCTGATTCCAAAATTTTAATCAGTTTTTTCTATCACGTCAAGTTTTTTTTCTACAGCTGTTGCGCATACTATTATGCTTTGTGGAACTGAACGCGAATTACAGAAAGCCCTACTACACTCCTGTCGGTGGAACTTTTTCCAGTAACGACTTGAGGGGTTAATGACGCGGAGCAATAGGTTTAGATTCGTATTGTCTAATACGAATACATAAAGAAGGTCATTGACTTGTTGCAATATCAATTACAGCAATGGATCATCTGTGTTGGCCTTAAAATTGTTTTGTTGCTTCTTGGCCACCAAGGCGGATATACCTAACAAGTATTCCTCTTTTCTATGTATATGGGACAGCATATCTCGTGAGAAGCATTAGGTGCAGTTAAAGTGACCGCCAAAATCTGACCTGAAACCTGGTGATCCAAACATTCTCAGTCAGCCACTTGTCGACAGAAAAAAACATTATATTCCCGCCTTTGGCATTTCATTCGGCATTTCCAAGCTTATCATATGAGAAGATAAAGGATGGTGTCTTTGAGGGGCCACAGATCCGGCAACTTATTAAAGATGAACGTTTCATTGAAACAATGGCCGAACTTGAATGAACCAAGTCTTGGTTCTCATTCAAAAGTATTGTCAAGGATTTTCTTGGAAACACACGAGCCCAAAATTACGTCGAAATTATTCAACAACTTTTAACATTTTGAAATAGTCTACACTGGTTGAAGAGTTAAATGTTAAGCCCGCATCGCATGAAACAATCGTAGTTAGAAATGCAGCGATGTAAATACGCATGATATTCCGGTTATAGATTGATTCTGATATTGGATTTCTCGTATCGAGTATTGCGAGATTGATAAATTTTTCTGATTGTTATACATATCTTTTATTTTCATAAATTTTGAGAGCGCTTGTAAGCGCTACATCCCCTGGAGTTGAAACGGGAGTTTCAAATTAGGGTTTCATTATATCCCCTGGAGTTGAGGCTTCATTATATACCCCGAATTTTCAAATTAGGGCTTCAGCATATCTACTGGAGTTGAAATAGAGATTCAAGTTCCACCCAATTTCGAGTGACTTTGAAGATTTGAGTTCTTTGAAAAGTGACTTTGAAGATTTGGATTCTTTGAAGAGCGACTTTGAAGCAGAGAACAACTGGATTTAAGATAAGAAAGATCTTCCATTCAAATTTATTTGTGATCTTGAATCAAAAGATATTGATTAGAAATTTTTAAATATAATTATCTAGTTTCAATGTTTATATTGTGCATAAATCAAGTGAATTTATATACGTGTCCAAAATTTTAGAGCTAGCCGGTGCAATCACCAACAATTTACCTGGGAGTTATATAAAAATGGCGACCAACTAGGGGGTTCGATTTGCTCATTTTGTTTTTCTTTGTAGATACCTGATTTATTTTCAATATAGACTGTTGTGAAAAGTTCGGAAACACAAATATATATTTATCGTAGTATTGATTAATACCTATCAGAGAGTGATTTTTGCATGTATCGTATTTAATCTGTTTTCTTCGCAACTGCACATTCGATACGGTATTATCGTTTCAAATTAGTTTCTCTATTTATCCTAAATAACTATTCTTGACTTATTTAGTTACATAGGTAATATCTAATATTTTAAGAATATGTTATATTTTAAATTAATTTTTCATTCATTCGTCAACATGAATCCTAATTTTCTGAAGTCTCATGAATTAGCTTATGAAATTTCACTTAGGTTAGGAAGAAAGGTCATTGATACTGTAGAGAGAAACCGCAAAACATTAAGAGGTGCACTTTCACAAGAAAGCGCCAATCGTAGCTTTATATATTTAGTTGATGTGTACACTTTTGATGAGAATTTTAGCGAGCTGGAACTTTCATTGAAAGATATTGCGGAATTCATTGCTAGTATAAGTAGTTCCTCCTCTAGGGATGAATAGATTGTCAAGCCGCCCGACACACTGTTCAGGTAGAATTCATAGGTTACAAGTTAATAATGATGTTGAAACATCACACAAACAATCTCTGTTGGTTAGATTATTTGAGTTAGAATCGGATTTAGCAGATAAACATTTTACTAATGATACTCCAGCTTGTTCAACTCCTGTTAGGTATTCACCAAATGCACCTGGCTCAGCTGTAACATCTCCTAGTGTCCCGTCAAATACATCGAAGAAGATCACAGGTTTCAAATGAGGTATTGAAAAATTTTCTGGTAAAGAACTTCTGATTCCTTGTTTGGAACTGGTAGATACTCTGAACGTAACACTGCTGTATTCCACTGCTGATTTATTCGATCAGGATGCTTGGACTTGGTGGCACAATCATGTCATTCGAGGCACCTTTAAGAGTTGGTAAGACTTAGTAACAGGTTTGAAACAATCTTTTCTATCGTTTAATTATGATCAAATCCTTTTGGACGAGATCAGGTCTATGAAGCAGAATAAAGCAGGAGAGTCGGTGATGACTTTTATTCATTCACTTGAAGCTAAATTTAATCGGTGAATGTGCGTCCTCAAGAAAAGGATATTGTCAATATTGTTAGGGCGAATTTAGAATTGGATTATGTTAAAGCTCTAGAGTTCTACTGGAAATTCAAGATGTACCTTCCTTAGTTTCTCTATATAAAAAATTGAGGTTGCATTATCCTTAAATATCGTTTCTAGATTATTAAAAAGTGTTAGTATATCGGAGCTTTCTACCGAACCAATTTGTTGGAAATATCGAACACGTGGACATAAGTATAACGATTGTCTGGAAAGGTGAAAGTATTTTGGCTATGGATGTGATTCTGAAGGTGTTTCGAAACTTTCTTGTAAAAGATGTTCAAAAAACGTGCAAGCTGGAAACTGTATGGCAGAGGGTTTCAATCAGTCAAGCACTTCAAAACATCCTGCCATTAGAACCCAGGTATCGAAGCAAGGCAAAAAGTGAATTTCAAACATGACTGGTTCAATAAAGAGGAGTGGAATAAATGGCTTAACAAAATTAACAACTTTAAAAATACTTCTATAATTGAACAATCACCTCCAACAAAAAAATCCTTGAATAATGAATTTTCTGTACAACATTTATTGAGTAAATGCGATAATGACAATCGACCGTATTTCAATGTGATGAAACTGTTTCAGCTTTATTAGATAGCGGTAGTAATATTTCTGTTATTGGATCTTTATTCCTTTATATTTTAAAAACATTGAATTTGTCTATCGATTATGATGTCTCAGTTAATCTGACAACAGCAGACGGTAAAATGCAGAGTAGTTTAGGTTATGTTTTCCTACCTATTACCTTGATTGCAATCGTTAAAGATGTAAAAGTTCTTACAGTACCTTCCATTCCACATAAGTTGATATTAGTATTTTCTTAAAATTATTTAACATATAGGTTGATTTTTCTCGTTTCGTTTATGATACTTGTTTGTTACCTATTTCAAGCATCCATACGATAAGGGATATCGCTAGTTTGTCTAGGAAACTAGGAAGCTAGGAAACCCCCACCTCTATGACGAAATTCAAGGTGGTCTGAACAGATCTGCAAAATATTTATAGGTTGTCTTTGTAATATGTATTCATTCTTGATAATGCTGTAAAAGGCGAAACTAGTCGAATAAAGAATTGTTCAGTAAGTGATTTGTAGACAAGTTTTTATTATTACCTCTCATTGGAATCTAATATCACAGCAAATGGAAATTTCACCATGAAACATATTTGCTGTAGTTTTGAAATAAAATGGGTATAGTTACTGGCTTGATTTTTTTGGTCGTGTTTTTACTAGCAATACACAAATTTCTCTTTTATCATCTAAATATTAAAAATTATTAATCAGTTTTATTAAATAACAATTTCTTCAAAGCATGCCCAGAACATAATTCATACTGCGAGTAGTGATCTCTGTATAGAATTTTAAAATTTTTTGTGGTATATCACTTGTATGCTCATGAAAATTCAGGAAGTTGAACAATTCATTATGAATATCTTATTTGAATATACTTTTTGAGATTGTTTTTACGATGTCACTTTCAGAAAGTAACTGTGGATCAAAATATGTATGATCTTCGAGAATATCAAATTTTGAAAATTCATTTGAATTGGCAAAATATTATTATTATGTTCATTTGTAGCATATTTTGCCTTCATATGATTAGCAATGATTTTTTCAACATTTGTTTCATTATATTGATCAACCATGATTTATGGGTACTTCAGTAAAACTTATATCTTCATTGTGAACATTTGAATTCCAACAACTGTGCAGCATTTAAACTACCTGAAGATGATCTTGTGGCTGAGCAAAAGAGGCTTAATCTGTAAAGCTTGAATTGTTTCATACTCATTCCTTTCCTTAGTCTGATTCCAGAAGTCTGACTCTTTGAAATGTTAACGTGTTCAACTTTGAACACGTTAACGACTGTAAGTCTAGGACCTCATGAAGTTGAACTCTTTAGGAGAGTTGGATAATACCGCGCGGTTGAGAATAGGCATGATGACAGTTTTTTAAAAACGGGCCTATAATGTCCACAAATGTATACTATTTACAAAAAATAAGATATTTCTGCAGAAATCAAGAGTTTAATAGGAAAAAAATGCAATTTTAAGATAGAAATTTATTTGTTTACCTAAAACGCTTGTCAGTAACTCAAACACTAGGTTCTGGGTTCGTGCAACAATTTAATTATTTTATGGTATTAAAAATGAATTCGAAAGTGTATAAGTGGTGTGGGGTCCCCCAGTGTGCAAACACATCCATAAAAACTCCTAATAAGTTATTTGTATTCGTTCCTAAAAATAAAACAACACGAAACAAGTGGCTTCAACTTGCAAGGCGAGATTCAAATGCAACATTGTCCAGCACTGTCCTCTATTTTTGTGAAGATCACTTTGATGTAAGTTTTCACATTGTTTTGTAGATTCTAGTATACTATATAATATTTGGTAATAATATTTTGTACGTGGTCTAAATGTAAAAATATAAACAATCTATTTCGAGGTCTAACCTCGAAATTTCATCTCATTGATGTTATATTATGTATTTTATTCAAATTTCAGTTACCAAATGATATGGATAATTATATGGAATATCATCTGATGGGATCGGTGTCAAAGATCCGCATGAAACCGGGGTGTATGCCCACTAAATTTCAATGTCAACCAGATAGAAGGAAACGAACATCAGATGCTACAGAAAGACCATATATTCTCAAAAAACAAAGAAAGACATTGATAGGAGAATGTCTGAAAGATTTAGAGGAAATAGGTACAAAGCATGTGGAACTTGAAGAGGTGTCATGTGGAAGTTCATGTAGGTACTTATTTGTAATACAAATTTATTCCACTTCTTTGTAAATCTTTGTAAATTCTTTTTAAATGTGTATTTGAAGGTAATATTTTATAAATACTATTTTTTTGTCTTTTTCAGCTTCACACGCACCCATAAGCAATACTTCACAAGAAAATGCAAATAAGATGGTGGATAAATCAATCCAAGTATATACGAGTTATAAGTTTCGAAGTAAAGCCACTCAAACAAAAACTAATTTAGTTAATCAAATGACTTCTCCTTTGAAACCTTCTACATCATCTGTTTGCTTCTACATTCTACATTCGCTGTTTGCCTTAATAAATCCTTGATCCATAACTCGTGTTATTTTAATAACATTCACACTCAAATAGTGAAATTGAATTAATAAATGAAAACACAGTCGTAGTGGAGGTTAACAATACGAAATGTAATTTTGGCGCCGTCTCGTGTTTACTTGACACTGACGTCATGAGCTCTGATTGGTGTTCAAGATATCATGGCGGATTGCCTTATTTTGTAGTTTTATTTCATAAAAATATATATCAATCACACTCTTAATAAGAAAAACAATGCTTGTTTTTTATCCTAAGCTTCAAGTTTTATCAGATAAATATAGTATTTTTGTGATTTTCGATTAGTGTCATCATGCCTATTCCGCGCCTCAACATATTTCAAAAACAATCTATCCGTTGCGCGCACTGGAAGTACACATCGACGCCCGACATCACTTCCCCCTCTCCCGCGCCGCGCCAGTGTCTCCCGCGCAACATTGGAGTAACCACGCGCTGTTGAATTTTTTTCGCTACTCCTTATAATTTTGTGTGTACTTTCGTAAAGAGGTAGGTCATGCTGAAATTATATTAAATTAATGTAACCTATATTTTTGGAATGATTATAGTACTGTTAAACCAATGCCTAATAATCTTAAACCTACATTTTACTTTTTCGTAATATTTCTAGGTTAGAAAGTAAAATGTTGGGGTTCGACAATTTCGCGCCAGGGGCGCGGTATTATCAGACGAGGGCGCGATATTACAATCTATGAAAATCATATTTTACCTAAACTAACCCATTTTTGTTCTACTTTAAGATATACATTATTTAATTTTGTCATAATATTATAATATTGTAATTAATATAACTACCTACCTACCTACTTACATAAATAATTTGTTTGATTAAAATAAAATCAACAAAATAGGTACCTGCCCACAGATAAATTGAATTTTTGTTTTAGATGGATGCGTCTGTGCCAAAAAAAAGAAGAAGTCATGGTACCCAGAACATATGAAGGCAGCACTTGAGTCTATTCGGAACGGAAGTAAAATAAAAACAGCTGCTAAAAACTTTAACGTGCCTGAATCAACACTCAGGGATCGACTTAAATTGCGAGAAAATGACGACCCTCCTATGGGGAGAAAAGCTACATTTTCAAAAGAAGACGAAAAAGAAATGGTTGATTTTATTACTCTAATGGCAAAGAAGTTTTATGGCATAACTCAGTTACAGTTGCGGAAATTGGCGTATGACTTTGCCGTAGCAAAAAATATCAAACATATATTTTCGTCAGAGAAAAAAATGGCTGGTAAATGTTGGGTATATTCCTTTTTGAAAAGAAATCCCGGAATATCTTTAAGACTTCCCGAGCCAACTAGCTTAAACCGGGTTTTGGGATTCAACAGAGCAGAAATATCTATATTTTTTAATAACCTAGACACGCTTATGACTAAACATAATTTTCCAGCTAACCGAATTTTTAATGTAGACGAAACTGGCATTAGCAACGTTCAAAAACCTGGTAAGATTTATGCACCAAAAGGACTAAAGCAAGTCGGAAAGGCTACAAGTGCCGAACGTGGCCAGAATGTAACAGTTGTATGTGCGCTTAACGGGACGGGCATATATGTTCCTCCGATGTTTATTTTTCCGCGCCAGAGAATTAAATCATCTCTCAAGATTGGTGGCCCACCGGGAGCAATCTATGAATGCTCTAAATCTGGATGGATAAACGAAGAACTTTTTACTAAATGGCTGCAGCACTTTGCTACATCTGTTGGTGCGCATTCTCAGAATCCAGTGCTTTTTATTCTGGATAATCATAGCAGTCATCAATCACTCGCTACATATGATTTTTGTCGCGAAAATGGCGTGCATCTGCTATCACTGCCTCCGCATACTTCCCATAGAATGCAACCACTCGACGTTACATTTTATGGCCCATTAAAAACTGCATATTCTCGTGAGTGTGATTTATTTATGAAAATGCATCCATTTGAAAAACTTACTCATGATCATTTAGCTTCAATTTTCAATAAAGCTTATATTCGAGTGGCTACTATGGAAAAGTCTGTTAAAGGTTTCGAAGTGACTGGAATATATCCGATGAATCCCCATATTTTCGACGAAGAAGAAGTTTTGAATCCTATCGTCGAAGAAGCAAGACCCAGGGAGTCAACACAGACAAATCACGAGAATGGAAATAAAAATAGACCAGTTAACGAGCATGATGATTCCACTCGTAGCCTACCATCGTCACCAACAATTTTGTCCAGGCACTTCGAATTGATGAATGAAACTCCCGAGAAACTTTCGTCTGCTAAAGAAACACCCACAGTCGTGCCATCTATAAGCGTGTTAAATCACATCATACCTTCTACTAGGTCAGGTATCACAAGAGATATTTTTGGACCGAGTACTTCCAGACGCATTTTAGAAGATTTGAGCCCCATCCCACAAAAGAAAATAACAGTAAATAGACGTTTTAAAAAACAGCATTCTGTTATTCTAACAGCAACTCCGTTAAAACAGCAGTTAGAGGAAAAAGAACGAAAGCGACAAATGAAAGTCGAAAAAGAAAAGAATGCTGCGGACAAAAATGGTAAAGAAAAGAAACAAGCTAAAAGAAAGTCAGTCAAAAGGAGAGTTTTTAACAGCAGCGAAGGTAGTGGAGCTAAAGATTTTACAAAGAATAACGAGAAAAAACTCAAGAAGGAAAGAAAAGGAAAAAAGACAGGCAAAGTAAAGTCTAAGAAATGTACCAGCAGCAGTGAAGATAGTATGGATAATGTTTCTCTTACTCAATTGTGCAATAACGACGAAGACGATGATATGGAGAATCGTGATATTTGCGCGGTGTGTCAAGAGTTTGGGCGCAATGGAGAAATGTGGTATCGATGTTGCAGATGCTCCAATTGGATACATAAGGAATGTAGTGGAAAAAGCTCTGCGAAAGATTTTTTGTATGATTAGTTCAACACTAAGTCTGATTAAAATTAATGTTAGTTAGATAAGTAATTATTTTAAAGAGTATTAGTACCTTCTTACCTTAGGTAAAGTTCCTAAAACTAATGTACCTACCTAATCTAGTTATTAAGCAAGTAACCTTGTCTTATTAATGCAGAATTGTTTTTTATTTAAAGAATTTAAGTTTGTTATAAGAAATTATCAAAAATAATTTTTTTTCTATCGATAATATCTAGGTACTTAAAATCAAAATCCTTTCCAATTTTGACGCAATAGATAGTTGATGAAAACATAATTAATAATTCTACCTAATCGTTTTTAAATTCGTATTATTATTTTAGTACTTACCAATTGATTTGTGGCACTTAACAATCATAATCCAAGTTAGCACGGATTTACCAACCTAGGCATGGTTTTATCAAACCTAGGCACGAAATTATCCTACCAGTTTGACAATACCACGCTTTCGTATTTTTTTGTAAATGTGCAATAATTACTTTCTGTTGCAACATTGCGATTTTATTACATGTGATTTGCGTACCTTAATAAATTTCCTTTAAATAATAAATGTTTTCTTTCTTTAATATCAACCAATGTCCTAATTAAAGGTCCTAGTGCTTAGGGGCTCGGTATTATCGAACTCTCCCCTAACCTACAATTGAGCGTTATTCAATAAAAATAAATCGTAGACTTATCTGTGTGGCGCCCACTTTGGGTCGAAAATGATGTTTTGACTTATTTGAATGCACCTGATTGTAGTCTATATATGGTACCAAATATTCAACTCCTTGCTTTCAAAATTAATGAGAAAACGACTGACATGTAAATGGGTCAACTCTTTCGTACTCTACGGCAATATGGAAACGTGGCGAACTTCGTAGCAAATCGCCATTATCGTTGACCGTTGAGCGTACAAGAAACTACCGCGAGTGATACTGAAGTTTATTCTTGTTCGATACTTTGTGAATAAAACATTATTCAGTTGATTGCTTTACTTAAATTAGTTTGCATATTGAGATATTGAATAGACCCCTATTTATCAAAGAGAACAAGTTCAAATTTCGCCATTTGAATGAAGAGCATCGTGTCAGAGTTTGCAGAACAATGTTCGAAAACACTCTGTGTATTAATAAAATGTCAATCTGGATCTGGAACTAAGGTAGCAATTACTCACTGAATGACAAATCAAATGAATCTGCGAGAAAACAATCCCCCCAGTCAGAAGTCAAAGAAAGATGAGTGCGAAAAGTGCTTCTCTCACAATCTCGAAAATGCATCTGATATAGAACATACCGAACACCTTGGAATGAAGCACGAATCCAGAAAGAAAATGACAAAAAAAGTGAAATTTGTATTTACGATGATGGATACTCGAACTGTGTTAATGGTACCTCAATTTGTTCAATTTCTGTTTGTCTGGGGACGTTTGTCTTAGAGCACGTGAACATCTCAGCGTATCTCACCTGACACATTAGTTCTTTAGGAACTCTGAAAGCTTGAAGTTCTACATAACGATAGGACCACGAAGCGAGAAGAGACGGTAAGGTTTTTGTTATATATTTTAGAATTATTAGTATTGTTCCATTTTATGAAGTCTTATTCTTCAGTAGTCAGTTTAATTTCCTATTGTTTTTACTTAGTATGTGATAATTTTTATGTTAATTACTAAATTTGAAAAATTTGTTGAATAAATAATACCATTATCATTATTAATCACATTTATCCAGAAATTGCTCATTATTATTTCAGGCCACACATATTCATACTCACTCATAACATATAGACATCTCAACCTCATTGCTCTCAATTAGTGCTAACCTTCCCCTGATATCCCTGATACTGGCAATAGCGATCACTTTCTTATTCTTATTGTATGTTCAACCAACTCCCTTAAATATTTTCCGAAAAAAAAACCTTCCTCCTGCCACAATTTCGAGAGAGGTCTGTCGACTGGCAAAAATAAGACATATAAGAAGGAACACATGAGAACTGCAACGTCCTTGTCAGAGTTTGGAGAGAAGATACAGCAAGCAGCAAGGTAATAAAGCGAATAACGACGGTAACTGAATCAAAAATAAGCGATCTTACATAAAATGAACGGTATAAATATTAATTTGTAATTTACTGTCGAGTAGAAACTAACAACAGCGTACTATTTTTAGATACACTAGTATTAGAAAGGAAGGAATATGGGTTGCTCATTTTTAACAGATATATAAAACCCAGCAGTTCGGAAAGATACATTGACTACCACCCATATAATTCTCATGGAATAAAAATCAACTTGGTACTAGGATTAAAAAACAGAATCAACCGCATATCACTCTTCTTATAAACGAAAAAATTACAAAAACTGTTTGAAATATTAAAACAAAACTCTTTTAACCCGTATATTTTGTTGTCACTTCTATGATGAACCGGAGAGCCGGTAACTTCACAAAATGAAAACGTAGTTCCATCAAATAATCACACCGATGAAGGACAACCAACTTATTACATATGGCTTACTACCTCGCCTGAAAACTTTTACTCCAAAAATCAAACTGTAAACCAAAAAAATCTATCATCTCAGACTTCTTGCTGTTCAATATGTTTCATCTGGCCGGATTGACGAAATAAAAACATCTTTATTCTTCAGGTTTACTTTTTTTATAATAATATCCAAATAACATGCATAAAAAATATGATTTTTGGTTTCACAAAATGAAAACTAGATTAACGAAATTCAGTAAAATACTTTCGAACATCTACAGTTTGTATAGTTGCTAAACGATGATATATAGAATGTTTTATTAGAATGAGGCTTCAAAAATACGTAGGTACATTATATGTGGACAAATGCTCAAATGTTCCAATATTGGATTCTATAATGTACTAGACAGTTTGAAAAAAAATTGTTTTACAGGAAGGTTTCCATTTACATGTTTTACATTCTCATTAAGTATAGACATTAGAATTTTTAGTGAATCTACTTGGCTTAGTCATAAAATCGAAAATGTGCTAAATTATGTCATGGCTTTTTTGATTATCAAGTAATAAAGGTATAATATTTTCATAGATTTTGTATTTCTAGGTAGTTTCTATCCATCCCAGCTACGCTGTAATATAACATTCACCTATTCAACGCGCCACTGAAGGTTAAAGTATTAAGTAAAATAGCCAGACGAAAATATTAATTTTATTATAAATATTGATTAGATGTATCTTGCAGTTAATGAGGAACCTCAACTCCATCACCTCGGCAATAGATAAGTCGAATATTAAAATTGATGGTGATTTAACGCCGACACTAAAATATATATGACAGTACTTTACAATTAGTGGTTTCAGAAGTGCCAACAATGGTGATGTTATTCAACCCCAGACGCGAACATTCTGGTCCCAACTGCAGGTAGCGATGGCAATGCCGTTTGGAGCAACAGAAATCGACGTGATGCGATTCTCGTGTCCTGAAAGAGTTCCGTTATGTTGGTTCTTCAGAGTATCCCACATATGCACGCTGTGATCATCTGAACCGCACATCAAAACTCTACCGCTGAGTGAGAGTGCACAGCAAGTGAATGCGCTGTTGGGTGTAGGCGGCTTGAATAATGCGATCTGCTGATCTGCTCTGATGTCGAACATTCTAGCAGATTTATCCTCGGAA
Organism: Henosepilachna vigintioctopunctata; assembly: GCA_030704895.1. Lineage (NCBI taxonomy): Eukaryota > Metazoa > Arthropoda > Insecta > Coleoptera > Coccinellidae > Henosepilachna > Henosepilachna vigintioctopunctata. Next base: position 112,120 of record JARQZJ010000109.1, read on the forward strand.
CCAGTGGCGAAGGCATTTCCAGAAGGGTGGAACTGAAAGAAGGACATCGGTACTGATTTATTAATCGAGTGTTTTAATCAAACTGTTGTGTTATCCAAACCATTCGAAAAACAAATATTTTTACGAAAATATTAATTCCTTTTCTGATATTTTAGAAGTGAAATTCAGATTAATATTAAATTTTGAATTATTAAATTTTACGTTAGGCATTACAATGTAATACCTAATTAATTCAACCATTACCTAATTATTTCAATTAGGTGGACAAAGCTTTCAAATGAACTTTTGGGTGTATAAATTCTATTATTTTACTAAGGTACATTTTGAATTAAGAGTAAAAAATATTTGACATATTGCATCGTCTTACAAATGTAAAGAAAATTACATCAAGGTTCGTATAATCGAAGAGTCTTCTTTTAGCTTATTCCGGATGAAAAGCTATTGATCTTAACAAACATTCCCTGTCAACGGTGACTCCCCACCTGCGTAGACGCAGATCAATTAACCTGTGTTTTACGTGGACAGATGAATTTAGACGGTATTGTCTCATACAGGAAATTTACTCTTGAACAGAGGTTTCCAAATTGATTTTGTGTAACTTTCACTTTGAGAATAAATAATATTCTGTGAACAATTAACCAGAAAAACAATAATGCAAAAAAAGAAAATGCTTAAAAACTTTGGACAATTATATATGATACAGTTGCTGTATTCTAGTTTTCTTTATGTTATACTGTTGAAATAACACTAAACCATCTAACTCTGAAAAAAATATTTTATGAATAATTACCATCATTACATTTTTAACTTTGAGTATTATAAATGGAATTGAGGAAGCTATAGTATAGGAATATAGGAAGAATATATAGTAGGTATCATTTATAAAATACCAGATCGGTATGGTGAATATGTTTATCTAATTCTTTAGCCTGAATATAAGGTTTTCATTTTAGTATGAATTTTAAAGTATTAGTAGAAAAATAAAAAATGAACATTACTACCGCCATATATCACTTTAGCAACTCTCAATATCTTTTGACCCTTCAACAGCCTCTGACCTATTGAGAAAGGCCTCTCTAAAATCAAGTTACAAGAATATCAAGGGAAACATTCCTACCAAAACCAAACTTTCAGTTATTTTGCTGAATATAATTATAACAAGTTACTGCCGGCATTTCTCGGCAGTGATTAATTCACCAAATCTAAGATAACTTTAAAATTAGATCATTCAGGCTGTTCATTTTCATGAGTTTGATGATTCATGTACTGCTGCCATGAATGAACAGGCATTAAAGTAAGTCAATTTCATAAATTCAATGTACGATGAATCAACTCTGTAATAGTTCATATTTAAATGAGAGTTAATAATAAATACTTGTCTAAAAAACACTGACTGAACAATTCTTTATTCGACTAGTTTCGCCTTTTACGGCATTGTCAAGAATGAATACATATTACAAAGACAATCTTTAAATATTTGCAGATCTGTTCGGACCACAGAATACACCTTGAAATCTGTCATAGAGGTGGGGATTTCCAAACTATCAGAGATTTAAAGGTGAGGAGTGGTTTAGGTCTAACTGAAAATTGAGAAGATTGTATTTATAGAATTTTTGGAGTTTATTTATTTCCATGGCTTCCAGGTAGTCCATTTTCATACCTTTTTCACAGTAATGGAAATTATTAGGTTTAAAACAGCGTGAGATCTTATATTCTGTCGACTCTAGATGTTCCGGAAAAGCAGATTTTCCGTTTTTTAAGTGTGCTTCTAGCCTAGTTTCAAAACATCTTCCGGTCTGGCCAACATATGATGAATTAAATTCTTCACAGTCCAATCTATAAATTCGAGACATCTTCATTGGGTCGGATTTGGACAATTTGTTATTAGTTATTAAATTGAATATTTTGGAATATTGGATATATTGGAACATTGGAAATATGGATATATTGGAAATTTTTGTTATTAGATTGGATAGAATGATCTTTAATAACAAATTGTCCAAATCCGACCCAATGAAGAAGTCTGGAATTTATAGATTTGACTGTGAAGAATGTAAGTCATCATATGTTGGCCAGACCGGAAGATGTTTTGAAACTAGGCTAAAAGAACACTTAAAAAACGGCTTTCGGGAACATCTAGAGTCGATAGGACATAAGATCTCACGCTGTTTTAAACCTTATATTCTCCACTACTGTGAAAAAGGTATGAAAATGAACTACCTGGAAGCTATGGAAATAAATAAACTCCAAAAATCTGATAAATACAATCTTCTCAATGATCAGTTAGACCTAAACCACCCCCGCTGTTAAATCTCTGATAGTTTGGAAATACCCACCTCTATGACCGAATTTAAGGTGTATTTTGTGGTACGAACAGATCTGCAAATATTGTAAAGGTTGTCTTTGTAATATGTATTCATTCTTGATAATGCCGTAAAAGGCGAAACTAGTCGAATAAAGAATTGTTCAGTCAGTGATTTTTAGACCAGTATTTATTATGACCTCTCATTTAAGTCAATTTCCACATAATATTTCAGTTAATTCTGAAGTGATAGGTACATTGAAATTGCCATGGGGATCAACTTACAAAGACACTTGAAGTAAATGAGTTTATTCATCGCTTGCTGCTAATTCAGTAGAATCAAGAATGAATACATATTACAAAGACAACCTTTGAAATATTTGCAGATCTGTTCGGACCACAGAATACACCTTAAATTCGGTCATAGAGGTGGGGATTCGAGTACATGTAATGTAAAATATAATATCTAGAGGGTTCTTGTTCTTGCATTGAAAGTGTTATCTGGTTGTTCATGCGGGAAAAATCAATATTCTCATTCGAAGAGCAACAGTATCAATGAAATAAACTACCTATTTAATTTTGTACTGGCTATCGAGGAAGTGATCTGCATCTAACTCGTTATTGGATTGTTCGTTTTATTCATACTTACACAAACAGAATTTACGTCTGCTTCATGCCCGAAGAAAGTTTGTTTGGGTTGCTTAAGATCCCTGACGTCCCATAACCTACTAGTTTTATCGACACTTCCTGTGACAAACATATTACTTCCATCCGGTCCTAGGCTGATGGAAACAACGTCTCCATTATGTGCTATAACGTCACAGAGTTTTCTACCAGTTTCCAAATCCCATTGACATCTGAAACGTTCTGAGTATAAATACATTCAAGAACAAGTTAATGTTGTATTAACATGAAAAATTTCTTATGTGAATAAATATATAACTAATATGACTTGCTAGAGCAACATTCCGAAAATTGAACTTACAATTTCATATCCCCAGATCCTGTGATGATATGTTTATCATCCAAAAATCTACACGAACTGAGAAAACCATCATATCCTGCTAATTCTCTAACCATCTTGGCAACTCCTGACGTATCTCTGTTATTCAAATCATAGACTGTACACATATTATCCATTCCTCCACATGCTATAAAGACATCAAATTTCAATTTAACTTTTTCTTTCATGAAATCCATTTCAATATTTTATATGTGAGTTTTCTACTATGTCAAATATAGGTCAACTATATTTCAAGAAAAAGTATGAATCAAATGTGTGTTTTGGAATTTCTTCTGAAGAAAATATTTTTCTTTAATTTTTGATGGGAGTAATTCATTTCCTATTTATTAATCCCTTATATTCAATTTTAATTTTATGTGACACTCGTTTTTTAAAATTTTGCCGATGAATGATTTCAATATTTATCATTTTATTTTTTATTCATCTTCACTGTAAGACTGATCTGAAAGATTACTAAGAAACATTATTGTATTTTCGTTGTATGCGAAGTAAGTTCAGCTTCTGCACCTCATTTATATTTCATTACATTGCCTGATGCAAATTCATAGAAAAGCGAGAATTATAATCCAATGGAATAATTCTGTAATCAGTTATTGAAGAATATAAATAAATACATTCTCGTCATTATTCATTTCAAAATAACTTATTCTGAGGTTGAATTTTGTATTGTTATAACTTGATTTGAGTAGGCTAACGGTGAAAAATCTCTTAGCCTATTGAATGCACCATTATTGCTTACTAGATCACGAAGTCTTTCATGGTATTTTATTCTACAAAAACATTTCACTTTGTGCTCTTCTTTCTTTTTAGTTTTATGGAAATACTCACCTACAAAGTTTCCAGAAGTGGCGTAAGCTACACTCATTACCCAAGCAGAGCGCAGAGGAATGATCTGCATCTTATTTCCGGAATAGGTATCCCAAATGATTAGTTTTCCATCAAGCGAACCAGTAACGCAGTGTCTGCTATCTCCACTATAATGCACTGAGTTTACCTTATTCAAGTGACCTTTCATCAGTTTTTTTGTATTTATTTTGACTCTTGGAACATCGGAAACATCTTCGCATATTTTTTCGAGTGATGTATCTGCTACCTTTTTCTGCTCCTCCTACAGTTTTGAAAGAAACTTTTATTATTTTGGTCTTTTTTTTGAACAATAAATTCAAAATTCGAACTTGAAACTGTTTTGAGATAAGAATATTTTCAGATTGCCGCTGGTCACTTTTCTTATTGAAGATGAAATCAAAGTCATTAAAGTGTTCTCAATATTTGAATAGGTTTGTTTTTCTAAAATGCCAAAGGTATCGAAATTGAACATCACATTCGCTTGAATTAATGAAAAAAATTTCTAACAAACTTTTTCATAAATTCGCTGAACAATTTTATTTCATTTAGTTATAGTCAGATTTCCAGTTGAAAACTTTTATAAAAACACAAAATAATTTCAAAATATCGCTTATATTGTATATTTTCCTTATTTGATTTTTGATCTTTTTCTCTTCATCCCATAGCGGTTGTTTTCACTTAAAGATATTGCCACAAGTATTAATATGAAAATTTTAAAATTTATCGATTAGCAAAGTTGGAATTTTCAGGAAATTCAAGCAACGTATTTATCACTTTTTAACTAAAAATAATTTTGTGAAGAAAGTGCGAAAAAAGTTTGGCAAATCAGAATGTTTAAACCCGCTTTCCGAAATCTTTGATGTTTCGTAAATGAAGGGAATTTTTTACCAACTTTTATTTACATGCCAAATTCCTGAATGTAACCACGTATTTCTTTTATTTTTTAAATAAATGGAGAGACTACGTGGCTGTAAATAAGATTACATTACGTTGATAAGTAACAGTATAATTTCTTCCATACTAATTCTAATATACTTGTCAGCTTGAACAGAGCTACAGAACTACCTTCATTTATATCTCCATCCTTCTAACTTTACAATCCGTGATCTGTTTTGCTTGAATTTAAGCGTTAACTGTTCTAAATTAATGATTTCCATTTGAAAATTACCAGAAAATTAAATTTAAAATAACCCTCAATAATTTATTCGAAATTATTGTTGTTCTTGATAACTGGATTCAAAATGAAACCAAAAGCAGAAGTGTTAAGAACTTTATTTAATGAGTAATTAACTTCAGTAAGTAACTTCAAGATAACCGTTGGGATCCTTAAAATATACTACACCTAACTAATATTAATATAATGTTTATCTTTCAATAAATGGTAACTGGCACTCTTTCTGAATCACACTGTGTATTTTAAATATTCACTGATTTGATAGATAATTCATGGTATTGGGTCATTATTGAAAATGCATAAAAATTATGAACTAACCTTCAAAGTGTTGTAGAGTTCCTCTAGTTCTTTTCGTAGAGCAATTAGTTCAGGATCGTTTTTAGGTGGCATTTTTGCAAGCGATATACTTGATCCGAATTTTCCGACGTTACTGAAAATGATATTTCATGAAATGTAATAATCATATTAGCGTAATTTGATTAGTTCAATCCCCTGTTACAGAAGTGAAGTGGATATTTAGTTGGATACCATATATGTTTTTTAATTGCAAAGTAGGTTTAGTCGTATGTTGACACGGGAGATCGATATTTGTTCCGACACTGATAGTTCTAAATGCATAATGTATTTAGTGCATCAAATAATAGGGGAATCAGAAGCTATCATTAATGTTCAATATCCGGGTTCCCACTTTGGGAGAATTTTCATTCTGAAATATTCTGAACTGGTTCTGCTCAGAAAAATTTTTTGACAGAAACCAATATGAAAAATTCCTCAAATTCCTCTTGGAACAAATAAAATATACAAATAATACATATCTCTATATTAACTCACCACATGCTACGGTCTTTTTGAGAAAATTATTATCTTTCTTTAGGAAACATAATTGAAAAAATAGATCTCAAAATTAGAATAGTTACTATTGTTTTACCGATATAATTGTATTACGAGAACCTTAAATAAAGATTATTATTATTATTTTATTATTATTATTATATAAAAATGAATTGCTGTTCGTTAGTCTCGCTTAAAGTCGAGAACGGCTGGACCGATTATGCTAATTTTGGTCTTGAATTATTTGTGAAAGTCCAGAGAAGGTTTAAAAGTTGAATAAATATGAGCATGCTCGGAATTAAATAAAAACAACACTTTTGTTTTTCCTCTGATGTGTCCCACGTCGTTCAGAAATCAAATTGATAGAATAGTTTCAAATGAATCTATAATATAAAAATGAATTGCTGTTCGTAAGTCACGCTAAAATTCTGAAGCGGCTGGACCGATTTCGCTAATTTTGGTCTTGAATGATTTGTTGAAGTCCAGAGAAGATTGAGAAGGTGAATAAATATGAAAATGCTCGGAATTGAATATGTGTCCCCCGTTGTTCAGAAATCAAATTGAAAGAATAGTTTAAAATGAATAACCAATTAGAATTTTTATATCTTTCTTACTACATATTTATTCTTAAGGGGTAAGAAATGAACTAAATTTTAGCTAACTACAGTTGTTAACTATCTGTCAGATTATTTTTATGTAGATTGATGAATCCTAAGGTTTGTCACAAATTGAATTTCTGAAAGTTACCATAATATTTGACATTTGACAACCAACTAATATATCGATCTATCCTCTATGACATAGAGTCTATGTCGATCGATACCTCATACAAAGAGTGAATCCTTCTATCTTAGTGAGTGGCGATTAACGCTACGTGCGCTAGAACTTTCTTCACTTCGGTGATCCTTTGTGATAGTGACATTTCAAGTTATGTGCTCTTTTTTGTTGACCTTTTGTGATAGTGACAATTTACCTCTAAGTGCGCGAAAACTTTTCTCACTTTGATTAATTACAATTTAAGATGATGAGGAGAAGACTTAGATCGTGGCAGTCAATCAAATGTGCGAAGAGCTACCTAACGATATGATATATTATATAATAAAATAATGAATTAAAACATTTGGATTAAGTTTCACTGAGTGAAACTTAACAACTCAACTTACGAGATGTTCCGGGTGGTTATCCCATCATTAAGAGTAATAACTTTTTAATTTCTAAATCAATTTTGAAATTGACGAAATATAAAAATGCATCATTTCTATTTGGAAATTTCTGATTTCAAGTAGAAATTATGCTTTCTGAAATTTCAAAATTATTTCAGAAATTGAGGAAGTTCTGATTTAATTTTGAAATAAATTGAAATCAGGAATTTACAATTAGAAATAATGCATATTGATTTTACGTCAATTCAAAAATTAAATCAGAAATTCAGGTATTATTCATCATAAGGGACTAACCACCCGAAACATATGTAGAGTTGTTAGTGTTTCAATTTCAATTTATTATTAATATACTGCAACTCAACGGCTGGATCGACTTGAGTGAATTTTTGTTTATGCATTCATTCGTTTATCCGAATAGCTTGGAATGTCATGGCAGGACAACGTTTGTTGGGTCCGCTAGTCATTTAATATTTCTTGAAGATTTATGCAAGTGAATAAACAAAGGTCGAATTTTTTCACATAGTGGATGTGTCAAATCTGGATGTGTTCTCTGCCACCGCGTATCTTTTAGGCTCGCTCCAACATATTGTACGAATGATACACAATGAAGTTTTCTGACAATTAGACTTTTTGAAACATTTCAGGAAAAAACATTTTCATTCAAATTAAGAAAATTAATGAAGAACAATGTTGTCTTCAATCTAGATGCAAAACACCAAGTTATTTTATATGGCCAATTATGACAAGATCAGTGCGTACTTGCATTTAAAGATGGCAGGCGTTGTAGACATTTCAGACAAATACCTCAGAGTTGTGGTGGTGTGTAAAAATGGTCACATGCCTTACCGGAGCGATAAAAATTACACACGGATTTGTTACGAACATACTCTACCATGTTAGAAAGAGATCATCTAGTTCTTTCCATAGAGATAGCTCACGAAAGTACTTCTCCGAGTGTTTCCAGTTTTTTGAAGAGATACAACCTTTGTACGTTTTGAAAGAACATCGAAACTGGATTTGGTTTGGATGTATGGCCCTGATGAGTCCCATGGGCTGTGTTTTCATTTAAAACCTAATTGTAACTAGACACCTCTTTAAGAAGTTTTTTTGTAAATTTATAGGTTAACTATGAAGGCTTCATGAATTTCGGAACTATATACTATATATATATATATATATATATATATATATATATATATATATATATATATATATATATATATATATATATATATATATATATATATATATATATATATATATATATATATATATATATATATATATATATATATGTATATACTATGCTGATCGAATTAATTGGGACAAAGGATAAAAAACAATGTTTTCGTGAAATCTTACTTTTTAATGAAGTAAATACATACAAAATAGCGTAAATTCTTCATATTAATATGAAATATGTCCTCCTTTCGCAGAAACAACATCTTGAACTCCTCTAGGCATCGATTCCACAAGCGTAGCGCAGATTTTCTTCAATTCGTCATCATGAAACTACACCTCAATTGCACTAATAATCATTTTTTTTTGTAGTGCAATCCATTTTTGCCAGTCGTTTCTTTAAAATATTCCATAAATTCTCAGTGGGATTGACATCAGGTGAATTCCCCGGACAATCGAGTACTTTTATTTCATTCTCACACTAAAGGCCTGCACTTGTTTGGAATTGTGGCAGGGAGCCAGGTCGAGCTGAAATGTTCCATCAAACATTTCCATGAATGGGACAATCCTGGTGAGCGAAATTTCCATATATTTCACTGAATTCATCATGCCTGTTATAGGAGCTAATTGTCCAGTGCACTTGGTTGTGAAAAAACCCCAAAACATTTGTTTTGAAGTATGTTTTACTGTTTGCTGATGTGATCAGGCCGCAAAGTTTCCCCCTCACTTCGTCCAACAACACTTGATTTATACCCTTGAACAAGCAAATGTGTCTCATCATTAAAAAACACCAGCTTCCAGTCGTCCACAGTTCATGCACGGTACTTTTTGGCCCATTCCAAACGTTTTTTTCATCACTTTCTGGGTAAGCAGTTGCTTTCTTCTTGGTCTTCTTCCCTTACGACCAACCTCCAGCAGTCGTTTTCGCACAGTTGAGGTGCTCACATCCACACTAGAAACTATTAAATCCCTTCGAAGATCAGTGCTTGTCTTTCTCGAATTAATTTTGCTATTTCTTATCAACAATTTGTCTGTTCTTGAAGTAATTTTTGCGTTTGCGGCCACAGTTTCCTTTTTTTTTTTGGAGACGATGAGCCACTTTCTTCGAATGTTTTTAAAATTCTCGAAGCGCTTGACTTTCTCACACCAACAGCTTCAGCTATATATCTTACAGTCATTGATGTACAATTGATGTCACTTGTCATTGATGTTGTTCAGCCAATTGATGTCATTTGGACAAGACAATACAGCACGTATCAAAATTGAAACCACCAACTGTGGCACCGGTAGGCTCAAAACTAAAAAATTGCAGGCTTGGTAAAACCGGTCAGAATGTGAATGGTGGTCAAGGTCGAACCCTCACGTCACCTCAGGTAGAAAACAAGCAGGCGTGAGGGTGTTTGGGCCAACCTGGTACTCACATACTTCCTACAGTAACCAAAAAAACGAAAAAAAATGTTTGTCCTAATTAATTCAGCATAAATAGCATAGTATATATATATATATATATATATATATATATATATATATATATATATATATATATATATATATATATATATATATATATATATATATATATATATATATATATATATATATATATATATATATATATATTTATATATAAATTCAATGGTCGATGAATCTACTGTGTGATAGTTCATATTTAAATGAGAGATGAGAGGTAATAATAAAAACTTGTCTAAAAATCACTGACTGAACAATTCTTTATTCGACTAGTTTCGCTTTTTACAGCATTATCAAGAATGATTGTTAAAGAATCATTCTTGATAATGAATGAATGAATCATTGAATATGTTAATTAGAGTTCTGTAATTAACATATCAAGTATTTAGAGTTGATATAGTTATTTAATTAGAAAATGCAAACGAAATTTTAATTATGAAAAACAAAGTATTCAATTTCTATTATTTCCTTTTTTATAAGAGTGACCATGCTAAAATCATCCGGATCATCACGATAAATGAAAATGACAGTAACGTCAGGCTCCATCAATTATTTGAGATTGTACCTAAATTGTATCCCATAAATACCGATTTAATTCACGGCTATATAAAATTTTGGCGGAATGTCATCTTTTATGTTTATCACACTGATATTAATTCTTTTGATATAATTAAAAAAATCTTATTTGAGACAAAATCATCGAATTATAAATGAAAACTTTCCGTCTCAAAACTAATTGATGATTGTCCCACGGCCATATTTTAGCAATAATTTATCGTGATTAATAATAAGTGTTATTGACTGAGACTGAATTCACGCTCAACTCTTGGCGAAACACAATTGAATGTTAAAATAAATTAAACTCTTGGCTTAATGTTTCACTATTTATTTAGAAATATGAATAGTCAACATGTTTCGAGCGTTAGCTCATTTTCAAGACTCAAGCTCATTTTCAGTCTTGAAAACAAGCTAACGCTCGAAACATGTTGACTATTCATATTGTTAAATGAATCGTGAAACATTAAGCCAAGAGTTTAATTTATTTTAATAAAAAGTGTTATATTCATTATCACAAAATTATAAGCACATATCTACGAATGCTACGATTTTGAGTACTTTCTTGGCCTAGTACTCAAAATTGAAATCATTGTTGTATTTTAAAATGTTGAGATAATAAACATTGAAAATTGAATCTTTCGATGTCTATCTTTATATTTTGGAAAAATTATGTGGAGTTTGTTATAATAATAATTATTATTTATGATTGCAAATGATACATATTATAATAAGTTCATATTATAATATGTTCATTGTGGTACTTTAAACAAAATTCTTAAGAAGAAAATTTCAGAAGAATAATTTTTTCCAATATGTAGTTACATAAGTAGAAATGGTTCATAGGAAGGTATTTTTGCCAGGATGCACATCAGTTATAATTGTTTGAATGAGTGGTTATGGCTTTCCAGTGCAGTTCCTTCGATATCTCTAATTTCCACATAACTTTTTTCTAGACGCGTGAATCCCAGGCATAATTATATAATACTAGATTTCCTATCCTATAAAGAAATCGATAATTAATTTTGTAACAAAATTATTAAGCCGTCCCATTTGACGGAATTCGATTACTTCAATAGAAAGTGTAAAAATGAACGAAGCTTATCTGAAAAAAAGCGAGCAAGCGATAAAAACGATCGGTGAAACTAATACTGTTCGAAATAGAAATGTTTTAAATAATTTTACTTGCCTTAAATTCAAGTTCAAGTAATTTTTCGGTTGGTTGACTTTTTCCGTGTTACTCGAGCAATTCATTCGTAGTAAATAGGTACTTCACTCAAAGTAATTTCTAGTCTCAGTCAGACAGCATGCTTCTTTTCGGTGACACCGTAGTATTTGGTTTACTTTTGAGCTTAGGTGAGATGATATATGTTTGATTTTTAAACTAAAAGCGTGTATTCAATATCTATTTCTGTTCTAGTGAGTGTATTAGGGGAAGATCATTGTGAGAAAACAAAAGGCGAGACAGCATGTAGACAAGAGGATGGGGCGATTGAAGATCCTGCTGATAAATATAAAAAAATTGGTAAGTGGATACTGAAAGGAACTCAGTCAATCGCACTCTACAAAGAATGGTTCATACCCACAACAGAAAAAGTGAAAATTTGTTTCGAAATAGAATTTTTAATTCAAATAATGGATAATGAGGCAACAGAAAAAAATATAGGCATGCATTCTTTTATGGCAACATTTCAGTCTTCTTTAGTCGAAATTTTTTGAATGAGTTTATTTGAGGTAAGGTTAAAATAGATATATAAATATGTTTGACAAGGAAAACATTGTTAGAAATTCTCTGTTGTTCATTGAATATTATTTTTATATAAAAGTTGTACTTATAATTTTTCAGCTATTGACTTCAGCATTGTCAATCAGTGAATATTATTTATTTGAAAGTTTTGAAAAATCTTCCATTTTTGGTGATACGTTGATAATATATCAATTGCCAATCTTCTTCAGTGTATTATACCTGAATATTAATTTTTTTGTTAGGTATATATATATATATATATATATATATATATATATATATATATATATATATGTATAAATGAACACTAAAACATTCATTTGAAAAATTCAAATTAATGAGAATTAAGAGAATGTTATAGTAGAGCTAGATATGTGAAGATATATATATATATATATATATATATATATATATATATATATATATATATATATATATATATATATATATATATATATCTACTAATATTCTAACATTCTCTTGATTAATTTGAATTTTTCAAATGAATGTTTTAGTGTTCTTTTCTTAGATATTTCATTCAGTGCCATAAGCACATAAAAATTTCATTTTCTTATATATATATATATATATATATATATATATATATATATATATATATATATATATATATATATATATATATATATATACTTTATATACTATAACTTTTTCTCGATAATTTGACAAATGTTTCAAAAGAACTTTATAGCTGAGCTGGCTATGTGAAACATGAAAAATGCGATGTCTACAATATCCTTCTAGAGATTAATTTAATCGATGCCTACATTTATTGGAAGCGTAAGACAGTTAACTGTTTCGTACTACAAGGTACTCATCAGTTATGCCACGTCCAATGAATGAAAGGTAACGACTTCAATCCATACATAACCTTATATCGATCGTAAGACAGAAATATACAGTGAGTCGTATGCATATATAATTACAAAGATTAATGTACATCTCAAATTTTAGAAGTAAATGAAAAGTACATCAATACATCTAACATTGAAAGTTTCACACGTCCTTATCAATTAAGATACTACATTTTACAACTATACGGTTTTGTGAACAATTTCATCTAATTTGATGAAGAAATTTCATCTAGTTTGCCGTTATAGAAACGCTCGCTGTCATTTCTCAAATTATAAGTGGCTATTTAAAACATGAAAGAAGTCTACTACAAGAAAAATAATTCTGTAGTTCTCGTGTTGTATTATCGCACTTGTAAATACTTGTCATTAAAAGTATACTATAACTTTCTTTCGATAATTTTTTGACAAATTATTCAAAAGAACATTAGAATAGAGCTGGCTATGTTAAACATGAACTATGTGATGTCTCCATTAAACTTCTAGGGACAAATTTCAGAGAATATTGATTGTTTTGTGTATTATCAATTGTTGGACTTGGCGTAATTGATGAGTACTTTGTAGTACGAAACAGTTAACTGTCTAACACTTCCAATAAATGTAAGCATCGATTTCAATCATTTATCCCTAGAAGGATAATGGACACATCGCATTGTTCTTGTTTCACAGAGTCAGCTCTGCTATAATGTTCTTTTGAATAATTTGTCGAAAAATTATCGAAAGAAAGTTACACTATACTTTCAAAATGGATATTTACAAGTGCGATAATACAGCACGAGAACTACATAGTTTTTTTTATAACTTTCTCTTACATAGTTTTTCAAATTAATTAATTTCATTTATCTCTTCCAAAAATTATTAAATGAAAAGTACAGCGGAGCAGGAATGCAATACCTATGTTTATAGATCTTAAACAATTATTCCACTGCAGTTTGTGACAGAAACAATCGATGCAATATTTTTCGACTGAAAACATACAACCAAAGAGCATCAATTTATTCATAAAACATTGAAAGCCATTTGAAACTTATATTATTGATTGCCATATCGCACAGTCTGATTTTTTTATTCAGTGGACCTACAGTGTAACGCCGGTTCCGAACGTCCACTGGGTTTGTAATCAATGTACATTACCCAGCATATATATCATTATTTAAACTACTTAAATCATAGACAACACAAACACCCGTACCTTCAGCGGGGCTCGAAACCAAAACCTACCGCACCATTGCCGGGTGTTCTGTCGACTGAGCTAAGGAGATCGACCACACTATGATTCTCAGTATATTAATAACATTTTTAATAATTTAAGCAACTTCTCTGAAAAAACCATTGTAACTATTATAATGGTTTAATTTATTAAATATTTCGTTAAATATTTGTAGTACTATTCTGATGTTAATTCCACAGAGTGGTGTTTGTTTAGCGTATCAGCCAAGAATTTTCATGATATTTCTTATGCACCAAAACATTAAAGCATACACTTCAACCCTTTTCTGTTGACAAAATCTTTTTTTGAGTTGGTGTTGGGTAAATGAGAATTATTCAAAATATTTCAAGTTTATTTTGAAATTATTGTTGATGAATTACTTGCTGAGAACACAAAACTTCAATAGCTTAGAATGTATATAACGTACGTGACTCATGACAGGAATATTAGAAGTAGATACAAGGGCACATCTGGCAACGCTGCGAAATATCCGAACGATTTTGTTTTGGTCCTTCGCGCTGGATAGAACCAGCAGCTTGCTTCATTTATGATGAGCTAAACATTGCCGTCAGTTTGATTTCGGTTCAGCTTCAGTCGCAGTGCCATATTTACAATGCAGAAGACAACGTAACCTGTATATACATATACGTGCCCAAATTTTATATAAATATATGAGCTTAAATAACTTAACGATAATACATCGAATGAAAATGAAACAAATATTACTATCGGCAGTTATTGTGTTATTTTTCAGTCATGTTTCTTGTGAAATCAATAAAGGTGAGATAATTATTTTATCTGCTTGAAAATATTCAAAAGATTAATTCAGTAGTATGCAGTATTTATAAAATTGATAGAATAATCTATATAATTTTTCGTTGATATGCAACAAAATAACAATTCAATATAACCTCTATTGAAGATATTATTAAAGATGTATTGAAGATGAATGGTATTTAATTTGGAACGAATAGATGACAATCAATTCAAATTCATACTTTACTAATAATATTATGAACACCTTTCATCATAATGTTAGCTCCTGAAGGACAGTTTCTTTCAATGAAAATGTGTGGGAGTTATCCTGTATCGATATTATGAGGTTCTCTTTGCCACACTTGTAGTAATTCAGGCTACAAATATTTATTTCTAAGATCATTGAACCGCCAGGGTATCACTTGGGTTTCTTATTAAATAATTTAAAGTTTTTTGGATTTAAAAACTTTGGTGATATATTGAAAACCTCAATTATTTCCCAAATTCTAATTATTTCGGACATTTTATCTGTTTTTGTAGCGTAGGCCGAAGTTTCTGATAATAAAATGCACTGAATATACAGAAAATTTCCGGAAATAGTGTCGTAGGCGAGCAATCATCTGTTTTATTACTTCTCAATTATTTTAACGATGATGTAAGAAACATGTGTGTCAGAATGTCTATCTTTCCGATAGTGCTGACGAAGTAAATGGTTGAACTATATGACAATAATTGTTCTTAGCATTTATTTACTTAGTCTTAATTATTTTGTAGCTCAGTTCAGATTGATTTTCTTCTCATTTCTCATTTTTTGTTTGAAAATTTCTTTTTCTTGCTCATCGCGTTATAACGATTGCGTGGAGTAAGCTGTTCTGGAATCTGTGTACAATCCAATTAATGAAGATTGTCTCAGTATTGTAATGGAGCGATTAATGATGCTATATCAAAACGCAAATCAATGAACGTTAACTACAAAATTAATCGATTAAATTAGTTACCCGTATATGAACACACAATAAAAGTCAATGAAAGCATATTACTTTTCATTTAATATATTTAAGATTAAGAATGAGGTCAGAATGTTTCTAATTGAAGATAATGTTGTATCGCAGATTATGTTTATTTAGAATACTTCCTAATTTTATTTATCACCAATTGATGAAACGTGAGGAACAGTATTTGTTTGTGGATTTGAGAAAAACATAATTATCGGCCCAATCGATTAGTGATATTTATATGGAATAACTATTGAAAATCTTCTTCCAATATAGTTCACCAGGATTGGATTATCAAAGGCTATACAAATAATCATGTACTAGACATTCTTTCATTCAATGATATTTCATGTGAAATGGGCAATCCTTTACAAAGTGAAAAAGTGTAGTTTTTGATACATTGCATAGGTATTTTTCCTACAGGAGATCTAATGAATTGAAAAAAATGTGATGAATCGGTTAAAATTCACAATGAAGATGATATAGATAGCTAATATACTACTTATTATATAATATGATATTGTATCATATTATAAGCTAAACATCGATAAATATTTGCATCAAAATTATGATGTTTACTGAGTGGCTATTCATGGGAAGTACAAATCTGGTGAAATTGTCAATTTGATTCCAAATTGCACTTCTGATATATGTCTCCTATCTTGCAGATTCAATCTCAATGCTCAAGTTTCTTAAGTACCTACCTAGGTACTAAGTTGAGAGTCGATAGCTCATCTAGCTTTCATCCGGAAAAAGTCTGAACAGTTTTCAGTAATTCAAGTACAATATAGAATTATTATATATTATTTAGCTCTGTTAATCTCTCTAATAATGCGAGGTGTTGGATTCTCACTTGAAAGAATAATTATTCAATTTTGAATATTTTTTCCAATAGTGGACAGTATAAAATAGATCAGTAAAAAATGTTTGTTTCCGAAATCACGAAGTTTATGACTTTCAGGGCTAAATAATTTGGAGCATTTTAACGATTGGAACACTTCATAGAAGCAAACTGTCAATCCTTTCAGAGGGCTCTATTGCTAATAAGATTAATTCTATGGTGCCCGGTTAAAAGGCTTATGTCAAAAACCCCAATTTTTATTAATAAGTTGCCTTTCATAGCAGACCCAATGTTAAAAATTTGACTTAACATCTTTGAACCAATATACATGATTTAATTCAAAGAACAAGTAGACTTAAGCCCTTTATATCGTTCGTAAGAGCTCGATTTTCTGTACATTTTGCAACATAAAAAAAAACATATTCTGACATAAGCCCTTTATACCGGGCACCATAGAATTTTTAAGCAGGCGTTTATTACGCTAGTAGGCTGTAGTTAGTTTTGAAATATGTTGGTATTTTATAAAATATCGAAATCAGAAAAAATTTTATAATGCTTGTTCTGTTTGAGATTTGGCCTTTGATGAATAAAATCTTCATTCTTTGATTGAAACGCGTCCTTATTCAAAAACTACAAATATTAATTTTCTTATGTAATTCCCACACTTGGGGAATATTACTCATTTGGTACGCAGTCTCAAAATTCATAAAATATATTGAACGCAAATTTCATTTCAAGCAGAATAAGTTTTCAAATAAATCCTGTTTAATCATTTTTGTGTCAATAAACTAGTTAAATTTACCTAAGGTATGTTAACTAGTTAATTTTACTAAGGCCTCCCCCCCCGGGCATGGCCCGGTTTGATCGTTGTTACACCGATCCTGTCTTGTTATACCCACTAGGAAATCATTGGAAAAATAATTCAAAGAATTAAAGTTTATAACGAGCGATCTCTTACATAAAAGCAAATAATTCCAACCCTAATTAAATTATGTATCAATCCATATTATTTCAAGTGTTTTTCCTAGAGATGGACTGACATCACATATATTTCCATTATTAAGTAAAAGTCTTTTGATATAAAAAGAAAATATTATAATATTCTAATATTATAATATTAAAATATTATAATATATTCTAATAATAATAAATAAAAAATAAGGAGTGCATAATTTTGTGGCATAATACTCGTGAAACGCCCGATTAGTGCAGGTTGTTTGCGCTTGTCAACGAATTAAGTAGTTTAATGATAAGTAATCAACATACACGTACCTACTTAGAATACAGGCCTATTGGTTGTTCGTAATCGTTTTCAAACAGTTTTGTCCAGTCATATTCCTAAATTATGTTTATGTAATATTTGCAATATTCGATTCAGTATTAGTTATTATAATAAAAATTAACAAAACTCTGCAGTGCATAAATTGAAGTGTTCGGACTGTGATGAAATTGATGTAGGAAAAACTGGGAGAAATATTGATTTAAGAATAGGACCTATTATTTGTAAATAAAAAAACCATTCTTACAATTGAGATCGTCAACAGAATATCTGATCAACGAACTAACCACCACAAATAATGCGGAATTATTGGATTTCTAGAAGAGAGGGTAGCCTATAGACATTACCACCTAAAATCTATATGTTTTGTAGGTGATAATGGTATAGGGATAGTGGTGCCGACTTATGAAAAATATCAGCGGGGTCCAAGCGATGGTCTTGCCTCGGAAACAATATGACCACGAAACAAATATAAAGGCGCACGGTATTTACGTAAAAAGCTGCTTCCATTTACAGTGATTATTATGCTTATAGACTATTACAGAGCAGTAAATCTATAGCTCTGAAAAGACGGAAATATTGTGGAAAAGAACTATCATCAAAGGATTGAAACATGAAATATTTCTTTCAACAGCAAGAGCAATGATGGGCTTCAGAATATTTGATACATTAGAAGGCAATACATATTAAATAACGGGTGTTTTTTTAGAGGTTAGAACTTTAAGTTGGCATTACTGTTGAAGATGGCGACCGATTTAACATCTGAGAATTAATTTATTCTCAGTATTTATTCTCAGTCTGGTGTGGCAATTCATCATGAATAGACTCACGCCTGAACAACGCTTGCAAATAATAATAATATAATAATAATATAATTTTATTGAGAAACATTCCTTACATAGTAAAATTACATTCATTTCAATTGATAAATAATTACAACTAAGAGAAATGCTCTCAAAAGGACCGAATTCAGTTTGGAGTCTGATCTTCCAGTCAGCCCTCGAGCAAAAATATTGGTTCAAACAAAAATCTTGGTTAAATTCATATTTACAATAATATACGATTTTGATTGAAAAGAAAAGAAAATAAAAATTTCCTCAGAGATATTAAACATTTGAGACAATTTCACATGGTGAAGAACATTTGTGTTAAAAAAATATACAAATATATGATACAAAAAATTGATTCATACATTATTGCCTACATCCGAATCATCGAAGTACTCTGACACACTATAGTATGCATTTGTTAAGAGCAGATATTTAACTCTCCTCTTAAACAAATGAGCTTTCAGTACTTTCAAATTCGATGGTAAATGGTTGAAAATTTTAATGCTCTGACAATAGATAGAGTGCTCAAATTTAGCTGTTTTATGCATAGGAATAAGTAGCACATCCCTGTTTCTTGTTGAATACTCATGATTACTATTCAATTTAATAAACCTATCTTCATTTTCTTTAACATATAACAAACATCTATAAATATATAAACACGGTAAGGTAAGTATGTAATTATTAATGAAGATAGGTTTACAAGATGTTCGCTGATGAATATTGAATATTAATCGAAGTATTCGCTTCTGTGTAATAAGCACCCTATTTATTTCTGTAGAGCAGCCCCACAGCAGAATATTATAATTCAGATGACTATATACAAGACTTTAATACACATTCATAACACAGTTTCTAGGTACGATGTTCTTGATTCTAGAGATTGCAAAAAATGAGTTACTCAATTTTTACATAAGACCTCAATGTGTGATGTCCATTTCAGATTTCTGTCTACATGTATTCCAAGAAACTTCGTTGATTGGGATGATGATATAGTGTTGTCCCCATATTTAACATCCAAGGTACTAATTCCATTGCCCTTCAGACAAAACTGAACACATACAGTTTTGTCAACGTTCACCATCAGATTGTTCATTTGACACGTATAATGCAATTTTATTTCGAAAATAATGTTTCTGTGCGGAATACGTATCACGCACTACGTCCATTTTATCGTCGACAAAATCGTCCATCAGAGCAGTTAATTCGATTAACCATGGAGCGTTTTCGCACGACGTTTACTCTCATTGATAACTCGCATCCCCAGAGACGAAGCTATTGCTACTGTAGAGCATAGCATTGAGGAAGACCCGAATGAGTCCATCCGCCATCGAGCACAGGAATTGGATCTGTGTCCATCCACTTTATGGAAGATTTTGCGGAAGGATCTTGGTTTGCGTGCTTACAAAATTCAACTCGTACAAGAAATGAAGCCACACGATCATCAAGCAAGGCGTAGATTCGTCGAATGGGCCCAAAACGAGATTGTCGTTGTTCCCGATTTTCATAAGCGAATTTTGTTTAGCGATGAAGCGCACTTCTGGTTGAATGGCTACGTCAACAAACAAAACTGCCGCATTTCGAGTGAAGATAATCCTCAAGTGTATGTCAAAACACCGTTACATCCAGAAAAACTGACTGTTTGGTGCGCTTTATGGGCTGGTGGAATCATTGGTCCTTCCTTCTTCAAAAACGATGATGACCAGAACGTTACAGTCAATGGTGATCGGTATAGAGCCATGATAACTAACTTTTTCATTCCTGAATTGGACAACTATGATATCCAGAAGCTGTGGTTTCAACAATACGGCGCAACATGTCACACAGCTCGCGTCACAATCGATTTATTGAAAGACACGTTTGGTAACCGCCTAATTTCCCGTTTTGGACCTGTGAATTGGCCTCCACAGATCTTGTAATTTAACACCGCTAGACTACTTTCTGTGGGGCTATGTAAAGTCATTGGTCTATGCGGATAAGCCACAAACGCTTGACCATTTGAAAGACAATATTCGCCGTGTTATTGCCGTGATATACGGTCACAAATGTTGGGAAAAGTCATCGAAAATTGGACGTCCAGATTGGACTACATCCGAGCCAGCCGTGGCGGTCATATGCCAGGAATCATATTTCAAATATAATGCCACAAGATTATCTTTCGAATGAAAAAAATTCTTGTCAATCGAATGATCCACTCGTTGTTTTATTGCAATTTAAAGTTCTATACCTCTAAAAAAACACCCTTTATAAGGCAGTAATTATAAATAAAGACGTAATTCATATATTTTTACCCATTCTGAACTAGTTTTTACATTAATATACTGTGCGTCGGAAAATAAAGGATATGTCAAGATGTATTTGAATGTCAATAACTCAGAATAACATCTTGCCGTATTAGATCTGAACTGCATAGAATAATAGATTGAAATTCAAGTGTTCCAGGCTTCTGAATACCGCATTCTCAAAATAACGAGAAAAGCTTAAAATTTTTCTTATTGTTACATCATGTTCTGTGAAAAAAAGTTTAGATAGTGAGTCAATGAATCTAAAATACTTTTTTCTTCTTTTAGACGACATTCTTGTGTTTACTGTTGCCACTGAAGAAACTGACGGATACCAACGTTACCAATTATCAGCTAAAGAATTTGGAATCAAACCAATCGTCTTAGGTTTCGGCCAAGAATGGAAAGGCGGGGATATTTTGAGACAACCGGCAGGTGGCTGGAAAGTCAATTTACTGAAAAAAGCATTAGAAGAATACAAAGGACAAGAAAAAGTAATCTTATTCACTGATTCCTACGACGTATTATTTTTGAACAATTTGGATGCCATTGTAAACACATTCAAAACGATGGATTCCAAAGTTGTTTTTGGAGCTGAAGCCTACGCCTGGCCAAAGCCAGAACTAGCTGAAAAATATCCTGTAGTCACTGAAGGCAAGAGATTTTTGAATTCTGGGTTATATATAGGCTACCTTGAACAAGTTTTGGAACTTTTAAATAGAGACCACATAGAGGATACTGAAGATGATCAGTTGTTTTTCACAAAAGCCTATCTAGATGAAGAATTTAGAACGAAGATCGGAATGCAATTAGACCATAAGAGTGAGATATTCATGAATTTGAACGGTGCAGAAAGTAAGTTTTTTGTATGGAGCTAATTATTTCTGAAAAAATTTGTTTCGATATTTTAAAATAAAATGAAAAAATTGGCTTAAATTCAAAAATTTTGTTATATCTTGCAAATAATCTCTAATATTTCGATAATACAAAACTATCAATTTTTAATATTTTAATAAGTATGTCATAATCCATGCTAATATGTTATTATGAGATTAACTCCATATTGTGATCACAAAGTGATAACAACTCCTATAGAATGGTAATGTTTATAGTTCTGTGGATATTATTCCATAAAATAACTTCCATTTAGTTCAACCTTTCTCCAAAGAGTAATAAATAGTACAAAAAATATTCACAAAACACTATATAAAAAATTTAAACGATTTAGAATTACTTCACGCTACAGTAAATTAGGTGGAAACACGAACCTTACAAATTCGGATTCTGTGGTTTTATAAAGAGAAATCCAATTTAGCATTAAATCTTGAATATTACTTTCCCATTTCAATTGCTTTGACGCTGTATGAAGATTTTTTTATTGAATGCGCAAATGAAAATGAAAGCCTAAATTAGATAATTTATAGTGAATATAAAAATATGAATCATTGCTTCAATTAGATAAGTGAATATAGAGAATGATAAAAAATGATGAAAAATATAAAGATATATTACAGTTATAAACTAAAAATTTGAGAAATAGGAGGGAGTTTCGAAAAAAAACATCATAATCGAAATGATTAAATTAAATCAATTTAGTTACTTAGTCCTAATTTTAAACAGAATGATTGAATTTTATAGGATTAATTTGGAAGACCATCTGTGTTTTTGATTTATTTTATAGTTTCCTTCATTCTTTATTTTACTTACTTTCATTGGTATATGAAAATGAACACTAGAACATTTATTTGAAAAATTGAAATTAACCAAGATTTGATTAATTTGATTGGTGAGACTGACGAGTTCCTTGCAGAACGAAACATATATGTCTCGCACTTCCATCAGGTGTGGCATCAATTTCAATATTTCTCTAACATTTATCCCTTGAAGGATAATGGAGACATCACATCGTACACGTTCACATATCTAGCTCTGCTATAACATTCTCTTGGTTAATTTGAATTTTTCAAATGAATGTTCATTTTCTTAAATATTTCATTCAGTGCCATAAGCACTTTTTTGATATGAAAAAGTTTATTTTTGTTGACGTTTCGTTGTCATAAAATTGTCAAAACATGAGTTACTATAGATATCAAATGTCAAACTTATTTTTCAGAAAAATCAAATTAGTTTATCCCTTGAAGGATATATCGTATATATATATATATATATATATATATATATATATATATATATATATATATATATATATATATATATATATATATATATATATATATATATATATATATCTTGAAATTGATTTATTGCCTGTTTAAGATATTTTATTTTGAAAGTTTTTAGCAATAACAGGCTTTTTTGATATGAAAAAGTTTATTTTTGTTGACGTTTCGTTGTTATATTACAACTTTGTCAAAACTAATGAATAATTGAATTTATGAGTTACTATAGATATCAAATGTCAAACTTATTTTTTAGAAAAATCAAATTAGTTTTTTTGTATCTTCACTCATTGATTTTCATTATCAGAGGAATATTTCTGGCTTAGCATTCTCTTCGGAAGTTTTAGTCTTCTTCACCATGAGGAAACATCTGAAAAACTCATGGTAAGCCAAGTGATTCTAATAAGTGTGATTCATATTTATATATATATAATTACATATAGTTTTTCATATACTTATCCAGAATATGTATATTGTTCGTTTATGTGTGTGAAACTGAAGGTAGATCTGGAAAAAATGAGTTTTGAGATGTGATCATGACAGATGGTGATTGTTGTGTGTTTATTTTAGGAGTGTTATTTGTGAGGTTTATTAAGTTGTTGTAGATAGAATTTAGATGTTTAATGTCTGTTCTTTCATTTACTGTGTTTTCTAAATTTTTACGAATGTGTAGCATTTCTAAAATTTCTCTACTTTTTTTGTCCCTTTCAGTTGCCAAAATTTTCGTATTTTCGTAATCAAAATCAAGTTTTTCTGTTATTTTATGTTTATGTAAGTCTGTGATTTGAGTTTTTGCGTATTTATGCGCTTTAATTCTTTCTTCGAGATTTTGTGCTGTTTGTCCGATATAGCAATTTTATTGCAATTGTTACACGGAATATTATAAACTGTATGAGTTTTTCTCTGAGTTACAGTTTTACTTTTTAATTTTTTAAAATTAATTTATAATTTACACATTCGTAAAAATTTAGAAAACACAGTAAATGAAAGAGCAGACATTAAACATCTAAATTCTATCTACAACAATTATAATAAACAACTCTCACAAATAACACTTCTAAAATAAACACACAGCAATCACCATCTGTCATGATCACATCTCAAAACTCATTTTTTCCAGATCTACCTTCAGTTTCACACACATAAACGAACAATATACATATTCTGGATAAGTATATGAAAAACTATATGTAATTATATATATATATATATATATATATATATATATATATATATATATATATATATATATATATATATATATATATATATATATATATATATATATATATATATATTCCTTGAAATTGATTTATTGGCTTACCATGTGTTTTTCAGAGGTTTCCTCATGGTAATTTAATATAAATTATATTTGAATGAATGCTAAGCCAGAAATATTCCTCTGATAATGAAAATCAATGAGTGAAGATACAAAAAACTAATTTGATTTTTCTAAAAATAAGTTTGACATTTGATATCTATAGTAACTCATAAATTCAATTATTCATTAGTTTTTTTGTTGCACAAATATGAAGCAGCGGAAAACGCGCGTTCAGGCTCGATGGAAGTTGGAGGAATCGTCAATAAATTTTTATAAGCCTTCTCCAAATTATGACCTCGTGTGGAACTAGCCTCAAAAAAGATTCATTTCTTGTTTAATGATCTTAGAAAGATCAGTTTCTTTAAATGCTTCAGGATTTATTATTTTCATACTGTTTTCTATTTCGTTCTGAAGCTTTTCTTTTTAATGTTAAATCAGTCTTACTGGTGGGTTCAATGTTCATAACTCATTTTCTTCATTATCACTATTTTCAATTTTTCCAGGTAACAAAATAATCTGATTTTTATAGTCATCTTGCTTGGACTTGAAAATAACTCCTTTAAATCACAATCAGTCTCTAACTCAGTCTTCTCAGTATGAGGATTTTGTAAATAGTTTAATACTCCACTTAACTCACTGCGTCGACGATCTTTCAAGCGGTTCAATAAATGTGTCTTCAATTTAGAAGCCAAAATTGAGTCATTGTCACGCAATTCTTGAAAAGAAACTTGAGTGTAGCATCCGCTGTGCACAAATTGGCATCAGAACGACAAAGTGCTTCTACAGATAATTTAACGGGTGCCAATACCTTGATTATCTCACTAATGAGTTGGAAATCTGACTCTTCAAATGGTACAGGATTATTAAGATCAATAAGTGCCTTTTTTACTCTAGTTTTTTAAAAGATCAAATAGCTCCAGCATTGTAAAGAGACTGTTCCAACGCGTTTTACAGTCCAGTAGTAAATTAAGCTCTCTTCCATGTTCTTTTTTAACATATTTTTGAAGTATTGTCATCATTCTTCAAGGATGCTCTTTTGAGAAATAAGAACCACTTTACGAACTTTCTTTATTAATTCATTAATATTGCGATCATCATAAGTCAAATCTCGACCGTTTCCAGTTTCAATTACTAATCCTGAGTCTAGTTCTTCATCATCATCCGACTCATCCGAGTCATCAAAATCATCACTGGCAGTCTCATTTACAGGTGTCTTTTTATACAACAAATCACAAACGGCTAAATGAATACCATGTGCAAAACAAACTTGGTGTTCTGCATTAACAAGTTTTCCAACCTTCAGCATTACATTTGGACCATCAGTTACTATTACCACAATATCTGTATCTAATGAGATATGAAAATCCAAAAGCCGCTTTTTTAAAGTATGAACACAAGTTTCGGCGGTCAGCGATTTATCAATTCGAATAAGTCCCAAATTCCACTTTTTGTTTATTGAATGAATATTTAAATCCCATATATCTCTTATTAGACGTAGACGTCCATTCGTCAAAACTTAGACTAAATCGTTGTCCTTCTTTTTTCAATGTAGATGATTTCAGCTGTTATTTGTTTTTTTTATCTTTACACTATAGTCTAGTACTTGTTGCGGATTGTTGAAGCAGATTTAGGTAAGTCTGAGTACCCTTTGCTAACAGTAACGATCTTAAATCTTTTGATGTCACAAATACGCTAAAAGGAAAA
This sequence comes from Henosepilachna vigintioctopunctata, assembly GCA_030704895.1. NCBI lineage: Eukaryota > Metazoa > Arthropoda > Insecta > Coleoptera > Coccinellidae > Henosepilachna > Henosepilachna vigintioctopunctata. Next base: position 138,678 of record JARQZJ010000109.1, read on the forward strand.
CCATCTAGCGCAGTCATACGTGGGCCAAAACATCGTCAAGAGTATCAGATTCAGGTTTAACAAAATAGTCGGTCATTTTCTTTTCGAAGGTGGTCCTTCATTATTTTGACTTGTTGAGGAAGATGCCTTAGCAGAATCTATTTTTATGGAATGTTTTGAAAATAGATGAGTATGTAGGCCTTTGGTTGATCCTCCTAAGGTTTTTAAAATAGCTGAACAACGCTTACATTTTGCCGAGCTACCCATTTTGTCGACTAAAAAATGACTCCACACTGACGTAACGTCTTCATCTTTTTTATGTTTGACATAAAAACTTTCCTTATAAAGTGACATTGTTCACTTCTTAAACCTAAAACAATAAGAAAAGAACATTTGAATATATGTGTACAAAATAAACATAACCTTCTTAGATCAACAGAAAAAACATTCAACTTTGTTTTTCATATATATTTAGCCATACACATTAGTGCATTGTTGTTTTTGAAATAAACTCCAGACATCAACATTCCTGTAGTTGGAGACTTTTTGGATGATGATCGAAGGGATAAAGTTTGAGAAATTCCAGTAAAGGTTTCAGTTAGTTTCATTATAAATGACTTTCAGTTCTTTGAACTGTATGTCAAAAGGTCGCCTTTCAACTCAAAATCACTAATTTGAACGTTTGTAGACCTGTCAGACACCGCAATGCAAACGGAAAAAAGGAAAAATTTGTCTTTTTCGTCAGAAAAAAGCTCGGCTCGTCACTTGCAACCAATTTTGGGACCACCATTTGGAAGGTAGTTGGAGGTAGTCCCAGTGGAGGAAAAATCTTGACAATATACCTCGAACGATTTTTTGTATGAGCGATGTACAATACATGCTGCTTACTAATGCAAATAAGGACACAAATATCGAATAAAACAAACATATCGTCGAAAAGGAAGAGAAAATCCGATAGAGCTGTCAGAGAATGCCAAGCCACATATTACAGTTGTAATGGTCTCGAAACTACCGGTAATGCATCTGGCTCAACTTTGTTGTTATTCTGATTGACCAGCTTTAGGACAACTACATGTGTACGTTGAGTAAGGATGATTGCGCAATTGGTTTCTGATTCCATCTTGCTTCATTTTCTATTTCAGTAAAAACAAACCTTCCTTCGCGGTTTCTCGAAAATTTTCAGAATAAAAAAAATTGTAGGAAAATAATTATATTTTCTATGTATGTTCAATGTATTTAAACAAATCGGTTTATATTTGATTTACTCCAATATTTACGAGCAAACGAACTGAAATATAGGTTTGAATTGGGCGTAAATCATATTACATTTCTTGTTGATACGATACCTGCAGAAGTTGAGGTGGGGTGTTTTTTTAAAAAATTGCGATGTCTTGTAATTTTATTATTGTATTATGAAGTTAAAAATGGTTTTCAAAAAATCATTAAAATTTTTTGCAGAGCTCGGGGAAGTTAAGCTAGGAAGTAACCCTTGAATTTTTGCAGAGTGCTTAAAAACACCCTTGATTAACCTCACAATGCCAGCAAATTTTTGAAATGCCAATTTTTTTGAATTGACAAATTGGATGCATGATAAATTCGAATTATTTGAAAAACTAATTAGTTAGGTCAGCTGCTTTTTGTGTTTTCTAAGAATAAACAATGTCGTTACTATAAATAACTTCATCATTTCCAGATGAAATTGAAATTGCCAAATTAGAAAGCAAGGAAACAGAAAGATACAGATTAAAAAATGTTATTACCCACACGGAGCCGATGATTATTCACGGAAATGGCCCTTCGAAGAGAACAACACTCAATTATATCGGAAATTATCTTCCGAACGCTTGGAACTCAAAGAAGGATGCATATACTGTAAATCTAGTCAATTCGAATTGTCAACAATGAAAGAAGAGGAGTATCCCTTGGTAATGTTGGCTATATTTATCGAATATCCAACTCCGTTCTTGGAAGAACAACTGTTGAAAGTGGCCAGTTTGGAGTATCCAAAGTCAAGAATTCATTTATTTATACATAATGCAGTAAGTTCATCTTCTTTAATTCGTTTTCGATTCGGTTAGTAATAAAGTTATAAATAGAGTTGTGATCATAACTAACTTCGAAAATAAGATTTTATAATTACATGTATCTTTGAGTTTAAAACGTAATATGAATTCGAATATAAGCAGTTGCGATTGATGAAAATAGGTGCAGAGAGTAAAAAACCATTGAAAAAATACCATTCATCTGATGTTGAGGGATCACAGAATCTTCAGTTTTTTCAATCTTATATTCCAAGAAAATATATAACTATTCAAAGCATTTAATTACTGTGCATACAAAAAAATTCAAATGAGGTAACTTTCAAAGAATAGAAAGAATATGCTAATCTCAAACATATTGTATAGAATTCAAATTATTTAGATGCTGGTTCGATAATCAATAATTGGTTGATAACTAAGAGTAGAAAATTGAGGTCACATCATCCAGATGCATCGAAATGCACCACGTGATGTTTTTTAGTACCCGTTTGATCCGCTTACTTCTTGGGGATACGAGGTTAGGTTTGAGACCAAGCCTTCCTTCCCTTATCGATAAACATGTGTAATTTTTAGTACAAATATTGAAAAAATATCGGAATACTTATTACCATCAAATGAAGTAAAGGTATAAAGTATATCTCATTATATATGGAGAAATATACATATTTCAATGGCATATGTATGAATCGAACAAGTATTGTATCCAAAACAATATAAACGGATCCATGTGAATAATTACTATTTATCAATTTGTAACCTTACTATGTTTTTCTTCTTTGTTTCATTTTGCTTCTGAAAAATGTTTCATGAAATTTTCATACTGTTATATGTTGTTTATAGTGCACTAATTCTCTGTGTTTCTAGACGAAATATTTTTTATTCTTTGAGAAATATAATAAAAATATTAGTTCTCCCGATTCATATGAGACCATTTTGTACTGATATTACGTCACTCTTCAGACGTGTTATTAGATATCTGAAATGAACAGATAAAAATTTGATCAATAGAAAACCTCATCTATTCTTATAACAAATTTTAGTTTAAAGACTAGTTTACGAGTATCAAACAAACCTAAGGCTAGTGTAATTTCAAAATAATCTTAAAGAACTTAGGAATGAATAAAGAAGTAAATGAACTTGGCTACGATGAAGGCGTAGCCAAGTTCAAGGTGTAAGAACCTGGAGATGAAATGAACAATAGAAGAACACACCTGTAAAGGAAGTCTCCACATGAACTCTCCGGGTTTGTAGATTTGGCAACGTATCGCCTTTGTGGCGACTATTTATCCTTTACCGAGTCTTCAACCAAGAAAGTAAACAACGAATGAAAGATTTCACGTGGAGGCCTAGTAGTGGAGATTTCCTTTACAGGTGTGCTCTTCTATTGTTCATTTCATCTCCAGGCTCGTACACCTTGAACTTGGCTACGCCGTTCTGAGGAGAGCCAATAAGCTCGAAACTCGTGAAATATTTCTTAATCGAAATATTTCAAATAAAACTCTCAGGGAGCTCTCTACACAAATGTTGTTAACGAGAACGAACCCATCACTTTAGAGAGTGAATATTAAGAATATTTCGGGAAATTCATCGATCTTGTTGAATGAAAATAGGATACAATTGTTTAGTTATTATGAATCATCAGTCTATATTTAATCTATCAATCAAGAATAGATTTTCAAAACGCCCAACGCTGTACCAGAATGAAGGGAATTGCTCTCAGCGAACATTTACGTGAGCTCCCTCTATCGTAGAAATGACGTATAAACTCTCCCTAGCGTTCTAGATCCCGTCTAGCGTTCACGCCCCCGACGGAGCGATTAGGCATGGGACCATTCTTACACTTTGCGGACAGTTTTCTGTAGTGTTCGAATGAAATGTCTACAAAGCCTTACATTTGCGCTACTGTTTTCATGAGTATGAATCTAGAACGCTAGGGAGAGTTTATAAGTCTTTTCTCCGATAGAGGGAGCTCACGTTTCACGCTCAATTTTCACTGAGAACAATTCTCTTCATTCTGGTATAGGATCTATGGGCGTTTTGAAAATTGATTCTTGATTGATAGATCAAATATGGACTGATGATTCATAATAATAATGAAACAATTGTATTCAATTTTAATTCAACAAGATCGATGAATTTTTCGAAACGCCCCTAATATTCCCCTCGAAAGTGAGGTTCGTTCTCGTTGACAACTTTTGTGTAGACAGCTCCCTGAGAGTTTTATTTGAAATATTTCGATTAAGAGTCTCAGTATTTACTAGTATGAATGATTTGTGATTATATATATATATATATATATATATATATATATATATATATATATATATATATATATATATATATATATATATATATATTTCATTGTCATTTCAATTGAATATTCAAAATTGGAATAATATTGTTATGATCATTGTTTCGCATTTGTCAACTTGGATATAATAATAGATATAAATGAAATATTTTTTAAAATATCTAAATATTCGTCGAAATTTTCAATCTATTGTTGATAAAAAAGACATTTTATTCGATTTAAAACCGCTTTTATTAGTAAGTTAAACGACAAGATTCCTTATAACTACTGATCGTCAATTTAAAATATATCGCGCAAGAATAATTCAAGAATTATATTGTTGCAGTCGTACATATATAATGATAATCAGTATCATTACATTGAGATATTATGAAGAGAACACGTTTTAATCAAATAACTACTTACCTTTGAAAACACCTGTTCAGTTCAGTCACAAATAACTAAATAAATAGGGAAGACTCTGATAAGCCTTTGGCATAGTGGCCCTGATTACATTTATCGCTAATTGGCGACAACACCGACAAATTGCGAGCTATAAAAATATCTGTAGAAGGAAGACAGATAATAAAAAAGCGTTTAAAGGTCTCACGTTCCTCATTGAATTAAACGATTCGACATAAATTTCTTCTGCACTAACAGACTGAATATTTGAAGGATTGCTTATCCAAGTTTAGTATCGTCCAAGTAAGAATTGAAAAGCAACTGATGAACCAAGAGAAAATATGTTGAAATGAGGTGACGAATCGGTGTAATGGTAGCCCATATATACATAATACATAAACAAATTGTGACTGTTGAGGCATTTCAGACACGATTTCCTGTATATACAAAATAAATATTCGAAGATAAATACACATTTGTAATAAATAATAATATTTAGTGTATTTTATGACACCTATTTTTAATTGAATGTTATATTTGATTTGATCTCTTGGAAACGGCAAGGTCGTATAATATTTTCATGTAAAATTATAGGATTAGGGAAAAATCTTACATTTATAATCCAGTCATTTTATTTTCCATCTGCGGAAAAATTCCCAGTGAGCTGAATTTTTGTGTACACCTTCATTGAGACGTTATTATAAAGATGTGAAAAATTAACATTGATATCCTGCTGGCTGAAAGAGTTATAAAGACCAAAATGTCACGAAAATCAGTTTTTCGCAAATATCTCGCGACATATTGCTTGGAGGTCACCAGGAGTCCTCATAACAATTGTTTGTTATCGAATTTTCTACAAAAAAATGCTTCCTTCATTTTTCTGTTAAATCAACTGTTTTCAGAGTAAAGGAATGAGAAAGCGACTACATTATGACGATATAATCGTTATCTCACCACCTACCAGAAAAACTGCGAGAAGCTTTTTTTTATATTTTTTCCCTGTAGGCATAATTCATGATGTGTAATAGCCGATTTTTCATTTAAGAGTGAATAATTCTCTATATGAATATGAAAATTACAGAAAAAATTAACTTTTTTATATAATTTTTTGTTATTCATGGTCGATATATTCAGTTCCTATATCATTAACAGTGGTTCAAAACAGGTTCCAAATGCCGGTCTGCTTGGTTTAACCAAGCAGACCGGCAGAACACCTCGACTATGGTGCGGTAGAACTCGGTTTCGAGCCCCGCTGAAGGCATGGGTGTTTGTCTATGATTTAAGTAATTTAAATAATGATATATGCTGTGGAATCTACATTGATTACAAGCCCAAGTATGAGATATAAGTTTTTTAACTTGACACTTAGATACACTTAAATACAGTATAAAATACCGTATGTGAGTTCATTCTGGTCGCTTGAATGCTACAGGAATATTTGTGGATAATTTTACTGCGAACAATTCAAATCATGAACTGAATCGGAAAATCTTAAAGCAATGGGTCGCAAATATTCGTGAAAAACTGATTTTCGTGTCCTTTTGACCTTGATAATTTTTTCAGTCAGCACCGTATCAATGTCGATTTTTCACACCTTCATAACAATGTCGTAATGAATGTGTGCAACAATATATATATATATATATATATATATATATATATATATATATATATATATATATATATATATATTTTAATTGATTTATTGCCTGTTTAAGATAGTTTATTTCGAATGTTTTTAGCAATAACAGGCTTCTTTTATTATGAAAAACTTTATTTTTGTTGACGTTTCGTTGTATATCACACCTTTGTCAAAATTAATGAATAATTGAATTCATGAATTACTATAGATATCAAAATGTCAAACTTATCTTTTAGAAAAATCAAATTAGTTTCTTTGTATTTTCACTTATTGATTTTAATTATTAACAAAAATAAAGTTTTTCATATTAAAAGAAGCCTGTTATTTTCAATTGTAATGTGCACCTAGTGCTTTATTCCATGTCGACAATATTTTAGTTTTTCTGTTAGGTTATTGGATCAACACAAGATTTCTTTTTTAGGCTAAGTACCACATTGACCATTTAGAGACATTCGTTGGTGCTTATAGTGACTTATATAACAGTGTTAAACAGATCGTTCCCACTGATGGCACTACTGAATGGGCAGCTAGAGACCTTGCAATGTAAGTATATACTTGTATATATTGTTGCGCAATATAACTGACAGTTATATTGACAGTTAGAGGGGGATCTAACACCTGATGAGGGTGGTACGATGCTCAGTATAAAAAAGTTGAATTTGTGTTTATGAAACCTACAGAATATTGTCACTTAACATTTTATTTGAATATTGGATTTAATTCCAATCTTGGACATACTGGAATAATTAAATATCATTTCGGAGGTTTACTTTAAATGAAACCTTTATATTGATCGAATTCAGGGATGAATAGATAAATTATTTTTTGGATTTTGGAATAATAGTAACAATCCATATCAATCTTCGATCAATATTTCAGTGAAAAAGCTTCCCTGAACTGAAATAACTATAATTTTATATAGTATAGTACGATCAGAATTTTTGTTTTTCAAGTAACTCGAAATGAAAATATCTAAAATTAAAATTTTTTATAGCGACCATTGTCTTTCAAAGGAGTGCCAATATCTGTTTGTCGTTGATTCCATCGCTCATTTGGATAATCCACATACCCTTAAGCTTTTAATTGAACAAAACAGAACGTTTGTTGCACCAGTTATGGTGAGACATAACAGAGCCTGGAGCAATTTTTGGGGAGCTCTTACAAATGATGGATTTTATGCTAGGTCAAATGACTATATGGATATTGTACATAATGAAAAAAGGTGAGTACATTGGCAACTTTTTTCTATCTTGTGATCACTATTTTACTACAGTTATGATCGGAAGTGGTAGTTCCTAGTATGGTCTGTATAGGTATACCTAAATTGGTCGATTTGAACTTATAGAGGAACTATGTGACAGAAAAACACGTAAGAGGATATCTCAATTTCGAAAATTATTGAGGTATTACAAATGAAAAATGTTTGAGGTAATAATACTGAGATAATTACTGCTCTAGTTTGAATTTTTTTTAGTTTGACTTCAACCACAATTGGTTGAAGCTTTTTGAGTAAAAGTCATTTTAGACAATGAAGTGTGGTGCAAATTTTTTTATCACTGAAATATAAGACATATCCGCTGCTTACTAATTTAGTACTAATGTAATACTCCCTTTTTTGCTCACACCCAACACGGACAGTTATAACATTTGTTATTTATTCATCTGTTATTATTTGCTGAACGGATATGCTTCATATAAAAACGAAATATTTTTCAGTTCTTACACAGTTGACAAAAAAGCGTTCATTAAAAATTTTTTGCTTTATTTACAATTTTACGCTTCACAAATGCTTTATTAAAATTAGTAATACTGTATATTCTAAAAATCAACACGGAATTAGATTTATTTAGTTAAGAATTATTGATATTGTAATCTAGAGATTGTATTACTAATATTTAATAGTTTAGAGTTATTATTTATAAACTTGCAAGGTCGCAATGAAAAGCGCACTAGCGGAGGAAGAATTTAAGGGGCGAATTAGTTTTGGAATCTATGGTCTGAAGAGCGACTAATATACTGTTGTTAAATATTTCAATCGGAAAACCAACACATTTCAATCAGAATTATTTCATAAGTGAGAATGAATTTTATTATTCAATACATGTACCATTTGTATAAGTATTTTTAAGTTGAATATACAAATGGTACATGCAATGAATTATATGGAAATTGGCGAGATTTCTCGTTTCAACAGAAAAACCTACTTAAAAAAACCTACTGGAACTACGGAATAGTTCAAGTAATTCGAACACTACAAGTAACTAAAAATATATCGAATAGTATTGGGGCATTTACTTGGTGCAAATCTAGGATAATTCAAATACTTGGCATTTGATTTACACTTTTACTGTCATAACATGATGCGTTTCGTAGGTAGGTCATTAAATCATGACTAAAACATATTCTGTAAACATCTAAAGAATTCGGTTAAACCGACGAAACGCGTCAGATTATTGCAAAAAAAGTGAAAATCAAATTCTAATTGTCAGAATTATTCTATAGTAAAAATATATTACTAATAATTGTGAATAGGATTTACATTTTCTGGTTGTGGAAGAAGAAAACTTCAAATTATTCTATATTATTAAATTTTCGTGTATAAACAATAGAAATGAGATACGTTGTATATAAAAATGAACATTAGCTAAATATACCGGGTGTTTCACGACGAGTTTACACTACCTGCAGCTGCATTTGAAACTACTCACATGAGTTCTCTGAAAACTGGCAAAGATGAAGAAGTTATTTCAAGTTTATGGAAAATATTTTGTCATGCCACTTCCGGTTATACCGGGAATGAACAATTTTGTAATTTTATAGGTAATATCCCATGTTTGTTAACTTTTCGAATTCCACATTAAATTTCATTGACATTGTGTAGAATAACTTACACTCAAAATTTATATTTATCGAGAGATTGATTTTTTAATGAAAAATTGACTGGTGCAGATATTGAAAATTCTGTGTGCTTATCGCCAATACCAAATAACAACATCCTGTTTGGTTAATTATTAGGTACATAATTGGTGACATGTCCGACCTTTTTTCTGTATGCAGGGTTGTTAAAAATATGATGAAAAGTTTAAGTTTAAAAATGGCAAATGTCTTTATTTTCTTAAATGAAACAACTAAATTTGTGTTCTTTCATTAATTTTAAGGCAGAAAATTAAGAGCAGGTTATATTCACTCCCCTATACCCAATCTTAAGTGTTTTTGAGATATTAATAAGAATTTGAAAATATTGATTATTAAGGCCTCATTAATATGTAGGCCTAGGTCGTGTTATCTTTTTCATTTCAGCAGACTGTGTATTTACCTGTCATAAATAGTTATCATTGGCATTATTTGAAGTTAATCGCATCCTACACAAAGTAACTTTAATATTTTATGCAGAATCCGAAAAGTTAATAATGCCTATACATCTTATGAAATATCAGGTGACATAAACTGCACCAATCAATTTTCTCAGTAATTTATTTTTAGAGTATTGTAGTTCTTATTTTGAATTAGGAATTGGCTGTTGAATATTTATTTCTGCGTTTCAGTCATACTTGTTGGGATTTTTGTGGAAATTCCTGAAAATGTTATCAATAATTCGAACTAATGATGTAAATATAGAAATTGTTAAAAAGAAAATTTTCCTAGAAAATTCCGAAGTGTTACAGGACCGCATTCGCTGGAAAAACTGGGTGTCTTCATTCGTATACTTTTACTACTTTATAATTTTTTTGAAAAACCTATAAATAAATCATGGCATTGTGTAATTTTATTCATTCTGGAGATGAAAATAAGCAAAATAGAAGACACATTTTTAATTCGTTCTAGTGATTATAGAATTTTTTTTTCTGAAATCAATTTCCCTTTGTTGTTCTAAATGTCTTTAGTAATGATGCGTTATTAACGGTTGGCATAAATCGATATTACATACTTCCTCAAATTCCTAATGTGAAATTGCAACCTGAAAGCTTTGGTTTATTTATATGGATAATTACATGTAATATTTATTATGATTTAATATGAATATAATTCAATATTTATTATAATCTTGCACAATATCCCATAAAAATTAAAATTAGGTGGCTGCAGGATTGAAATTCCATATTTATTCGTAGGTCCTCATTTTCATTGGAGATCATGAATAAGGTTCCCTAAAATTTCAGTCTTTTATTTGTCGGATGTAAATAAAATTCATAGATATAGTTTTTAAACTACCACTGTGTTAAATTATAAAGTACAGCTTGTCAATTTGAGTAATTCAAGAGGGGTAAAAGCGTTGATTATAGATAATGCTCACTTTTGATTACTAATATAAAATTAATGAATATTTATTTAGTATAACATTGTTAATGTCACCATGAAATTATTTCAAGAGAAATTGAATATGAAAGAAGAGTAAAATTATATAAGTAACTCACCTATAAATTTCTTTATAATCTGGAACTGCTCTGTTTCGCCAACAAGACCAAGAAACGGCCACATATTCTAGGCATTTCCACGATTACTACCATTCGGTATTCTATTTAAAATACAGGCATCCAAAATAACTGAATACAGTCACCCCAACCCAACTTTTTTATTTATTTATTTATTCATTCATTCATTTATTTGTTTAATTTCAAATACACCACTCAATAGCATAGGCCAATTACTGAGTGGAGAAGATACAATATAGTTCACAACTTATGTAGAATAAAAGTAGAAATAATGCGAATAATGTACAAACAATAAATATGAACGATAACTCTGTAGGCAAGTTGACATTAAATCTCACCCAGATACAGGAAAAACAAATATCTAAAAAACTTATAACTAAAAAAGAGTCAGGGGAGAGCTCGTCTGATATCACCAGGCACGCATAGAAATATGTCGATGACGCCATGAAAAGGCTCAAGTCACCACAAATTTTATGAAGTGGTAAAAAGCCAGAACATTAGTACGTGCCAGAAGTGAATAAAAAATGTTCATATTTCTACAAGAGTTAATCGCGGAACACGGAAATTTATGAGGGAAAGAAGAAAAGAACAATCAACAGAAAACCTTATCAGCTTGTCAGGATATTATCAGGAATATTATTTCCAAATATTTCCTAAGTGTTTCAAGTGATGAAATATTAAATCTTGTAGTAAGTAACTCATGATTGATACCTCGTTCTGGATACACACCGTCGGAGCAAAACCATAAATATTTCGAAAATCTTTGAACGGATTCAGGATTTCTTATATAACACACGTATCCTGGATTCCAAACGACACTAGCATATTCTAGTTTTGAACGAATTGAAGTATTGTGTAGGAACATAGTTGATTCAGATTGGGAGAGCCATTTAGAATTTCTTATGATAAAATCTAATGTTCTGTAACAACTTGAAATGATATCATTAATGTGAGTAGCAAAAGTTAATTTTGTGTCGAAAGTTACTCCTAAATCTCTGAATTCGGTACATCTATTGATTTTATTACTAATCACATTGTAATCGAAATGAACTATACTTTTTTACGAGAAAAAGACATTATGTTGGACTTAGAAATATTCAGTCTTAGTAGGTTTCTTTCACACCCCCGATTCAAATTTGAGATATCCTTTTGAAGAATGTAGCAATCACTTACTGTTGAAATTTAGCGAAATATCTTACAATCGTCCGCATATAGGAGAACAATACAGTTCATGTTAGAGGAAATGTCGTTCACAAAAATATTGAAAAGAAGCGGACCTAAAACAGAATCTTGTGGAAACCCCGACTAAATAATAATAAATTTCTGTGACTTGAAACCGTTTGTACTGAACAAATAATTTACTTTACGTTAGGTATGTTAAAAAAAATAACAAATTTATCAGAGAGTCCAAAGCGACTGAGTTTCTTGAGAAGAATTACATGCTCTTTGAAATGAGATGAGAAGAATACCATGATCCGAAGCTTTTCTCGATAATTTTCTTTTCGAAAGTTCAACGTCAGAAATTCTTCAATATTTTACAACTTTTCGAAGCGTTTCATCCCCACATATCATTCACCCCCGTTTATGTTCTATCTTTACTTTAAAATAATCCTTACCTAACAAATACACCGATAATTTGAAGACTTCTTTCATTCCTTTCAATAACGTCATTATCAGAGAATTGATTTATAAAATTTATGGTATATTTTGAAGTTGCAGAAAAAACTAATTTCTTTGAAATAGTTAACCCATTATTTTAAAGATATGGGATATTCCGAAAACACATGTAATCGAAATTTCCATTTCTGATCTTATTGACAAGGGTAAGCGCCTAGATATTTGATTACCTTTTCTGAAACAACTGAAAGTTGTATGCGTTCTTTTACGTGATTCTGATTACGTAAGGAATATATCTATTACATTTTATAATGATAATGATAAACGAGATATTTTAGTTTGATTCTTTGGATATTAGCAGTTAGGCCTTACCAGTAAGGATAATCCTTTCGACTTTCTACCTGATTACTAACAAATACATCGCTCATTTTGTTATCTTTATTCTCTAGTACAAATGTTCAAAATAATAACAAATATAAAAATATTAATCGAAAGCAATGCTGAAATCGGTTTTGAAGGATCTTCGATCTAAAGAATACATGTTATCAGCGGTACATTCGTACACTCCTGCATCCATCTGGGTGGCCGGATCTATCTCCAGTTTACTTTTTATTTTGTCCGTGCCTATCGTCCACTCATGAATCTGCAACATCAACGAATCAGAAATGGAAAATGTGTCAAAGAAACAGCTATTTATTTATTATTTATTCATTTGAATTAACGTGTCTCGACAACTTGGTCATTGACACATGGTACAATTTTTACAGTTTCAATGTAATACCAGTGTTAATGCTACAGATACTCAAATATAATAAACAATTTAATTGTAGTGAGATTAGATGGAACTGTATTATTTATAGATGTTTAAACTACATAAGGTTGTATAATCCGCATTTTTCGATAAATTTTAATGTAACTTCTATTTGTGCCGTTGTGCTCAGAATGTCTTTGATGTTGTGTTTTAGTCCTAGTTGGTTACGAACTGCCTCATTTTTTGGACAACAGATGAGTATATGTTCAACTGTAAGGGTGATATTATCACAGTATTCAGCTATTTATTGTCCATCAGTAAATGAATCTTTTGTATACAATATTCACAAAGTAGTATATTCGTTTTGTCTATAATTACAGAAAATTATCACGCAAAATTTCGTCAACTATACAATTCGTTGTTCAATAAATTAGATTACCTAATATTTCAATGAGAAGAAATTATTCTTATGCTTATCTTTGTTTTAAACTTCAAAACAATTCATCTTCAACAATTATCTTGATGGGAACTTCGATAATAAAAGTTACAAATTTCGACGATTTCATTGTCTTTTGTTACTTGATTCTAATTTTTGTTTATCTCCAAAACATGTCTCCCATTGAATCTAAATATTGAAATTTGTTCGGTCTGCCTTATCTGAAACTATTTCAGAGTTCCAGATTTTGTTAAACTTGTGTAAAGAACATTTCACGTCTTTCTTTTTAAATATTTTTTGAGCTCGTCATCTTTGGACATTACTCATTATATCATTTATTTATAATAACCGCTAAATCTCATTTTACCTACACTAACGTCCATGTCTCACCCGGGATTCGAACCCAGATCTCCCTAGTGAGAGTCCGTAACTTTTTTCACATCTGTTAAAATACCCGAAATCATTCGTAGTTATTTTTTCATTAGCAGGAATACATTTATAGGATTCATACCTCTTCAACCTAGAATATATGAAAATTTGACTAAATTTCTTTGTTTTTGTTACGAAGGAGACGGAACTATTGCAATTATTTTCATTAGTTTAGATGCATTAACCAATAAAGACTAATCATTTTGAATTCTTTAAACGGTGTGCATAATTGCTCCCTTTACGATGTTTAATTTGCATGATTGTTCTGTTATGTAATAATCGTACAATTTCTTATATGGATGTTCTAATAATTATTAGATCCATGAGGCAACAAATTGCCTTTCAGAATTACGCATTGCTGGCGAAACTTAATATGTCTCATCAAGTGATTTCATTAACGTTTTTAAGAAAAACTTGAAAGTGACAGACACATGTGACTGAATAAAAATCTGCAGCACACTCAATGCTATACTCGAATATCATGTAGTTGTGCGATATCAGCGTTACGCATTTGGGAAACAACGTTGAAATTTGTTGAAAATAATTGTTCTCACTATATGTTCTGAGAAATAGACATCAACATTTTCTTTTAGGTTGAGTAAAATGCTGGGATTACATTTTCAATGTCTCTAGGCGATTAGACATTATGCTTACATCACTATTATAAATTTATATTTATATTTGATGCTCCGTCAAATAAATATAAACAATATATTCCACCCTATATGTGTCAAACATAAAGTTTCATTTGTGATCTGTTAAGTTTTGCATATAGTAAGATCTCTTTCAGTTCTATTGTATCTTCTGCTCAATCCATTGTTCTCTTTAATTTCTTGATCATAATTTGCGTATTAGGCATGAACAATTCTGAAACAGTTCTATGATTTCTAATATTTTTTCAGTAATTTCTATTTACAGCAAGAATTGGAGATATTATTTTTACTACCTATTTTATTATTATATTAATTACATCATTATATTATTTTTTACTATTGGAGTAATATTATATATTACTATGATAAGTTTTCACATAGAAAATCAATAGAATAATTTACATATTGAAATTTTTCTCGTAACAGCTTTTTTCTCTTTTCATCTTATTGCAAACAGAATTGTTGACTTGAAACATGAAATTTAGCTAGAAATGTCTGATAAACTTAGATATCTTCATCTTCGACAAAATAAATACGACTTCAATCTGAGGAACACATAGTTATAACTAATTATGCATTAAAAGTCTAATATTATGGAAGGAAATGTCTCAAATACTACATCTAGAATTCTACCATGAAGGTGGAATATGTAGGTTATGTTCGGATTTTCTAATCTTTATATAGTTGAAGGTATTTCGAAAGTTCAGAAGTTATCTCGAAAAAATAATTTAATATGTACATATTGAAAATTACTACTAATAGGGAATATAAGGATGACACCTGCAAATACCGTCCCATATCCATTACGGATTATTAACTATCCCAAAAATTATCGAAAAAGTCATAAAAGTAAGATTGACAGACTTCTTAAACATCTCTGGGCAACAATATGACTTTCAAGAGTCAAGTTCGACATTGGGAGCCGCTACAGACCTAATTGAATCTATAATTGACAATACAGATGAAGGAAATTTTGTGGTTACGGTGTTCATCGACCTAAAAAAGGCGTTCGACACGGTGAACCACGAAATTCTGCTGATAGCTACACCTGATGGGCATTCAAGGGCCTGCCTGGAAGCTCATCGGGACCTTCTTATAGGAAAGAAAACAATTTGTGGAGGTAAATGGAACAAACAGTTCTGAAGAGGATGTTAAATGTGGTATACCTCAAGGATCTGCCCTGGGACCCTTACCATATCTTTTGTATGTAGAAAGTCTATTCAAAAGCTGACCTTCCAAGTATTATATGTTTGCTAATGACACGGTTATCATGTTAAAGGACAAAAATCTAGAACAGAGCCAAAGAAAGTAAATGAAGTTCTAATTCTGAAGTAAATTACTTTCAGAATGGCTTAATCAAAAAAAATTAATTTTAAATGAGGAAAAAATAGTGTTCATGTTGTTTTCCTCTAAGTGCCGTGATAATATCAATATAAACCTTAATATAAAAATAAACAATTATCATCAATCAGAATCATCAAAAAAGTCTCGTATCACATATACCTTGGTCTTACGATAGATGAGATATTGAACTAGGTACATCATATAGACAGAATATTCAACAGACTGTGTGGTCTTATTGACTGTGTGAAACAGATAAATGTATTTCTTAATGATAAAACCAAACTTATGTTTTATAACGCACATGTAAACATTGTTTTCAGCTATCTAATTGCCCTATGGGAAAACCCAACGCCATAGAATATCAACCGCCTGCAAAGCAAGGCGCTTTATTCAAAATAAAGCAATAAAAATATATTCAATTTACAATATGAAACTAGATCAGCTCAATTGTACGAAAATACCCAATTCTGCCAGTTTAGATTCTTATTTGTCTTGAACTATGTGCAATGGTATACGAAATAGATCATAACATATTAAAGAGCAATATTGTATACAGAAAAATTCTTCACAGATGCAATACAAGAAACAAAGACCGATAAACACTGAATGACAGCATTAAATGGAGCCTTCATGTACAATAACTTACAAAAAAAAAAAATCGTTCATCTCATACTTTTTCTATATTCTGAAAGAGTATTAAGTCACATATTTCCAAATGTTAAAATTTTGTTGGTAACTATTCAATTTAAAAAATGTTAGAGATATTCTGTGATAACAATTTTGTGTCGATTTACTGTTTTAATACATATCTATCTATCTAATACTGAAGAACTTTCCGAGGCAAAATCTATTAGTAACTTAAATTAAAGTTAATGTATTTATTTGAATTTGCCGCTAAAATATAATATTAGTCAGCACCAATTACAAAAAAAGATCGATCACCTACACTCTAATGTAAATAATATAGTGTAGGTGCAAAAGTTTGGGCTGCATTATGTCCTGGTACTCTTTATAAATTTTCGCACCTCATTAAACAGATTTCACTATAAAAGAATTATTCTAAGAATTATATTTAATGCAGGTAAACTGAAATTAAGTAAAAGAAACTTACGTTGAAAACCTACACATTTTTCTATATAACAGCCGTTTACATATGTTTCAAGGTTATTGCCTATCGTCAGAACGGCGTAGTTCAAGTTAAAGATGATAGTACTTGAAGAGATATATAAAAAATTAATATATTAAACACGAAACACTGTTTCGTACACGTTTTATACACCCAAAACATATTGGGAAGAGTCAACACAACGTTGCAGACGACAATGAAATACCGTCCGACTTTTGTGAGACTTTTATAGCTTCTGGAAATCCCAGACAATCTTAACGATAAAAGAATTATTCTAAGAATTATATTTAATGCAGGTAAACTGAAATTAAGTAAAAGAAACTTACGTTGAAAACCTACACATTTTTCTATATAACAGCCGTTTACATATGTTTCAAGGTTATTGCCTATCGTCAGAACGGCGTAGTTCAAGTTAAAGATGATAGTACTTGAAGAGATATATAAAAAATTAATATATAAAACACGAAACACTGTTTCGTACACTGTTCATTGTCGTCTGCAACGTTGTGTTGACTCTTCCCAATATGTTTTGGGTGTATAAAACGTGTACGAAACAGTGTTTCGTGTTTTATATATTAATTTTTTATATATCTCTTCAAGTACTATCATCTTTAACTTGAACTACGCCGTTCTGACGATAGGCAATAACCTTGAAACATATGTAAACGGCTGTTATATAGAAAAATGTGTAGGTTTTCAACGTAAGTTTCTTTTACTTAGATTTCACTATACCTACTACTTATTATTATATTGGTGTAAATAGGATTTTTAAGACATCATATTATTGTTGTAAATAGGATTTTTAAGAGTTATCATATATGTATATTATACTCACATTAAGATACATATGGGTGAATATTTCACTACCGTCTTTGTACCATGTGATACTGGGTCTTGGATTTCCCCTAGCCACACAGACAAATGCTATTTTGTGTCCTAGCACGTATTCATAATCGAAGTGAGAGGCAAGCGTTATTTTGGCTCCCTATGCGAAGAAATAATAATATATAATTTATGCATGAGATATAATTATCTCCAATTCAATATTTTTTTCATATTTCATATTTCACACTTTAATATATTGCTGCTAAATCTTGCCATTTTTAAACAGATGTTTGTCAGTTTTATATGAAATAATTCTATCAAAAATCTCAGTATGGACTTTGTCTACACAAATGCTGTCAACGAAAACACAACCTTTAATTTTCAAGAGTGAATATTAATTCACTGGAACTGGGCAAAAAGCCTAGTAGCTAGCCCATTGGATTTCCCTTGGAAATCCTGATTGGAAGAAGAAGAATTCACTGCGTTCTAAAAAATATCGAATTTGTTAAAAATACCATACAGCGCTGTTTTGTCCTATTTTGGAAATCTTGGTATTTTGGAATGGTGGTGGAAGGCATTCAAATCCAGTTTCGAAGGTTTTCCAGCCGCACTAAGGCCTTATCTCTCTTTGAAATGAGTCAAAAATCCATTAGTGAACTGATCACGTGTGCTCCATCTATAGAAGAAAAAAGATGAACTCTCTCAAGTATGGCAGAGAGCATTACCGTTAAAAATTCATTGAGCACTTCCATACAAAAGAGGCAGAGGATTTTCAAAATAGACGGTTTATTCATACAGAGCTTTCTCTGTGGATGTGAAAGAATGTCCCATCGTTTACATCTTCGGTTCACACCCTAGTGGACAATTCAGTAACTAGTTTCTAGATTCACTAATCATTCATAGTTAGTCAAAATCGAAGTACCCGCTAGGATGTGGACCGGATCGATAATAATGGGACAATTTTTACACATCTACAGAGAAAGGTCTGAGGTGTTTGAATAAAACCTCTCTACAAAACCTCTGACTTCTTTGTATGGAAGTACATATTGAATTTGTCACGAAAATGTGCTCTGCCATATTTGGGAAAGTTTATCTCAGTTCTTCTGTAGAGGAATTCACGACATTAGTAATAATGCCTCATATTGAAAAAGGAGATATGGTCTTCGTTGATTTGGTGAATGACCGAAACTTGATTGTTTGGATGCGTGGTACTGAAGATTCTTATAATAGGATGAAACAGGGCGTATGGTATTCCCAACAAGTTCGATGTTTTTCGAACGTACTAGATATTTATACTCTCGAAAATGGTTATTTCTTCATTTACACTATTTGTATAGACAGCTCCATGAGAGTTATATATATATATATATATATATATATATATATATATATATATATATATATATATAATATTTTCAGCTATAACAGGCTGTTTTCAATGGAAACATCTTAATTGACAATTGCAACTTCATCAAAACTAATGAACAATTGAAGTTTTTTGAAAAACAAGAAACTTTTGTCTATTTAGTTTATTAGTCTTCTTCACCATGAGGAATGCTCTGAAAAACTCATGGTGAACAAGGTGATTCAAATGTTTGTAATAATATTTTCAAAAATTGAGTTTTGCATAGTGAGTTTTAATATACTAATCCTGAAAACTTTTTTGGGTTTACGTTTGTGAAGTTGTTGGTAGAGTGGGAAAAAATGAGTTTTGAGATTGTTGTTTGATGATTGTTGTGTGTTGATTCTATCAGTGTTATTTGTGAGTTTCATTAAATCGTTATAGATCGAAATAAGATGTTTCATATCGGTTCTTTCATTCATACTATTTTATAAATTTTGACGAATGAGTAACATTTCTTAAATTTCTCTTCATTTTTTGTCTTTCTCGAATATACAAATTTTTCATAGTATTTTTATTGACATTTCAGAAAACAATTGAAATTAGGTAATCAAACTCAATGAGTGATTATGATGTAATTCATTCAAACGAGGGGTGCTTATCCCAATAATTTTGAATTATACTAACTTATAACTTGAAGTTTATAGTAAAGACAATATACTTACGTTATTATTGTTGTAATATTGATCTGATTCTGGATCTCTATACTTTCCAGTAATCGGTAGTCCTATTTGAAACTGAATAAAAGAGTGAAAAAAGGTTTATTTTATACCCTTATATTTATTACCTTCGATTTGGTCCTACTTCTTGCCCTGCCTCTTCTGCACTGGCTGAAATTCACTACGAAAATCAGGAAAAATAAACAAACAATCCCTAATTTCATGCTGAACGAAGTCAGCGTTGATGCTGAATAAATAAATATGCAAGCCTTTTGTAGTGCGTGTCACATTTGCAGGACCCCTCAGATGTATCTGAGCGAGATTGATATCAATTATTTAAATTGGTGCGATTTGTCAAAATGATAAAAGATGCCACTTTAAAGGCTTGTATTGGATAATGGGACGCGTTCTATATAAGGGATTGTGAAGTGGATTTCTTCGGAAATTTTATGTCAAGTTCTAGTTTCAAACAGGCCACTTATGTAAAATTACGGTGACATGTTTTGTTTTTATTTACATCAGCTATTCTTATACAACATTTATTAAAAAATTTATTCAGCCGTACCGGATAAGCTAATATCTGAGGATGATACGCAGTACCGAGAAAGACGAATCATACCCTATATTTTGTTATTCATTAATTATATGAAATAATTATAACTTTATTTTCAATTATTTGTTAGCGTCTTAATTTTAATATATTGTCACGAAAGTTCACGTGTTTTGATTATTGCTGATGCTAACATTGTCTAAGACTTACTATATAGTAGCGACCCGCCCCGGCTTCGCACGCCGCAAACGCTACGCCCCGCAATTTTTAAATCTGTAATATCTTCGAAAATATTCACTTAAATCATACGGTGTAAAGGGCCATATATATCTATATTAAATGAAAAATGTATTCAAGGTATTTAATTGGTTAAGGATTAATGCTGTATGGGTTAAAATCGCTTCGAAAATTAGCCGTTATTTGTCGCAAAAAGTAAATGACAAAAAAAAGTTATTGTGGGTTATCCATAAGAGATAGACATATACCATCACGGACTTTTCTGTAGACCTTTTCAATGTGTACAATACTTAGTACATTATTTTGATAAAACTCGTAGGGTTCAGCCTGCGTTTGCAATGTAAGCGGAAAAAATGTAATTATTTACGACATCACATTAGAAACCTCAAAAATAACAGTACTTCTCCACTATTTAGTGGATGTTATTATACATATAAACCTTCCTCTTGAATCACTCTATCTATTTAAAAAAACCGCATTAAAATCCGTTGCGTAGTTTCAAAGATTAAAGCGTACAAAGGGACAAAGGGACAGAAAAAGCGACTTTGCTTTATACTATGTAGTGATTAGCGCTTTTCAATTGATATCAATAAGCATCCTATGAAATTAATTTGTTTGAAATATATTTCGAATGTAGAAAAAACTGTTATTATGCCTTGTTACAAAAGAAAACAGGGTGAATTTTTCAAGATAATTTTATATTTCTGATGCAAGAAATTATGTGATATTTCAGGTTGAAAGGCTGAAATTTTTTCCCACTAATGCTCTTTATTGTCTGAACTCTTCAACAAATAACGAAAGATTTCATTCAGTAAGTAGAATTATAAATAGAAATGAAACTGTTTAGCAGATGCACCCTGCTCAATTAACACGTACAGCTTTGCATAAATGTATGGGCTCAAGAACATAGTTCACATCTTATGAAAAATAAAATGGTGCAAATTAATTTTGAGTCAGCTTCTTTTACAGGATATCAAGAAAAAACCGCGAACCCTTTCTGATAGAGTCAGGCAAGACAGATGATTTGATTGGACGACCTGATGATTTGTTTGTTTTGTTTTTAGTAGTTGAAAATACTTATACATTCGGTGGAAGTCATTAAAAAAATTTCAGCTTGAAATTATACTCTTAAAATAAATATATACAGTGAAAAAATGTAAAAGTCAATAAGTAATCATAACATAATCTGTTCGAAAACCTCTGATATCTATAGCATATTTATTGTTTGCTTGACATTCATAATACCCTGCATCCTTTTGAGTTGTTGGATCGATTTCCATTTTGCTTTTCAGTGTATCATTTCCTATCGGCCATTCATGAACCTGCAAAATAACAGAGGTGAACAAAAGGCCTACAATTAACAACCTATAACCTACAACTAACCTGGAAAAATTTATGGGCGTATAGCTCTATACCATCTTTGAACCAAGTTATTTCAGGTCTTGGTAATCCTAGAAAGTAAATTTCAAAGTAACATTGGAATTTGATTATAGTATTACTGTAAATGAATCATGAAAGTAGTTAGATATTCTTTGTTCTATGTTTGGAATAAAATTATACTTATAAAAAGTATATAAAACTAATATAAATTATAAGTAAAAAAAAATTAAATTTATATAATTACCTTGTGCCATGCAGAAGAACGTTATTTTCCTACCTAACATGTAGTCTAATTCAAAGTGGCTAGCTTTGATAATTCTGGCTCCCTGAAAATATTTATAATGTAGTAAATTTAATTTTGATACCCAGTTCATGGATATATTATATGTTATGTTGCATATTACTAATTACAGAGAATTGCGCCTAATATCCTACTCTGGTTTATATATTTTTGTTTATTGTACTACGAAACCAGAGACTCTAGATCTATGGATGGTAGTATACACCATCATGATACCAATGCTTTGCCTCAAAAATCCTCACAGTTTCTATAGTTCAAACCATTATTGAAAATTATTTTAAAACAAAATGTGATTTATGGTTTCCCAGAGTTATTTTCAATAGACTTTTCCCAGTATACGATTCTTGTTTTTCTTTTGTTCATTTAATTACTTAAATATTTATATTTTATCAACAAAAAAAAGTTATTTGTGTTGTATTGCACCAATAAACTTCAATTCTGAAGCTCATTTTTTCATAACATTTCGAGATATTTCGACATTTTTTGTGTCTTCAGGAGAAAAAACAAGCTGCAAGGTAATGACTACAATGATCAAATTCAATATGTAAAAATATTAAACTACTTACAATTAGAGTTTATGCAGTGATAATAACAGAACTGACATTATTGAACAAACGTCATTTATTTATAATTTAAGAGGCCGATACTTGAAGCAAATTAATATCCATAATGAAACAATATTAAGAATTTTCTCATAATTTAATACAAATACGAATGACGACGTTTCGAAGTACTACTTCTTTATCAAATGCTGAATTAATAATTCACTTCATGGTAATGATACTCAAATCGCATTTGATAAAGAAGTAGATAGTACTTCGAAACGTCGTCTGGTATTTGTATTAAATTATGAAGAAATTCTAAATATTTTTTCATTAACGTCTCTTATTTTGTTTCGACTTGTACCCTATATGTTGCTGAACTGAATGGTCGGAAATTCAGGCATTTTAGGGTGTTGAATTTCTGACCATTAAGTTAAGCAACATGTAGGGTATAAGTCGAAACGAAATAAGAGATGTTTGTTGAATAATGTTAGTTCTTTTATTATCACTGCATAAACTCCAATTGTAAGTAGTTTCATATTTTTTACATATTGAATTTGATCATTGTACTCATTAGTTTGCGGCTTGTTTATTCTCCTGAAGAAGATACAAACAGTGTCGAAATATCGAGAATTGTTATGAATAAATGAGTTTCAAAACACTTCACCAGATCGATTATTCCCGTTACCTAAATTGTATATATAGATATAGAATGAACATCTATAAATGCAGAAAAATAATAAGACTTCATTGTGCCTTTAAATAGATAATAATGTGCACAACGTAAGTCACGAATTTTATAAGTTATCGATATTATAAATTACATCAGAATTAACTATAGAAAAATCAAATATAACGTTTCAATTTGTACTCACATCTTTATGTTCGTAATAATGGGCGGAAGCTGGATTTCTGTGCCTTATTATAATAGTCATCCTGGAGTTGAACAGCCTTCCTCTTCCCCTGGCATTTTTTCCTGAAAAAACAATGGAAACCATCTGATTACAAATATAAAATCCATATTTACCCCCTCTGGCGCCAACTCTGGCCGCGAAACACGCAGATAGGTACAGATAAACGCAAACAAGAAACAGAACTTTTTTGCTCACCATGACCGTTTCGCTCGTGTTTTTAACTAAGGTTTCTCAAGAAGGTTCATTGTTTTAAATTGAAGATTGGTGACTTTGTCCTCCAAAACGTTCGGTATTGTTTTTCATTGTCTCTTGGAAGTAATTGTCCAATAAATGGGCCTATTATCGGCGAGTTAGGGTTTAGGGAGGTCGAAGTACAGAACTAATCGTCGCATTTGCAGGAGTGTTATTGGAAAAATTGAGTAGAATTAGGAAATGAGTTCTAAATTTATAGTTCAGAGTACTTCATAATTTCTTCGCGAAATAATAATTGATTGATTCAATTAGATTATGAAAAAATATATAAATAAACCTTTCTTCAGACATTATATTTCAACAGAAACTACATAGGTATGATTTTATTTCTCTTAATTCCTTTTAATGAAATTCTTATATTAATTTAATTTTGATGTTGTAATTGTTTATTCAGATGATTTTTTCTCTATGAATGAGAATACATAAATACATAATTTGTCATAATACTTATTGAGGGTGATAAATATTCACTTATTCAAAGAAATTGTAATAATTAATTGAATTGAATGACACGTCGCATAAATTTTCATCAATTGGAATGATGTTGTTATTGAGTCGTTTCTTAACAGTTTATTAACCCCCCTTCCCCTTGGTGATACATGGCGAGGTTCAAGACTACCCCCTGCCCTATATCCCTTGTATTTTTTTACTACCCACAAAGAATCTAAATTTTTCAAAAATATTTATTATAAAATACAGGTTTAAGTATTATCAAATTTTATTATAGGAAATAAAAAAAACTATAATAATAACCTTAAGAGGTAGTCAGAAAGGTTGCAAGTTGTTTTTGAAAGACATAAAAATGATGAAAGAAATGCGAAAAACATTTTTGTAGTTATACATGAACATAATTTGATTTACAATGACCTCAGACCACGCATAGGCAAGACTTTCTTCAACACCAATAACAGGATAAGCATGTTGCAAGTTAGTTGTAGGCACAGTGCTCTGTTGAAGATCAACACCGTTGTGGCTTTCATCAAGCCACAACGGTGAATCGAGGTCACACTGCAAGCCGCTTTCGAATTTGTACGAGTTTGACGAAAAAATAAATACACGTAGGCTGCTTTTCGGTTCACTATCACGCGTTTGCCGAAAAAAATGAATATTCAAGAAAAGATATTTGGCAAAAATCGCTTCCATGTAATAAGGAAAAACATTCATCATTCGACTGTCAAAATCGAGAACTAAAGAACTGCTCAATGTAAGAAAGAATTAAGTTTGCACCATAAAAAGGACCTAAGTTAAGTTTCTTATTGTTGAGTGAATTAAACAATTCATGTGGGCGGGAGCCAACTGTTTTTGAATTTTATATTCATTCTACATAAGAAATTTCCTCATAAGACACAACCTTCTGAGAAGAGAACTGAACTTGATGGGATCATGGGATCGTATAACGGAAGCTTACCCTATAGAGAATGAAAACGAATAGAAGAATTCAACACTCAACTTTAGATAGTCGAGCCTCCAAACAAAAGAGAAACGCATTATTCGGACATATCGAAATGCTACCCGAGCTCTATAAATACTAACAGATGGAGAAGCTGCATAAACTCATAGCATAGCCTACTACATACACTAGGGTGATGGATTGGTTATGACGGACAACTTGGAAATAAAAGTAGATCAATATGTCTAACTGGACGAAAACTTAAGGAAAATGGCAATTTTTATCGGTTTTATCCGGCTTTATTCATATAGACAAATACAAAATAAGAAAAATAACGCAATAGAATACCTAGGATCTCGCAAAATAATCAAAAACCGCAAACTTGTACCAAAACATTTGATTCGAACAGAACTTCAAAAACCGTCAAAATTGAACACACTAGTAAATAATAAAAGACGAAAAAACAACTAATCAATGACATATAGCATTATGACATAAGCAAATATGAAGAACGGACTACACATGGGTATTTCCTCATGATCAACAGAGAATAATAAACTTGTTTTAAACTATCCGAGGTGAACAAAGTTTTTGACATATCACGCAGATTGAACAGCAAGTAGCAGTTCGAAATAGGCCGATTCAATTTAAAAGCGGTAACTACTTATCTTCTTCCACCTTCAGAGTGTGAATTTGAATTGCAATTTTACTTTCAAGTTTGTGAGTTCAGAGCTAAAAATTTTGATTTCGAAAATTTCAGAATTATGCTCTGCAGAAAATTGAGATTTGTTGAAATTAAAAATTATAAAGTTGAAACTATTTTCAATCCATTTAAAATAACTATTCAACTAACGAATTGTTGTCAATTTTTCTGCAGATATATAAGTAAAGATACAATACAGTTTTTTGTATGTATCTTGTGTATGTTTTCATATGTAAATATTTTGTTTACGGATAGGTACTTGAATCATTATCCGGAAAATTGGTTAATTCCATTTCTAACTACTATTTAACTAATGAATTATTTTTGATTTTTTTTTGCAGAGGTTTATGGTCGGTACCATTTGTGAATGCGGTTTATTTGATCAACGCAAAATTATTCAAGAGATATAGCAAAGCGAAACTCAGTTATTCACAAAAAAAACTGGACGCTGATATGGCTTTCTGTGCTAAACTAAGAGAGCTGGACGTTTTTATGTACGTGTCTAACAGAGTGGATTTTGGACATTTAGTGAATCCGGAAACTTATGACGTCACGAGAGCCGAACCAGATATGTACCAGATCATGGAGAATCAAGTAGACTGGGAAAGTAGATATATCCATCCTGATTATCCTGAAAACTTTAATCCAGAGAAGAAGAATCAACAAGTGAGTTTCACGATAGTTTTTTTTATTTAGACAATTTTGTTCAGTTGAAGACTACCTAATATTGTATTACCTCAGCAAACAACTTGAAGTAAGTAATACATTAATTTTTTAAATTGTTCTGAAACAACATTTGAAACTTTCGAAAAAGTTATTTATCAAATAATGATATGATGTTTTCAGTTTTAACTCTTGAAAATATATTAAAGTTGATCAGCACAAAATAGACTAATTTATAACGAAAATTCAAACGGTCTGAAAGTTAGTATATACTAGTTGACAGAAAACATTCGAAAAAATCATAAAAAGAAACTTATTGTTATCATCATATTCATTCATAACGAAAGAGCTATATATTTATTTATTATATCGTTGAAATTTCTCGTCTTAACTCTATGAACAATTGTTAGTTTGTTAATGTTTACTCACCCCTCAAACATGGGGTGGTAGGATGGCACCATGCTACGAAAAATTTCTCAAATATTGGTGAAAATCAATTGGTAAATCAAAAACAAAAGGATATTATAATAAAAGTAATAATAGTAATAATCTTTATTTGAGGTTCTCGTGATAAAACTAAAAGGTGAAACAATAGTATTGTAATTTTAAAATTCGATAATACATTTTCTCGCAAAGACCGTAGCCTGTGGTGAAATACTAGAGCTCCATATGGAAAAAGGAGTCATTTTTATCATTATTTACGTTTCAACAATTATTATTCTCCAATATCATCTATCACATAATTTTATTTTATAGTCAATTCAAAAAAGCTTGTAGTAAAATCGAGCTATACCAGCGATACAGACGCTATCGTGAAAATTCACTTTCTCACTGCAAAATAAGTTTCCAATTATAAAAATGCTTCATTCGGAAATAGACTGATAACCTACATTTTGTCGATTTTAGTTACAAAAATTCAGTTGAATAAAAAATTGTAACCACTTGAATGCATATCCTAATTTGCACATACAGCAAATTTTCTTTAAGTCAAGATCCGATTTGTTAAATAATATATTTTTTGCAGCCTTGTCCTGATGTTTACTGGTTCCCAATCGTTAGTCTGAAATTCTGCAAGAGTTTGATAAACATGATGGAATCGTTCGGCAAATGGTCTGATGGTTCGAACAAAGACAGCCGACTTGAAGGTGGCTACGAAGCTGTTCCCACCAGAGATATCCACATGAATCAAGTTGGGTGGGAGCCACACTGGCTATACTTTTTACAGCAGTACGTGAGGCCATTACAAGAACGCGTTTTCATAGGGTACTTTCATGACCCACCGAAATCTCTGATGAATTTCGTGGTAAGGTATAAGCCAGACGAACAACCATTCCTCAGACCTCATCATGACAGCTCAACTTATACCATCAACATAGCACTGAACGAAGCTGGTATTGATTACGAAGGTGGAGGTTGTAGGTTCATCAGGTAATGATAAAATAAACTAAACTTATTAATCTTAATGTATTGATGAAGGAAATGCAATGTGTACTTATAGCATACAAAAAACACTTTAAACAGCCAAAATCAGGCATATAATTGATTGAGCTTCACGTACCAAAGACAATTCATGACAAGAGAACTCTGTTGAAATAAAAAAATTTTCTGTATTTTTCCTCATTTATGTAATTTTTCAATCAAAACAATGAGAAGGAATTGCCAGTGTGAATTTCTATTGGTAAAACGTGAAAAATTATAAAAATCAGTCTTTTTAATATATGGAGCTCTAGTATTACAATCATATTACTGCGATTATGGCCTAGTGGAGAGCAGCGAAAAATACATCATTTTCTAATTTTACATAATATTTAGTGTTTCTGGTATCACATGTCACGCACATGTTAACACCAAATGTTCGAGTTAAGAGCATAATAATAATAATAATAATATTTTTATTCAAGAATAATAATTGATGGATACAATAATATTTAGAAATGATTTCAATATAATGGTTATTAGATAATAACATTTCCAGAAAAAAAACGAAAATATACCATAAATGTTTAGCTCATAAAGACCACGGCCTGTGGTGAATAATATACTCTTAATTTCATAATAATGTGTTGTGATTTACGCTGAAAGGTGGAAAATGTGTAGGTACATAATAATATATGTAGTTTTATTAGACAGCTTCAATTTTGGGTATTTATTGAAAGGAAAAAAGCTACGAAATATATTTCAGAAGAATATGCAAAATAATTTATGTTGCAAAAATGTTCTCAATATAATCCACATCAACTTGAACGAATGAATCTGATGAAAATATTATACAAAAATTGAAGAGAGGAGAAATGTTTCTTTAAAAATAGGTTTTCATTATCAGAAATTACTACCATTTTTATGACAGGCAATTGCTGTGCAGATATCGTAAATATTCAAAACAAAATGGAACTTATTTGTCAACATTTTCAACACTATAAATTCTTGCTGTTTTCTGTTGGCTTTCTACTTAAAATTGTTCCAATATCCATATTATTCCAGGTTTTAAGCACACGCGTATTTTTTTTCTCAAAATTCTGCGATTTCTCTTTTTGCTAATCTCAACAATGACTCCTTGAATGATACATTCGCAATTGCCTTTTTCTGTTGCAATATCATGGTAACATTTTCATGCGAATTTGAAGTTGGTCCTGGTTCGACATTCAGTTCTATTTCGTTTATACCTGCTGATAACTGATCTTGATTTATTGGAACTATATTTGATGAATATAAACTTAAATTCAAACACTTGAACTTATGATTTACACTTTATTGACTACATAGCATGACGCGTTTCGTCGTTACAAACAACTTCTTTAGATGCTTACAGAATAATCTGTCATTATTCTGTAAGCATTTGAAGAACTCGTTTGTAACGACGAAACGCGTCATGCTATGTAGTCAATAAAGTGTAAATCATAAGTTCAAGTGTTTGAATTTTAGTTTATATTCAATTATAATGGATTAACATCAAGTAAACGCCAACACTATTAAATAACTATATTTGTATTCGTGGAATCATTTTCTAATATTTTGGTCTTAGTTTTCGTCTATATCTTGGCGATCATCTTGACAATATTCTCTCGTTGCCAAGCACGTTTTCTAACGCACAATCTAATGCCTAGTATTTGATTAATGACTAGCTAAAGTATTATGATCTGATTTTTAATATTCATGTTTGAATAGCTGTCTCAACATGACTACCGTGTGTAACTACGGTATTACAGTTCGCTTTGGACAATATTCTTCAAAAAGCTCTTAGATTTGGCAACGTAGGTGATATTCGGAAATTCTGTTTCATGTGGAGTAGTCCACTGTTCCCCAATATAATTACCATTGAAGAACAGAGTAGCTTTTAGTATTGTGTTTTGTTTAACAGGCCACTGATTGTCGATGGAACCTATCGTTTCCCTACGAGTTTAATTTTTTTCGTCCACACAGAAGGTGCTTTAATCGGAATTCCAAAGTTACTGAGGAGTTCTCACAATTATTTGTAGTTTTGTCCAGCCAATAAGAATAATCGTAGAATGAGAATGGGTGGATATGCTCTTTTCTGGTGAATACTTCTTTTGTTGACAGGCCAAAACCTCATTCGTCCATTCTACGAAGTCCATTACATTGTTTTTCTTCTTCATGAGAGATATCTGGTGGCTTCCATAATTCTATTTTTCTGTTCTGTCTGAGCTTTAAGATGATTTAGAAGATTAGTATGTCGGTATCATTTTAGACAGTTGGTATGTGTGAAAAAGACGTCAAAACAAATTTGTCAGTGCTTATTTAGAAGAAGAAAATACTCGTCCGAAATCTCACTTGGCGCACCTTACTCTATATGGTGGATGCGCTTTATTGTGCGGTCTTAATTTTCGGCATTACACACCCAGTATTGTAATTCACCTGCAGCGACTGGTAATCCTTTTGTGTATATATTTTGCAGATAAAGTAAAAAATGTTTTCGAGTAAAATGTAATAATTGTGTTGTAGATATTCACATTTATATCGTCCTACTAATTTGCTAATTTCTCATCAACAGATATAACTGTAGCGTAACACAAACCAAACCTGGATGGGTGCTGATGCATCCCGGAAGACTGACACACTACCATGAGGGCTTGTTGGTGACAAAGGGAGTGCGATATATCATGATATCGTTCGTCGACCCATAGCTGTCATTGCATCGTAGATATTGTCATTGCAAAAACTGTTGAATATGACCTATTGCATGAAAATTTCGACTTTCAGTTTCAATATCATGATATCGCCAAATGAAGTTCTCCACATAGCTGTCGACCTCTAAAATTTTATCAACTTTGAAAATATCCACTAAAATAATAGCAGTATAATACATTGATATATTTTGTCACTTACGTTACCAAAAATATGAAAAGATGGCACGTAATTTTAGAAATTTTTCATGAAAGCGTCAATACTCCGTTTTACACAAAATGTTCTGTAATTGCAGTATATAAAGAAACACTTTCATTCACATCGCCTATGGAATGAACTTCGCCTATAGAACCAGACGAATTTTCTGTGATAGCAACATTATAGACAAAATAATCAGCGCAAGTTATAATTTAGAGTTCACTTCTTATTTTATTTAGACGCAAACTTATCATGAAAAGCAGAACACTAAATTGGAATTTTTAGACATTTTTAGCCAGTTTGGTCACTAGAATGACTGTAACGTTTACGTTAAGATGAGTGTAATCAAAACAACTTGATATATGTATTATTCTGATGTTCCCAACTGATTTTTAGTAAGCCCTTTTTTTAATTTCTTTTTCTAAATGATAGGTAAGGTTCACTCAGTCTTATTATAGGTTTCATAATCATCTTGGATTTTCATGAAACCACTCATCTTCTATGAAGTGAAAATTTACACTATAGCCAAAGGGTTTCATTTCTTGGGAGAAATAATTTCACAATATTCAATATGATATTCTGTATTATTCCGAATTAACCTTATTATTCCGAAAGTTTATATCATATTCTGGTAATTGATAAGGCCGATACTTGTAGAAAATTAATACCCACAATTAAACAATATTTAGAATTTTCTCATAATTTAATACCAATAAGCAAGAATACGTTTGGAAGTACTACTTCTTTATCAAATGCTGGATTAATACTGAGTGTATTACTGAATGTATTAATTCAGCATTTGATAAAGAAGTAGTACTTCCAAACGTATTCTTGCTTATTGGTATTAAATTATGAGAAAATTCTAAATATTGTTTAATTACATCATATTTTATTTAATCAAAGTTCTATTCCAATTAAAAGTCACCTCACAATTACTATATTGATAAGAAATTGAAATATTTTCGTGGAATCGACTCGATGTTGTTATCCTTCTAACACTTTTTAATCCTAGTTAAAGACAAATTGTTTTCAGATAATAATTGTTGAAATGAATGTTGAACATATATAAGCTTTCTAAATGTATCTATCTAAATGTATCTTATCAAGCTCCACTTCTAAAATATTGATGGAAGGTCCTCAAATTATAAAATTGTTGGTGATGATTTCATTTTATTTAATTCTATACCAGATATATATCTCAAGAGGATTTTTACCCTTTTTTGTTAATATTGATATCAAATGAATGTTAATTAATGAATGATAGTCAATGTTGATTAATAATCTCGTGTAGTTTGTGTAAGTAATTATACTCACCTAATAACATTGTCAACGTTCTATATTGAATTGTCTGATGTAAGTGAATGTATAAATGTCCAATATATATTTTCGAGTCGAATATATTTTTATAAAATAAACAATTTGTTTTTGTATATAAAGTACATATATAATAATGAATAAAAGTTGAAAAGATGCATTATTAGACAGTTCTGTCTCTCAACTACTCATATATGTATATATATATATATATATATATATATATATATATATATATATATATATATATATATATATATATATATATATATATATATATATATATATATATATATATATATATATATATATAAGAAAATGAACACTATTCGAAAAATTCAAATTAACCAAAAGAAAGTTTTTTTTCTAGTGTTCAGTTTCGTAAATATTTTTTATTAAAATAAATAAAACTCTTGGCATAATGTTTCACGATTTATTTAACAATATGAATATTCAACATGTTTCGAGCGTTAGCTCATTTTCAAGTCTAATTTAGTTTAATTTATTTCAATATTCAATTATGTTTCACCAAGAGTTAAGTGAGAATTCAATCTCAGTCAGTAAATATTTTTATTCAGTGCCATAAGCACAAAAACTTCATTTCCTTATATATAAATATATATATATATATATATATATATATATATATATATATATATATATATTTATATATATATATATATATATATATATATATATATATATATATATATATATATATATATATATATATACATATATATATGAGTGAATGAAATTTTTTGTGCTTATGGCACTGAATGAAATATTTAAGAAAATGAACACTAGAACATTCTTTTGAAAAATTCAAATTAACCAAGAGAATGTTATAGTAGAGCTAGATATGTGAAAGAGTACGATGTGATGTTTCCATTATCCTTCAAGGGATAAATGTTAGAGAAATATTGAAATCGATCCCACACCTGATGGAAATGCGAGACATATATGTTTCGTTCTGCAAGGAACTCGTCAGTCGCACCTGAAATACGGGAATAAACGCGAGCGTACTACTAACGCAACCTATTGACATTTGAAAACATCGTTTGATGATATTTGTCAAATAGACAATGCAATTTAGTAGATACCTAAGGGTATAGATGATATGTGAAATTTCGATGCTTGGTCTCTAATCTGAGAGGTGTTTTCTACTGATTCCTATAGATGGAATTGTGGAGTATTCATTACTCTACGCTCTTCCACTTGGAGTAACAAGTAGATGCTTGGAGGTTGAAGTCGTTGCCTCACTTCGATGGTCGTAGTGCGACTGACGAGTTCCTTGCAGAACGAAACATATATGTCTGATGAAACACTTCCATCAGGTGTGGCATCGATTCAAATATTTCTCTAACATTTATCCCTTGAAGGATAATGGAGACATCACATCGTACACATTCACAATCTAGCTCTACTATAACATTCTCTTGGTTAATTTGAATTTTTCAAATGAATGTTCTAGTGTTAATTTTCAAATATATATATATTAAAATAAATTAAACTCTTGGCTTAATGTTTCACGATTTATTTAACAATATGTATAGTCAACATGTTTCGAGCGTTAGCTCATTTTCAAGACTCAAAGCTCATTTTCAGTCTTGAAAATGAGCTAACGCTCGAAACATGTTGACTATACATATTGTTAAATAAATCGTGAAACATTAAGCCAAGAGTTTAATTTATTTTAATATTCAATTATGTTTCACCAAGAGTTAAGCGAGAATTCAATCTCATTAAATATATATATATATATATATATATATATATATATATATATATATATATATATATATATATATATATATATATATATATATATATATATATATATATATTTGTAATAATCTTTATTGTTGAGAGGGAGTATTGACTAATCATTTTTCCACTCCTCCAAAAATAAAATTAACATAAATTAGAAAATAATACAAAATAGTAGATCAAGATATCCTTAATCCTAGGTGAAACTAATGATTGCTTATAAGAATAAACTTAAGTAATTAATTCACTATGAAACTGAAAAAATAATATATATAATGCACAATAAATAACACATAAAAAGATGTGGTGAGCATGTTCATATTAAAGACTGCCTTGAAGTGTTGGCTGACAGATTAGAAGCAAAATCTCAGAAGATATTTCTTGAGATGTTTCATTTGAAATGGGGAGGTAAGATGTTGTATAAATTATAATCAATCGAGTTTTTTTTGACTTACTTAGACGATATTTAGTTGTTCGGATATTATTTGCGCCTTTTGTATTCTAAAAATTACCAAGGCAGAATTTACCCTCATAACAATGCCATAACTCAAAAATGATTGGAATAGGGAGAAGTATGTAATTCTTAATGTGGTAATGCTCGTTATAGTTCTCATTCGTCTAAGCAAAAATAGAGAACCAGAAAGTCGTCCTTTCAATTGTTTGTTCAATATGGTCGTTCCAAGTAAGTTTGCTAGCTAGTGTTACGCCAAGCAGCTTTGCAGTATTTTTTCAGCAGTATTATTGAAGTAATTAGATGAAAAGACTATATTTTGAGTTTTGACTCATTGAATTTGAGTTTGTTTGCCTTGAACCATAATTGAGGTATGTCCTTACGTTCGTGCTTTTTCTTTTCTATCTCCAAGCCTGAATGGTTTCTATCAAAGTAAATAAAAGTGGTGTCATCCTCGAATAATACCGTTTTCAGTGGAGCCATAAAGTTGGGTAGGTCATTTACATATATAATGAATAATACTTACAATTTTCATACCAGACAGCCTGGTGCCTATCAATTAGATAAGATTCGATAAGCTTCAAAGGAGTACCTCTGACGCCGTAAAAATGAAGTTTATCTAGTAGATTATCATGAGAGACACAGTCGAAGGCTTTGAGAGATCACACATCGTTACAGAAGTGTGTTTATCTCCAGGTCTCCAGCTTCTCCAGGCCATCAACTATGCCTCCCACGACATCCAAAAGTGCAAGCGTTGTAGAGCGATCATTTCTAAAACCATATTGAGAATTGTTAAGAAAATTATTGGTCTCAAAGTATGATCTTATACGTTTCTTAATGATTTTTCGATTATTTTACTGAATATAGATATGATTGAAATCGGCCGATAGTTATCTACAAGGTCACGATCTCCCTTTCTGAAAATTGTGATAATTTTGGAATATTTAAATAAACTTGGAAATATTCCAGAATACAGTATTAATGAGTTTTGTCGAAAGTTCAATAATTATTTCACAAGTCTTTTTTATGAAATAGGAGTTTAATTCA
Source organism: Henosepilachna vigintioctopunctata (assembly GCA_030704895.1). Classification (NCBI taxonomy): domain Eukaryota; kingdom Metazoa; phylum Arthropoda; class Insecta; order Coleoptera; family Coccinellidae; genus Henosepilachna; species Henosepilachna vigintioctopunctata. Next base: position 174,560 of record JARQZJ010000109.1, read on the forward strand.
CTTGTATCCAAAAATTTGGAATTTTAAAAGAATTTTTGACCTGAGACACTTCTTGCTGAGTGTAGGTAACAAAAAAACACGAACTTGAAGGAGATGAGAATTTGTTAAAGTTTAAAATTGCGTCGTTTGATGTACTTAATTGGAAGTGTTCTCACGATATTCTCTGCAACTTCAACAAAAAAATTATTGAAATTTTTCGAGAATATATTGCTGGTTGTACGGGAATAACCATCACTTCTATTGCTCTCATAATTTATTATCCTCCAACAGATTTTGGAGTTTTTTCTGAAATCAATAATAAGTTATTATAAGCTAACCACTTTGTATTTCTCAACTCAGAATTATAATGCTGTTTATTATTTTTAGAAATGTTGTTATACTCTAAATTCTTACTCAAGTATGCACCTGTTTTATAATGAGACTTCTCATATTTTTCAACGTATTATGGAACCAATTAACCGGACATTTCTTGTTTCTGATAACAAACTCGGAAAGTATTCGGCTACTGCATAACTATATTTGTCGGTTGAAAACTTAGCCAAATAATTAACATCAGACTTACTATCGAAAACTTTCCAGTCCAAAGTGGATAAGAAGTTTTTAATTTTTTTAATATATTTTATTGTTAGCACTCTGCCCTAGATTGTTAGACTGCCGTATAGAACTCGCTTGAAATTTGTTTGAAAATATTCTCTCTTTTACTCCACACTTTTATCTTACATATTATCTATGTAAGATGCAGATGTAGTCATAACTCGAGTATAATCATAGATTGTTAGTTAATTCGTTTCATAATCGGTTTTCTGGTTCAATTAAAACAAAACGATGTCAAATTTTTCCAATTACGTTTCGGTTATTATTTTAACCTTTATCAAATTGATACATATCCAATAATATATTCACAATATACGTTGAGGGATGAACATGTTATTGTGAAACATGATGATATGATCTTCCGGGCTGATTGACCGTGGTCAACTGGAACTCCTCCTCTTCCAGACGTTTCGTCTCTAGCTGTAAGAGACATCTTCAGTGGCGGCCAGTACACAACTACGTCGAAGCACTCGCCGCCACTGAAGATGTCTCTCGCAGTTAGAGAGAAACGTCCGGTGGAGGAGGAGTTCCAGTTGACCACGGCCAATCAGCTCGGAATATCATTTCACCATGTTTCACAATGGACACCGGCCGAGAAAGTCTACACGATTTCACGAACGTGTTATTGTTTTTGAAAATTTCAATTCCGAATATTTAAGTGTAGCTATCACTATAATTGATATTTCTATCACCTCTGAATATTGTTGCCTTATTTTTGTGCGATCACATGTATCAATTTGATAAAGGTTGAAATAATAACCGAAACGGAAAAATTTCAAGTGTTAATCCGAATTCAATGAGAAAGAAGTTTTGGTGGCTCTCAAAAAAGTAAAACCTGAAAAGACAACCGACCCTGACGAGATCCCTGCCTTCCTTTTAAAAGATTGTGCCTATATTCTTGCCCGTTCTCTCATGTTTTTGTTCAACATAAAGTGCATAAAATCTTGTACGGTTCTCTCAGTGTGGAAACAATCAAAAGTTTTCCCAGTATTTAAGAAGGGTTATAAATCAGATATTTGTAATTTTAGGACAAATTCGATAATTTTTGCAAAGTATTTGAAAGTGTTCTAAATGAAAAATTTCGTATCATGTGAATCCCATGATTTCATCATTCCAACATGGTTTTATGAAGGGTCGTTCAACAATTACTAATCTAACATGTATCACTCAGTACATTGCTGAGGGTATTGACAATCGCAAACAGACTGATACATGGACTTCTCTAATTCGTTGGACAGGCTTGTGCGCGGTATTCTGTTGAATAAAGTAGGCACTTTTGGGCTTTCGAAATCCCGCACAAAACTTTTTGAATCGTAATTGATAGGCAGAAAGCAACGCGTTTTTAGTCGGGGGTACATATCAATTGAATACCGTGCTTCATCTGGAGTGCCCTAAGGTTCTATACTTAGTCCTTAACCTTTTACAGTGTTCATAAATGATAATAATAATAATGATATCATTTAATCCCAATAATTATTTTCATACATAAGAGACAAGGCAAAATAAAGTTAATACAAAATAGGTTGATAGTTTAAACCATATAGAAATAGTCTCAGCTATTACAAGAAACTACAAACTCATTAATAGTATATGGTTCACAATCAAAATGTTGTTTATGAAGTATCTTTTTAAGACCTCATAGCTCTCAGTTACCCACAGGCAACAGGTTGAAAATTCGCATAACCATATATAAAGGGCCATTGGTAAACCTGGAGGTATAGTGAACAGGTAAGTGAAACGTAAATATTCGTCGCGTAGTAATTTCATTTCTATATATACTTAATAAAATAATCCGGATGCTTTTTTTGAAGAATCATAAGTCTATAAATGTATAAAGCATGGAACGTTGAAATATTATTACCCTTGAAAATACCCAGATAAGATCCTCTGTAACACAAAGTAAACATAATTCTAATAGCCCTTTTCTGAGTTAAGAAAATACCATTCGCATGTATGTGATATAATCGATGTCATAGATGTTGGAGGTTTTTATTGATCGCTGATGACTTCAAGATTTTTCTTTGTTTCCGGCATTGGTGTCTGCGAACGCTTTCCCAAGAACTTGCGTAATGTTGTAAATTGGTGTAATCTTAACGAATTAGCTCTCAACATCTCCAAATGTCATGTTTTGTCGTTCTCCCTAAAATATAATTTGATAAATTTCAACTATGAAATTGGTAATAATATTTTGGGAAGACGTAAAACAATTTATTGACCTTGGCGTAACCTTCGATTCTCAACTAACTTTTGTGCCACATATCAATGTTACAGTAACCTCTGCCTGTAGAGCATATCGTTTTATTATTCGCATTGGTAAGGAATTCAGCAATATATCAACTTTGTATTGTGCTTTCGTAAGATCTAAACTTGAATACGGATCAACAGACTGGAATCCTGGTTATCAGTTACATATTGATTAACTGGAGTCTATTCAACGAAAGTTCCTGAAACTTTTGAGCTCCAGAATTGATGGAATATATCCACCTATAGGCATACAACATGGAACACTTACAAGTCGACATAATATGAACACACTCATTGCGGAAGGAAATGCCATGCAATAATCTTCTTACATAAAATAATTAACAATAAAGTGAAATGTCAGGACTTATTGCAAAAGCTTAACTTTTTTATTTCAAAAGTTTCTTTCAGAAGCGAATTCACGTTCTACCTTCCAGCAGCTAGAACGAATTTTCTAAAATATTCTCCATTGCACACGATGTGTGAACAATGTAATATTTTGGAAGCCAAGGTGGATATTTTCAACTGTTCTGTTACTGATATTATGTCAAGTTTCCTTGATATGCATAATCTCTGCTAGAACAATCGTTTATGTGTATTCATGTACAGGATTAATATTCACGCATAGGTATGCTTGTAAGTGTGTATGTGTTAATATTTGTATGTATATGTATGTGTGTGTGTTTATCTATATATATGTATGTATCAGTTTGGTTAGCATTAAAGTTTTTTTTATTCCTATAATTGCATTTCATTTTATCAGATGTGATATCATATCACAAACTCTTTCTTTTTTAAATTGAATTTTAAAATTTGATAGTACAAAATTGAAACTTTTGAACTTTTGTACTACCAATTTTGTTTTTAGTATCTGTTATATTTCCTATTTTGTAATTAGGACTTGTCTTGTGAAATGATGTCTGTAAAATAAATGAATAAAAAATATGGCATCTCTCAAAAACGTACCGGCCTAGGCATGATCCTCAAGGGCCTAGGCGTAAATCCATCCCTATCCACGCAATCCATCATGTTTACCTGTTATATATATATATATATATATATATATATATATATATATATATATATATATATATATATTTCAGAGTTATACTTATATTCAAATTTTCCCATCTATATCGAAATATTTGAAATATATTTCTGCACAAAATAGATGAAATTTGAGGGTTTCATCTATTTCGTTCGGAACTATACTTTTTTAGCTAATACAGGCTCAAATTACCTTAAGAATTAACTATGATATAAAATAAATGCAAATATAAATGATATAGCAATATATGTAGTATTTGAAAAGCCCACCTTCTCTTATATAATCCTTTGTATGAGATTTTTTTTGTTTAACGGCAACAACGCCATTGCACGAACTGAACCGAATAGTAGGAATCGAATGAATCGGATTCACGATTCACTTCGCACATCATCTGAAAGTAGCGAAAGATTTATACGTATCATTCTGCGTTAGAATGAGATAGTAAATTAGTAAAAGAAATTGTCGACATGCGTAATATCAACTCGAAAGTCCACATGTTCGGATATCCTTGTCATTTATGTATTGTGATCGTAATTTCGTCACAGAAATGAGTTCCTAAAGCGATTGGATGAGGTAGATTCGTGAATCAACCAGATGTAATGTTGATGTGAGTTTGAACTGTCTAATTGAAGTCAAACTTCAAACTTACTATGAATATCGTTTAAATGAGTGATCAAGTGAATGTGTGTGATGATGTGATTAAAACTTTTGAATATTATGGATTTTTAGAATTTTAGCATCTGCACTTAGTTCAAAGGTACTTTTAAATTTCTATTTTTCGATTGTAATTGAGGTTAAGTACGTTTGTTGGTTATGTGTATATATATTTCGTTCATAATATGCTGTTTGATAAAGTTTTCCTCTTAGGTTTCGAGATACATTTTATGTATGATGTATTAGTTTCCGAAGTCTTTCTATGAATGTAAATTAAATTGGGAAATACAAAATCGAAGGATTTGATATTTATCAAGTTTTTATAAGTACTTCCTATTCGAATATATGTACTATGAGACTTTATTTCCAGGAAAATATACATACATCAGAAGTTAATCTTCAGAAGTAAGTAAATGATTACTTATTGGGTAACAGCGAATATTATTTTCATTATATGTGAACGATGTTTAAAATGCTCAATCGTCATTACCAAAATAATAACTTGAGAATTTTTGGAAAAACTTTTGATAAATCTTGTATCCATTGAAAAATAATTCAATATAAGTACTTAGCAATGATCAAAAACAAAAATAACGTTAAAAATTTCGACCAAAAGCTCTGAAATAACTTAAAATTTTAAATATGTTTATCTGTTGAAATATTATATTTGTATTTCAAACATACGTATTTTGATTATTCTTCAAAGAATGACAACTAGATCTGTGAATAATAGAATTTGGCAAATTTTTAATGATATTGCTTTGTATTATTGTGAATGTTGTTAATTGAATCGAACTGTGTGAATTTTACTTGAATTTTCTATATATTTTCTATCAATTAACTAAGTAATCTGCGAACAAATTGTTTTTATTCAGGTGAATGAGGTGACGACTAAAAATGAATTTTCAAAATTGTTAAAATTTATTTTCATGGACAAAAGAGGTTGACCTACTAAGCGCAATTAAGATTTAGGAAATGAGAAGTTCATTCAGTTTTCGTCCATTTTTCATCCATTTTTCGTTCCATTCATCGTCCATTGAATATCGTCAATTTTTATTATAGAAATTCAGTTTGAACAGGATGATTACAATAGATTTCTCAGTAAACAATTTTTCAATGAAAATGTGTAACTAGTTAACTTATCAAAATTATTTAAAGAGGTTATTACATAAACCCGATTATAAGAAGTTATAAGTAAAAGTATCTCGGCATGCCTACAAGGAAAATCTGTAACTACTTAACTAGTTATATCTTGTCGATACTTAAATATATTTCATAATCACGATTGAAATAGGTTTTTGTGAAATCTAAACAATTTAGTTCCATTTTCACCATAGAATTTAATTCTGTATTACTAATACTTACTCAAGAAATAATTAAGAATAATTCTGTTTACAAATTACCTATAGGCACAACCTTGGGAAGTAGGAAGGTATTAATTTTGTTGTTCTATAGCTGATTTTTAATAGTTGTTATAAGTATAACTTTCTTCCAAATTATATTGTATGTAATTTATACCCTATAACTACCTTCTATATATGTCAATAGATAATCCAGTTGTCTTTTTAGTTTTACATAATTTTGACTTATCACATGTATCATTATATACAACTGTTTTTCAGTCAGAGTAACGATTTATGAAATATGATAGAGTTTTTTTTTTAATTTTGTAATTCAAATATATTTGTCGAATATCGAGAACTAACATACTGTTTTTTCATAATGTTGTTTAATCTTTTTCTGAGATGTTGTTTCATAAGTTCACTTGATTTCACTCTTAAAAATAGTTAATCGCAGTCTGTCAACAAATGCGTTAAAAAAGATCTTTTTTCGATTTTTATCTCAAATCACTACGCTTTCCACATCGATGAAAAATTATTACTATTATGGGTGACAATTTGAAGACGATTCATCTACGTGAAATAATAAATATAGGTACTTTCGTTTTTCTTTACGAAAAATGGCCCAATAATTGTGTTCAAAGGATTAGTGGCGGATTTACAAATTTGCCGCTAGTAGGCCATTCAATTTTTGCCGCCCCTACTGACTTTTGAAATTCAATACGTTAGTTTAATCCCGTTATTAGTATGATTGTGAACTTAATGATATTTCTGTCAGTTACTAGATTATTTTTACAACCCGCTATGTACTGAAGAGTTTAATGTTGACCTAACAAGTTTATTTGACAGGCAAAACAAAAAACCCCCGACTTTAAAGCGTAAAACCTCTGTAACTTTTAAACGGCTCAATTTTCAGCAAACATGTCTAAGAACACTCGCCCGTAAAACACCTGTAATACAAAAAAAACTGAATTGAAATCGGTTCATTCGTTCGGGTGCTGATGCCACAGACAGACAAACAAGAAATTAAAAAAAAATCTAATTCTACTCAGTTACTCATCTTAATACATCCTAGCTAATTTTTTTTCGAATATCTTTAATGTACAGACTATTTTAGGTTTACGATTTTATTATAGTATAGATTGTGTACACGTATTATTATAAAAAAAAATCTGTAAAAAAAAAATTTGCTAAATTTGCCGCCCCTCTAAATCTGCCGCCGGCCGATTTACCAATTTACCTATAGGCCGATAGGCCGGTGCCTAGGCCTACTTGGCCTATAGGTAAATCCGCCACTGCAAAGGATCTTATAATGAATTTATCTAGTTATATGTTATATTTATATTTATCTAGTTATATTCTTCGAAGGACTGCTCAAAATTCGAATATCTTTTTTTGTGTTCGTTATTGTGAAGACAAGGTTTGTATAGAAGAAAAGTTTCGAAAACTGAACAGAAAATTTTGAAATTTTAAAATCTTTGAAGTAAGTGGATGAAATGTCTATATATTAATAAAACTAAAGGAGATTAACGTCAGTTTTTCAAGCAGCAATGGATGACTTCAAGAATATTGACACTGTGGATAGGTTGACATTATTTCATATCCAATAACATTTTTTGTTTAGCAAAAGCATAACGATATTATCTGTGTGTTGGTGTGTATTTAGAGGTTTAGAACGTCGTTATAGGTAATAATTGTTTTTGATAAGAAAATGCCACCAATGATGTGTCGAAATATTGCAAGCAGTAAGTATGATATTATGACTACGAAAAAACTATTTCAAATAAGTTTTCAATAAAGAAAGATATTCAGACTTATTTTCAACGAAATTAGAGACTTCAGAATTTGTCTTATAATATTTAATGAGGAAATCTAAGCAAGAATTACCGGCTACGAAATTGCTCACATGCAGTTCAGCTATAAAATTGACAGGTAATATATGTTGTGAATATATAAAATTATTGATAATTCAAATAATTATCAAGAGGATCCATAAGGAATACCTAAATTGTAAAAAAATAAATGGTGTACCACAAAAAGTTGAACACATCTTTCAGAATTTTCGAAAATGGGTCATTCCATGTCAAATCAACCAAATAAAAAATAATTTTGGACCTTGAGGTTTCAGAATGTCCTGATTTTTTGTTTATTTGTTCTTACCATCAAGATAAATAAAAATACAAAATTTTAGATTTTTTGGACCCGTAGTTTTTGAGTTATTAAAAAATGAAAAAGGTACTAAATTTCGCGATTTTTGTCTTCCTTTAATTGGCTGTATTTTAAAAACTAATGAACATAGAAACATGAATGTTTTACCATTTTAATCGTCTATAAATGGGCTTCAATTCGATACCAAACATGACTATGTTAGGGATAAACATTTTTTTCCAGAAACTTTTTCAAAATAAATTTCGAAATATTTCAAAAACGTATTTTTTTATTTTTTTGAAAAAATACTGTTATTCATACACTAATAGAGTCTATATGTGCCAAATTTTAGAATGGGATGACAATGGGATCCTATTTTAATAAAATATTTATTAGTTTGTACTTATCAAATTTATTGATCGCAAATTACAAACAAATCATGACAAGTTTATTTAAATTTATTTTGTCATTTTATTATTTACCACATAGCCTATTTTATCGTTGTAAGAAATATTTTTTTGTTTAAATCCTCACCAATATTTGTGGTTACCTTAAATATAAATATATTATTAAAATAGGATCCCATTGTCATGGGACCTGGGTTCGAATCCCAGTCGAGTTTAAACTTTTGAGATGTAATTTCAATTCTCAATTTTCACTATAAAAATATTGAAATATATATATATATATATATATATATATATATATATATATATATATATATATATATATATATATATATATATATGAATAACGTATTTTTTTCAAAAAAATTGAAAAATACGGTTTCGAAATATTTCAAAATTTATTTTGAAAATGTTTTTGGAAAAAATAGGTTATTTCCGTCATAGTCATGTTTGGTATCAAATTAAAGCTTTCTTAAAAAATTATAGTAAATTTCTCACATCCCAAAGGGCATGCGGCATCATTCTACACGTGTACTACCCGAAGCCTAGTGACATTTTGACGGTCCCAGGTGAAACATTACTACAAAAAGTAGAACCAGTTACTACGACTGGGAGAGTGTATGTATTAACGAAAGAAAAAAATGTGTTATCATTGAAGGCACTGGAAAAATACCTAAAAAAAGACTAAACACTTGTTTGTATACATTGGGATCAGTAAATTTGATAAGTACAAACTAATAAATATTTTATTAAAACAGGATCCCATTGTCATCCCATTCTAAAATTTGGCACATATGTACTCTATTAGTGTATGAATTACATAGTATTTTTTAAAAAAAATAAAAAAATACGTTTTTGAAATCTTTCAAAATTCATTTTGAAAAGTTTCTGGAAAAAAATGTTTATCCCCAACATAGTCATGTTTGGTATCGAATTGAAGCCCATTTATAGACTATTGAAATGGTAAAAGATTCATGTTTCTATGTTCATTAGTTTTTAAAATACAGCCATTTAAAGGAAGACAAAAATCGCGAAATTTAGTATCTTCTTCATTTTTTGAAAATTTATAACTCGAAAACTACGAGTTCAAAAAATCTAAAATTTTGTAATTTTATTTATGTTGATAGTAAGAACAAATAAACGAAAAATCATAGCCATCTGAGGAGGTGAGGTTCAGATCATTGGTTGATTTGACGTAGAATGACCCAAATATTTAGTATTCAAGTACGAAATTTTTACGAATATTTACGAAGAATATTTGTTTGTACTTCAAGGTTCGCCGGTCAGTTGATTTATAATAAAACGCGAATGTTATCTTGTTGTTGACACAAGACATGCCAAAAATTTAATGAATCGTTCCTGTTGCACCACGTAGAATCAGTAGTGAAGAAGATCGTATTAATGTGCTCTTGAAACCTATCTTGATAATTGTATCAGTTTTGTAGCATGTGAAATCGCCATGTCCAGATGATTTAGGTACATTTGAAAAAGATGTTTAATTTTGCTGGAGAGTGTTCATAAATTCTGGAACATTTAATAAGCGAGTTGTTTTCCAAAATAATCTGCTAGGAGGAAGTACAAGTCATAAGATATGCCATGTTCACTACAAGAATTCGTCAATTTTTGGCATTAGAAATTACGCTGATTAAGTACTTCTACTATGTTCCTCGAAAAGGTTGAAAAATCCTCGAATCAAGTTAATTTATTAGCATTCTGGACAATAAGGGTTTCATAGAATGTGAATGGTAAAATATAACGAAATCATTTAAGGCCAGCTTACTCCAAAAAACGTAATTTTTTCAACATATTTTATTTATAGTACAAAACATGTTGACTAATCAGTTTATTTATATATGAAAGCACATATATGAAATTACTTGAAAAAAATTATTTTTTTCGAAATGGCGGTCCTGAAAATGGCTGCTGAAACTCATCTGAATCGGAGATGAATGACATCATTTCATGGAAGAGAATTATCTGAACGCAAAAACCAAAACGGTTTCATGTTCTGTATCGAATTGGCTATGGCCTCAAGCAGAGTGAAACATTTTGAATGAACAAAAACAAAATGGTGGACTTCTGAATTTTTTTACCCTTTTTTTCACTTTTAATTGTTTATAGCTTTTTGAAATGAAAGGGAATATTTCTGGTTCTGCATGAGGCCATAGCCAGACATCTAAAGAGTTAAATGCCGTTTGGTTCATATCGATAAGTGCAATAGTTTTAAAATGAGAGTGTAATTCATGCGAGAAAACGTGGTTCGGAGAAAAATATATATATATATATATATATATATATATATATATATATATATATATATATATATATATATATATATATATAAATCAATTTTAAAAGTGTCCATATAGTTCGCAGAAGATAGCACCTGTTGAAATTTGTTTCGAGATTTTTGACTTTCATAAAAATTGTGTAAACAAATTTAAGTTGAACGAAGTTTGAGAAGAAATAAATAAATGAAATTCCTTAACTAAAGCTCCCATATACAATTCCGCATAAAACACTCTTCCTTGGCGGAAACTTCATAACGAGAATTTGGATAAAAAAAAATGGAGATGCTTTGAAATCAAATTGAAGGGTATATGTTTCTTATAAATGAGCTTTTGGTTGGACGCGTTTCGACATTTTTGGCTCTAATTGGAAGGAGATGGCCAAGTTCAAGTTATACAAGCTTATAGATAGAAACACGAAATCTTTTATAGAGGATCTTATAACCATGTTTTATGCAGATTTTTTAAAGAAAATGAAAATTCAGTTTTAAATAAACTATAATTTCTAGCGCAACGTTAACAAGATATACATTCAATTACTTAAAAACTTTTGGCTAGCGTTACATGAATTTACATATAGAAGATCAGTGCAATAACATCTAAAAAACACGTTGTTAAAATTCCTTATAAATTTAATGCATCCTAAGATAGTTATTGTCGGTGCTAATGGGATATATTCGATTTATCAAATATTTATGTTATTCTAAATGTTATTATATCAAACATTTCAATTATTACCTGGCGCACCAACGATGTGTTATCCATTGAAGAATAATGTGAGCATGGCATTGTACATGTTTCTTCACATAGTCAGCTCTACTATAATATTCTTTCGAATAATTCGCGAAAAAAATTATTGAAAGTTAGTAGGTATATTTTAATTGCGATGACATGAGCACGATAACTATATCAAATCATTTTCCTGTATCCATGTAGTCGATTTCTTTATACACACACACACACGCGCATATATATATATATATATATATATATATATATATATATATATATATATATATATATATATATATATATATATATATATATATATATGTATATATATCATAATTTGACCTCATTCCCTTTTTTCTTCAATTCTCTATGGATGGTAGATTCGATCTGTGTCTCTTGTTGAAAGTTGTCAGTGAATGTACGATGTAATTGGCATATGTCAGTAAATGAGCCCTTCTAGTTTTCCACCTCTTTTAATTTAAGTTATAAAGTATTCAATATACCATTTGCATACGAAAGGACAGTAAATGTAATGGCGGACCATTAGCGAAATTATATCGTATATTGTTGCAAATGACGAGACAGGCAAGCATTTCATTTACATATTTCACGATATTAGAATTTTTTAGATAAAAATTGTTCTTCTTATCAGCTACTTTATTTCGGAATAATTTCAGTTTATTATAGCTATAATCGGAAATTAATTCAGTTGGGAACGTCAACATTTGATTCAAATCGTATCAAGGTATTATACTTAGTAAAAGAAATAAGATTCTTTTGATTTCGTAGAAATTTTCCGTAAAATTTTTTTCTCGTGGTGAATATTTTGTTGAAAACAATAAATTAAAATTAACACACTTGGCTTAAGTTTCACTAAATATATTAAAAACTCTACATATGTTTCGGGTGGTTAACCCATTATCAAGAGTATACAATGTTACTAAACAATGTGAGTAACATTGCATACTACACATTGTATATGTACTTGATAATAGGTTAACCACCCGAAACATATGTATAGTTTTTAATATATTTAGTGAAACCCATTATCAAGAGTAACAATGTTACTAATATTACTAAACAATGTGTGTAACATTGTATACTACACATTGTATATGTACTTGATAATAGGTTAACCACCCGAAACATATGTATAAATTTAATATATTTAGTGAAACCCATTATCAAGTTACTAATGTTACTAAATAATGTGTGTAACGTATACTACACATTGTATATGTACTTGATAATAGGTTAACCACCCGAAACATATGTATAAATTTAATATATTTAGTGAAACCTATTATCAAGTTACTAATGTTACTAAATAATGTGTGTAACGTATACTACACATTGTATATGTACTTGATAATAGGTTAACCACCCGAAACATATGTGCAGTTTTTAATATAATTAGTGAAACTTGAGCCAAGTGTGTTAATTTAAATTTATTATTTTTAACATAATGTTTCACCAAGAGATGAGCGAAACCTCCGTGTCATTTATTAAAAAAGAATATTTTGTATTGAAAAGTCAATGTTCGTGTTTTCTAAATGTTTATATTACGAATTTATCGGAATTAAATTGTTTTTATGGCTATTCTTGAATAACTCGTACTTTATAGATGAAATAATCACTCGAAAATAGATTTGCTGGAACAATATGTTCAAGTTGAATTGGGTTGAATTATTATTTCAATAATCATATGGAAATTGTAAGAGGAATTATACATTTTATGCACATTTGAAGCACTCATGCAATGTTGAAGAAGCAAAAATCAAGAATAATGAGTAACATGGGTTCCTTATATAAGTCATACATTTTTCTTGTAGATGTCTAGTCAATTTTCAGTCTGATCATTTGGTTCGAAATGATTTTGAGTGAAATTATACGAATGATTTAATACTATTTTAAAGATAGAGAAGTGAGAATGTGGGACATACAATAATTCAGTTCCACTATAAAAAATGGAAAAAAGTTACATATGTTAGAACATCTCAGTGCATTTCAAAGGTGTTGGATCACTAATACAATATTGTAATACTCTTCAGAATGATCTAATTCAGTCTTTTCCACACTAGTTTGTGTCATGCTCCACCTTAGCCTTTCTAAAGTTCTTATGCCTCCGCCGAAAACGTTGAAAAAGTTAATATTAAGAATTCTGAAAGTGTTAAACTCACGATGAGTCCATTCTCGAATTCCACCCCTCAACAGTCAAATTTCCCCCCTTTGGGGCATGGGCCACACTTTGTCAAATCCAACTAATCGAATAATATGTCAGTGTATTTTATAATTTTCATTGAATCCATCAAACGAAAGCGGGAAAACGAGGTTTAATAAATCCAAATTCTGTCATGAGAGTTTCTGTATAGATGTCAGTTGAGGCATTCGAGGTTCGGAAAAGGCGTTATACTGTAGAGTGCAAGTACGAGTCAATAGTGAAATTAGTGAAAACTCAATCTTAGCTTATCTTTCATTATTATTCCAATTATTCAAGTTTCACTAAGTGTTGAGCGAACCTTCCTTATTATTATTCTATTTCACATCGGTATCACAAAGTATTTTCATTATAAAAGTTTCCACGCGTAGCAAATTGACACATTAAAATTAATAATTGATATAATATAATTTTATTGTCAATATTCACTCCTATACTAAAATCATTTGCTTATTATCGGATTATATCATTCCATTCAAGCCTATCAATTTCGCTTAACTTTCTTCGAAAATTGAAAATTAATATAAATTTTACATATACGTATATTCAATTTTATCATTATTCATTTAATATCATCAACTGGAGAAATTTCAGTTTATTTCATAAGTTCAGTGAAATATCGAAGCTACCTCATAATATAGTTAGTAAGTGAAGGAAAAAAGATATAGAATTAATTATGAAATATAAAATAAATAAAAAATATGATAACATATAAAAATTATGAAATATGATTTGATATTATTTTTCACCTCATAATCAAATAGAAGCTCAGTAGCCAAACGGTATTGTGACCGTATAACGCTTACTCGTGCTGGTGGGTTCGATACTCACTGTGTTGTTGGCCTCACTGTGCTGACGGATCGGCGTTGTTCACACTGTAGGTCCAACTTTCGCACAAGCACATAGTGTTTCTGAAAGCAGAACTAGAGGATTCACAAGAATTTCTTGAAGTAAAAAAAAATAATAAAAATATAGTTTTGGGTTATTATAAATTTCTGGTATATTTGTGACAAAAAATCGAGCGAATCTAAAAATGTATAAAAAATACAATAACAGTTTATTTATAAATGTAGGTTTTAGAACCTTTTTAATTCATAATTTTGAAGATTTTTCATTTTTCAGGCTTGAGCAGAGATGACTCGATCCCTCCTCTGCTTTGCTGTTTTTCGAATTGCGTTCCCAATCATAATAACAATATGTGAGTATGCATTTTTTAATGGATTGAGCTTTAATTTTTTTCACTTCCGTAATAGATTACCTCCGGGTTCTGTTCATCTTTTATTATAGCTTAAAAGTGATTTTTAGAATATTCGATGATAGCCATGGCAGCTTTAGTGTATAATTGTTATTATTATCGCTAAAAAATGTTCACTCCACGAACATAAAGTCATTATTAGTAAACATCAAAATCAGATTAATTGTGTAGTCGTAAATTTTACTTCAAATATTGTAGAAATTTGAAATGTTTCGTTTTATGAAACTAAAATAGAACCTCTTTTTGTCGTGCGCATGAAGTAGACAAAAAGTGTAATTCAAGGGTATAATGCATGTAGCAAATATATTTAGTGGAAAATGTCTTGCATTTTCCATTGCATTCATTTGTAATTTTACGAGTGTTGTGATCAGACTAACATGTTCGATCAAACAATTGCAAGGAACATGTTCCTTGAAATTATATATATATATATATATATATATATATATATATATATATATATATATATATATAACATCTATCCTTCAATTTTAGGTTAAAAAATAAACTCATGCGTTGCTTCTGAAAACGAAGATTTATTTCGTTAGTTTCTTACAAATACGATAACATATTTAACTACACTATTATTGCAACTTTACCTGAAAACGAAGAAACGACAATTAAAGTCTATTCTTCCACCAATTATTCTTATTTATCTATTTTAATTAACAAATCTATCACAATAAATCTCTTTTACAATGCTATTTTTTTTATAACCTCTCAACTGACCATAGACCTCAGACCAAGGATGCCACAGACTCTAGCGCTTGTCAGTTGTCAATGTCATTGGTAATGTAGTAAGCGCGGCAAAATTCAAAATTAAAGAAATATTATTTCTTTACATATATATATATATATATATATATATATATATATATATATATATATAAAAATTCACGAGCTGCTTGCAAAATTGCATACGTCATAAACGTGAAAATGTCGTTGCAAATATCCCACATTTTGTATTCCACATTTCTGAAATTTGAAGAATAATTCAGAAAACGAAGAACGTTTTCTAGGAAGAAAATCCAAGAAAACCTACCGGAACTGTGGCACTAAAATATATATAATTTTATATATATTTTAATATATATAAAATATTTATATATATATAAATATTTATTTAAAATATATATAGAAATTATTGATTTGAAAATTCATATATCGGATGACTGAATGAAAACAATTTTCGATCAATACATTTTCAACGCGAGTTTTCTATTAATTATGGATAAGATAATTATTATTTTTTTCATTTTCGAACATGAGTATTACATTGTGATAGTTTTCAAATAACATTACTTGAATTCACTCTTCATAGGGGGCTATTTTGGAAAAGTATCAGAGGAGATTTCCGTTGAGAAAATTGGAAAATTTTCTTAGTGAATTATTTTTTCTCGATGAACAATTTTTTCAAGTTGAAAATCGAAAAGTTTGTTGATCATTATAAAAATAATATACATTATATATGGATTCATCCCTTTTTGCATGATGAGAAGCTGCACGAAAATGATTTTCATAAATTTTCATTTCATATTCCTTGAAGATTTATTATAATGAATGCCCATAAGATAATCAGAATTAATTTTTGAAAACATAATCTCTGAAGCAAATGATGCTCTGGACTTTTTGAGGAAAAATCGAGGAAAATGAGTTAAACGTAGAAGAAAGGTTTTCCAATGTTATTCACAGGTGGTAAAAATTAAATATTTGCTGGTGTCAGTGACTTAGTCGGGAGAATACCGGACTATAGTGCGGTACGTTCGGGTTCGAGCTTTGGTAAAAGCATGGGTGTATGGGTTGGTTTATGATGATTGAGTAGTTTAATGATGATGATTGTTGGGTAAAGTATAGTGAATACTAGTCCATTGGCCATTCGAAACCGGCGTCAAACTATAAGCCCACCGAATTCAGAAAAAAGTTATATTTTCGATAACAAATCCGTTTTCTAGCATTGAAAAGATTTTCCAGTGTACGTTTTTATGTAATTTTATGTATTTTTAATGTAATTAGCTTTGACAATTAATATAAAATCTAATATAAGATTTGAGAAATTGAAAAATTTGTTCTTCAAAAGCCCAACGTTGTGATTGAATATGAAAAATCACTTCGAGGATTTTGAAATTTACAGATACCCTTGATGAAATATTTGTTGAACTGGTTTTTTCTTAAATCGATTCAGTGTTGTCGCAAATGGTTGCGAGTTTCTGGATGGAGTTTATACATAGTTTCAATTTTCGAAGAAATATTCCATATCTTATATATATTCTATATTATTATCTATATTCTGTATTATTGTAGTAAGTAAATCACTAGTATCAAGTGATTTTATCTATTATGGACTAGTTTCATATGTTTAGCATAAAGGCGCCTCGAGGGATCTGCTCGACCCTGCTTCGTGGAATTTTACTTTTTACAACATATTTAAGCAGCAACAATAATTTGAATGATTGAAATTCAATTCACCTAGACATTCTCACATAGGTACAAACTTTTGATTTTAATAAAAAAAGAAAAAAAAAATTCCGAAATGATTTAATTTTCACGTTGAAAGCTAGTAATTCTCAATTCTCGTAGAAGGCCACAAAAAAAGTCGAATTCGGTCGGCAATAAATATGCCATGTTACTTCGAGTTTTGCTTCATCTTATAGTGTAATAAACCGTTTTACACCCCTATATTGAGGATCTTGCATACTTGATTATAAAAATAATACTGATGGTTCTGTGATACTAAACTACTTTCAATTGAATAGAATTGAATCACAATGCAAAATATATTTATGAAATTATGCAATCAATTGGTGAATCGAAAAACTTTTTATTAGATAATAGCTGTTTTCGCACCTATTCTACCAATTGACCAACATACATAAATCCATATATTTTTTAGATATTGAAACATTCTACCAAAAAACATTCGTTACAAAAATTTTGAAAATTACTGAATAGTAACGGAATATCAAAACCGAAAAAACTCACTTACTTAAATTATATATTGATCGGATTAACCTACAAGTGCGAATATGGATTTGTTGTACTGAATAAAATAGATCGAGTCATAATATCACAAAAATTGTATAATACTTGCTAGTTTCTCAATAATTCATTTATATCCAAGATTTTTCATAACATGAACTACCTTAAGAAGGACAAATAATCTATTCGTTTCACTAAGGTTTTTGAGTGATCAATCGCTGAGAATCGAGGCTCATGATGTGAGCACAATATTTGATTTTTCGTTACTTTTCTGATGCATATTTTTATAGATTATACTGTAGATGTAGAAATAATGCAAAAATAAATTGACATAATAACTGTTGCAGAAATAGGAAGTTTTGAAATTTCATGATCTGAGTTCGACACAAAGTTATCTACTCAACTTTCGTGAATAAAACGGTAGCTCATTAATATAAGGATTTATGTGATTGAAAATATTCTGCTTCTTGGTTATATCCTTACTTTTATTGCTATTCTGATTGTTAATTTTGGATTGTTCCGAAGTTACATTATCAATTCATCGTTTCTCATTTAAAATAATAGGGTGTTTTTCTTAATATTCCAACCAAATGTGGATTAAGTATTTTGATTTTTTTTAAATTAATGATCTTAGCCTTACAGTTTCGCTATTGCGGCTTATGAAATCTGATTATAAATATTTGAATACATAACACCTTACACTTTTCAATAGCATGCAAATGTTCAATATTTTGTTTATTGATTGTTTGCTGATCTCTTAGTGGAGTTAAATATAGAAGTTGAATATATTGAATAAAAACCTGTCAGGCAATTAATGTTATTTTCCTGAAATAAGAGGAAATTCAATAATTCATTACAAGATATCTCATGATATACACAAGTGATAAAAACCATCTGGCAAAACAGATGTCCGAAAATTTGAGAGGTTTCATGGAAGAACCATTCTCAAATTTATTGCTGTTAACTTGGGAAAGAATGCAAATATTTTGGGTTTTCCTCAAGGATTCTATATGCATTTGCGTTCCATTTGTCCTCTCAGAATGAATTATAGATACCCACATGGAACTAAACCAGTAACGCTATTTTCAAAATGAACCTAAATATCCAAAGAATATTTGCTGCAATATTTCATGTTCTTGTAGTAGGCAGAATAGATCAAAGCAGCCGCATTGAGACGGCAATCAATATGCCATGTTTATTCCAGCTTTGCTTCATGTCATAGTGTTGTAAACCGCTCGGCACGCAGATGAGTTTTACCCAGATATTGAGTACCTAAGTTATAAAAAAAATAATGTTGTTACTGGGGAAAGAACTATTTTGAATATTACTGCATCTGTGCTGTCAGACACACAAAATTAACGAATACGAACTCCCACTTACATTTCGAAAATTGTGCTCCAGTTTGACGCTTCCAGAACATTTAACTTTTTGCGTTGCCTCTCCGCCGATTAGTTTGTCTACAGTCTAGTAGTACTGATAATCTGAAAATTTGTGTGTTCTTGATTAAACAAAACATATAATAAAACAAAATGTTTCACGTTGTGGAGTTTGATGATAATATCAAAATGTGCGTCGATAAAATGAAAGTATCTAGTAATGGACAATATTCTGCAAAATGGAAACGTACGTGGTACAATGTTCGCCTTCTCTTTTCCGGTACGGAATCTGATTGTGTAGAGTTTTTACAGCAAATTCAAGAGAAAGGTAAGTCAACTCCAATTAATTTTTCTTTATTTTTATATATTGAAATATAGTACCAACATATAGGGTGTTTTTTCAAATGTACTAATAATATTGCGAATAATGAAATTGATATAACCAGGGAACACCAAGAATTTCATTTTTAAAATCAGTTGCACTTTGTTGCACTAGTCGATAATTTTAGCTTTTCACGCGAAGAAAGTACCTACTCTTGTCATAGATCGCTACGACTGAAATTTTCGAAATATTCATTGAAACTAATCAATGCATTAAATTTTCTTCGAATTTGCTGAAACTTTCAAAAGAAAGGTAACTGTTGACGTTTTGTTGTATTCGTTATTATTGTGATTATTTGTTAAGACTCTGTTACTACAAGAATGCTGAGTTTGTACACTTTGAAAATATTCACTCGAAATGAAAAAATTCTGAATACTCCAGCATTTTTCCGAGTAGTGCACGAATCAATGATTAAATTGGAGTTTAAATTTTTTCATTTTGAAAAAAAAATTCAAAAAGTTTGATGTTTTGAAAACTGACAATTTAATTTCTTCAAATCAAAATAACTCGAAACTAGTTTCTTGTGTCGAAATTTGACAAGAATACCTCTTCCACTAAAAATGGTTGAAGGATTCACTAATTTCCCATAAGTGCGCTACAAATTCGAAAACAAAATTGTGACTTTCTATGAGAGAAAAGTATTTATGGGTGGCGCCGCCTACAAACCTGACGTGAAATTTTAATTTCTAATACTGAATAAAGAAAAAACTTGAACATTTTATTTTCCCAGAAATATTAATTTCTAAGTAGGGTACTACTTTTTTCATAATATTGTTTCCAGAATTATTCAGGTGAAACAAAAATGAAAATAAATCTTGAACTTGTATCTCAAAAATTAAAGTGTTGCATACTAATGCTTATATGAACTGTTTTTCTCGAAAACACTCGAGGAATTTAATTATTTCCAAGTGAAAATTTCATCATTTCATGAAAAATACTCACCTTACAAAAATTCTATATTAAGAAGCAGAAACACAATATTGTTCTTTCCACTCACAATATATTTTGATAACTACTTTATTTTTTCATAATTAACCTTATAATTACTCCATTAGAGATTAGCCAATCGAAAAACGATGAAATCTTTCGATATTTACCTCGTGAAATTGGTTTTTTATTTCCCAAATATTTACTTGATATCAGTTATTCGAAACTAGTATCTGCTCATCGAATTTATTTTTTCAGTTGATGAAGATAAACTATTAGAAGAGGCTTTGTCACATGATATAATATTCGAAGATGTTATTCCAAATACTGTTGACTGCTCGTCAGACCAAGAAATACATAATGTAACTCCAGAACAGTGCATTTGAAGAAATTATCTGAAGAATATGGAAGATTTTTCATCAGGGGAAAGTTGAACAGACAAGTTCCTGTCATTATAAGTAGGGAACATAAAGAATTTATAGATCTTATTTTGGAACATCGATCAGATTACGGAATTCCAAATAAAAATCCCTTTGTTTTCGGATGTTTAGGAAAATCTGAAAAAACCTATTTCAGGGCTTGTAACTTGATGAGACATTTCTCTACAAGCTGTGGAGCACCAAATCCAGAAAGATTACGTGGTACAGAATTGAGGAAGCAAATAGCTACTGCTTGTAAGTTTTACAAGTTACCTGATCCACTGATAGAAGATATAGCAAACCACTTAGGACACAAAATCGACATACATAAAGCGATATATCGACAATCAGTGGGCAGTGAAGTCCCTGAAATAGCAAATATTTTATTGAAAGTTCTGGGGGAAACTGATGAGGACCAACAAAATGACGATAACAATTTCGAACAAGATAATAAAGTACAAGATGAAGAAATTGAAATTTCAAAATCGTTGGATTCAACTCCGAAATGTTCAACCTCAAAGATATCATTATCGTCATCCGTTAGCTCATCTGGTTTGTATTCCATTAAGCTATTAGTGAGATTTGTCTTTGAAATAAAAATTCAATTTGTTTTGCAGGACAGTCCTCTAAAACGCCATGGACTTCTGAAGAAGTGCAGATCGTTAGAAGAAGCTTCAGTGAGTATATAGAGGCTGGCATTGTCCCAACTTATGCAGAGTGCAACAAACTGAGGGAAGATAATTTTTGTATCCATCGGAGAACACCACCACAAATAAAAGCGTTTGTTGCTTCTCAAACGAAAAAAATGAATACGAAGAAAACCTGCACAAGTCAGTAGATATTATTGAAATATGTATCATATTTTGTTACATGTTTCTTACTTCAGTTCATGATGAGAATAATAACTAAAATCTCATGATTTCTTTGTTCTAGGTAAGAAAACATGGAGCACTCCTGAGAAGAAAATTGTTCGTTCAATATTCAAGGAGTACTTGGAAAACAAGAAGTTACCATCGATTAACATGTGTGAAGAGACTTTTCTTCCTATCCCATATTATCACACAGAACACCACAACAGTTAAAAGCATTCGTCAATAATTTGAACAGAAAATAATGCTCATGTTATGAATTTTTTTCAATGTTTTCTAATTGATTGATTTGCTTTTCTTTATTGAATAAATTCTTTTCTGTCATGAAATGTGTTGTTTTGTTTCAAATGAACTGTTTTTTGATCCAAATGAATTGAATAATTTATCAAATGTATTTATTTTGGCATACTTGAAAGAACAAAATAATTTAATATCCATGTTGTCATTCCGCAAAATATACGGATTTTGACCTAGAATTCGGTACTTTTCCACATATATTCTTTTTATTGAATCGGAATATATTTTTAATATATTTTATTATGTGTATATATGTCAATTTAAATGAGGTAAAAATATGCCAATAGTCGAAAAAAACTAAGCTTTAAGGCCATTGATAATTCAGGAACAAAATGACTCAACTTAACCGTTAATCAATTAAATATGTATAACAAATAATTCGTTACCGAAACAGGTAGAAAAGTTTTAGGCGTGAAATATAAAAATTCTAAATAAAATAATATTGTAAATATCTTGGTTAAGAATTGCGAATAGAAAACTTTTCAAATACACGTTTATTAGGGATTACTCGGGTCGTTGTCAAGTTTCTCTACCTGCAAGGGATAACATCTGTTCACAATATTCAGGAAAAGGTTTTATGCTCTTGAAAATAAATAGATTAGAGGCTGATGATGTTGTGAGAAATGAATATATTTACTACAATAAGTATTAAATGAAGTTCTGTTTAACGGATCTGCTGTCTAAAACGATTCATTTTCGAAATTATTAAAGTTCAGACAACACAATATTGTTTGAAATAATACTTTTAGAACCGATAAAACATTATAGAATCTGACGTGTAACCTACGGTTTAAGATTTTCGCATCTTCTAGACACTAGAGCATTTGATCGAATTGCATTATCACAAGAAAAATACCTCATAGCAAGTAAAACTATTTTGAAATGAGTTCTACGTTGATGACTTACTTGAGGGACTAATACAACAGAAGACAGAATTGAATTACGAAATCAAATGATTGAACTTTCATGAAAAGCGAATTTGTTTTAAATTTTGTTAATCATAAATGATAAATAATAATTATAACATATATAACTTGGAGTGATAATAGAGGAGTGTTTGAATTTTATGAAAGTTATCCTCGAGTTTAACAGTAAATATGAATTCGGAAACAAATTTTTCTCAATAAAATTGATTGATCTCTCACATTCAATTTTGTTTTAAACTATTTTCTGTGCTATTATTCATAAGTGAACTAATAAGTCATGAGGCCTCCATCCGCGAGATGGTCTGCTTATGAGACGAGTATTATACATGACTTATTTTTTCGCATTTATGCAATGAAAACCTTGAAAGTTTCAATCTACTTGTTACAATAAAGAGACCTATTCTTGGAAAAAATTGAAATTCATAATAGAAATATTTAAGTTTTCTGAATATATTCAAGAATTGCTTCAGAATTTAAAGTATTGAAAATATAGTTGAAATTAATCATTACGATAACTTTAAATCAATAAGTTTGCATAATTCAGATGTTTTTTTTAACAGTCATATATATCTTAGTGATGAACCTTTGTTCAGTTGTCTGTAAATTTATTGTACTATCCACCTACGAATACCTACGAAACGTGAAATTATTTTATAGGAAAAGAGTATCTGCTTATATTTTATAGGTGCCGTATCTATACCCAAATATGAATTAATTTTGAATATATGTTGAATAAATTAATTTTAATTCCATCGATGTGATGTAGACTTCAATTTTCTTTTTAATGCTAGATAGTTTTAATCGTGTCGATCGAGGAGAGAAAAAAAATAATTACTTGAAGAATCGAAAAATCCCCATTTTTGTTACTTTTTGCGTTGTTATTTCCAAAGCAAAAATATTTGACGTCGTTGAGAAAAAGTCAGTTTTGATTACAATCACTAAAAATATCAATGGAAAAAGTTAGGAAACAAATAATATCAAAAAACCTCTATGAACAAGAATTCAATATCTACGGTGGTTAAAAGCATGTATGGAATGAATTCCTTTTATGACATAAATTTCAGCTTGTTATATATTAAATAATTAGGTACATATTATCTATGGATAATCGCATTGTTATAAATGTATACAACGAAGCACACAAAAAATCAATTGAAACTAATTTGAAATAATATTCAAATACCTAAATAGATAAGTAATTTATCAGAAGAGATTATCTCCTCAATTATATAATATATATTATGAATTATCGACATATATTATTTCATATAATTTATAAATGAAAAATCAAATAAGAATTTATCATCTATTTATAATGAGTTAAAATATATAATATATAATATTCAACTTATATTAAAACCTATCCATAACTCATCTGTATGCTACGCCAATGAAATGAGGTCGAACTTTAGTTTGAACATATAAATTTTTGTAGTCGAAGTTGACGTCTAACACTCAAAATATTCGAATATATACGGTATAAATATATACCGTATATATTTATACTGAGGTTGAACTTGACGCGAAACATATATATATATATATATATCTTGAAATTGATTTAATGCCTGTTTAAGATATTTTATTTCGAAAGTTTTTAGCAATAACAGGCTTTTTCATATCAAAAAAAGCCTGTTATTGCTAAAAACTTTCGAAATATATATATATATATATATATATATATATATATATATATATATATATATATATATATATATATATATATATATATATATATATATATATATATATATATATATATATATATATATATATATATATATATTAATGTGTTTCTTCTGGTGTAGTATTGCTATTTCATTCCATCTCACTGGTGGATCATCTTTACACTCGATAATCATGACAATCAATGACGTGATATCTGTCATTTCCGTAGTTTCGAATAATAAATATGAGTTGAACTCTAGTTAAATATCTAAAATTACTCCACGTAACCATTGTCTACTGATGTACGTATTTGTATCAAGATAGAAAATAGTTTGAAAAAATAACACAAAAAATTGATAACGTTTATATTTCACTAAAAACTTGATGACCTGGCGAATTTCATAGGTTCAGCAAGTGAGTAACATTTACTCAATTAACATAACTAACATAAAAAATCTATTTCCCTCAATAATTCATTAGAGTGATTATAATATGTAAAAACAGTAGAAATTGAAGAAAAATACAAACATCATGGTTTCAGTTATAAATCGATGATTAACTGAACTTTTTCAATTGATATTCATCTATAAAATGTCAATTAATGAATTAATACCTTACAGCTAAATTTAATTTATAATTTTGATGGTTGCGATCGTTCCAGATCAATCGGTTAATACGCTGTAATCTGTACCACAAAATAGGCAACACAATTTATTCTGAGAATTTCTCAGAATATTTCATTATTGCTGCTTGTCAATATATAAGCAATAGGGAAACTAAATTTTTCTTATTTATGGTTTCTGTCATGCAGCAGAAAGCTTAACTTCGTCGAAGCAAATGTCCTGCTGACATGATATTGAGATATTTGATTTTCGTACATTTATCTAATTTTTATTTTGTTTCAATTATCCATGGTATATGACTGTGACTATATTAATAAACTCAAAGAATACATTACGGATATCGTTAGTAAGGAAGAATGTGATAGTACTTACACGTGATTCTCAATAAAGCATCATATTGTTTTGAGGTATTAAGGGACTTTTTCGAATAGTACTCAAGAAAAAGTGTTTTTATTATCTATTATTCATTATGTTTGTTATGAAGAATGCCTCGTATTTTATAAATAAAATTGTGGTTTTGTATGTAGTTATAGTTTTTTTATATAATTCAAAATTTTGATGACTATTCTGGGCATTGGGACTATTTTCCCAACTATATTCTACGTAGTTATCCGCGTGTAACAATAAATGTATTCACTCATATATGTGTATAGTTTATGTCGGTATGTATTTTTATTTTATGTTTCAAATATTACAATTGACGTTTACACGATGTATTGTCTAAAATACAAATGGAATTTATTATTATCGATTAAAAACTGGTAAAAATTTTTGAACCATTTGAACTAATACCTATATTTCTTGTTTTATCGGTAATATGCCACTAAACAAACGATATATAAAAACGTATATTTATTTCAAAATTTCTTTTTTTTAGAAAAAAAGATTCATTCTTTTCGAAAAACTTTAGTCACTGTGTGTTTTTGGAATTTTTTGCAGGTGTTGACATAGTTTATCAAGTC
Source organism: Henosepilachna vigintioctopunctata (assembly GCA_030704895.1). Lineage (NCBI taxonomy): Eukaryota > Metazoa > Arthropoda > Insecta > Coleoptera > Coccinellidae > Henosepilachna > Henosepilachna vigintioctopunctata. The sequence continues at coordinate 200,910 of JARQZJ010000109.1, forward strand.
AAGTCGATGATTTTGTTGTGATTGCTTTTATGAAAGAAAAATTTCAGAAAGTTGGTACCAAAACTACTTTCACTAAAATTTCTTAGAATAATTATGAACAAATTTTTTGTTCCTGTGTTTCTATCTCTCTATTGTAAATTGTGTATTGTTGACGACATTGTAAGTGTATTGCAATGAGCATAAATTATGTTGTGGTTTAAATTGTGGTGGGTACACGATAGGAGCGGTCAGCGTGAAACCGCCAAAAACGTTCCTTTCAATTTTCTCAACGGGTTGTGCAACGAGAAATGCAGCGGTAGAAAGCGACTGATCTGTTCACTTAGTTCAGAACGAAATACGATTACAACTAAAAATTACCGCCTCTTGTTTATTTCTTTGGAAATTCCGAAAAATCCTTCTTCTTTTGTGTCAGTTTTCCTTAGAAATCATATGTAAGAAGTGAGAAACGTAAAACCCAGCTATAGCAAGACTTGATGCCGATAGTTTATATTTTTGAACTTAGCTAGTATACCGCCGATACTGAACATTGAACGACAAAGTTTGGTTGGCAACAGTGCTATTGCGTATTGTTGCCAGGGGAATCACAATTCTGTCTTACGAGCTCAAATGAGAGTGTGAGCTCAAATGAGACAAGATGACAAATATACTCATGCATGTATTGCCTATTAATGATATGGGGATATGCCACCCGCCAATCTCAACACTATCACGAATCTACTCTCTATCCAGAATTGGCGTTGACTGTATGAATGTACCTGACATAGCTTCTAGAAGACCATTGTGTACGGTCTTGGTTATTATTGAATATTTGTGTATCTACTAGGTATCTGGACGAAGTTCAAATCACTCGATGTGTTCGACCTTCTCAGAGTCTAGATTTAAAACCTTTTGAACGTGTTTTGAACGAGATGGAGAGACGTTTATGGAGACATGTGCGAGCAGTCCCAAGAAATTATTTTGAGCTAGTGACATTCTGACGCAGAAATGGGAAAACCTTTTTTACAATGTGACCCAGAGGGATGTCACTTAGAGAATTCATTTTTACCGTTTTTTGAGGACTTTTTAAACTTGGAAGGAATAACTGAATCATTCTGAAATTTTGTGAGGTTATTCATTATATATTGAAATACAGATAAAAATATCTTATCAATTTTTTTTTATTAAATAGCCCTCGTAGAAATAAATCTGCTGAGACCCTCTCGGAAAAATACATCAATTTGCGGGCGTTCTCACTTTTCGTACGGTGATCTGAAATCAAAAAAATTGAATTGTACGTCTTCATAAAACATATATCTTCTAGTTAAACTAAAAAAAAGCCATAAAATCGTGAATTGGCACACCTCAGAAAAAAAGTTCGATTTCTCACTCTTTTTTCCAATGGTTTTTTTTGGTAAAAGGGTTAATTTTTGAAATTTTTTTGGAATGTTTGGGGTTCAACTAGAAGCTATTACCATAAAGTAGACGTATAAAAAATTTTATTGCAATCGATTGAGAATTTTTTGAGTTATCTCGCCCGCAAATTCCAAAAAAGTCGTTTGGAGAAAAACGAGTACAAAAATTTGACACACAGAAACTGCATAATTACAGTAGCTTACCGATAATCAGCGATTCCAGGGCCTTATAGAAGTTCTTCGGTACGTTGACAGAACTTGTTTTTCTGTGTGTGTTCGGTGTAATGGAGCTGGATATTTAATTTCTTTGGGATTTTTCCCTAAAGCTTCAGCTTTGCGCCACTTGCACCAGCTATCGGAACCAGAACGACAGTACTCGTGTCTTGGTTCATCATCTGTAGAGCACAAGTGGCCATAATCGCTTCGTTCATGTCTTTCGCACTATTAACGTTTCTTCGAATTTTTCAATTAAAGCTTCCGTCCATTTACCTCTTCTTCCCAGGTGATTGTTTTAGTTTTTTGGAGTCGAGTACCCATCCTCTTCTGAACACGGCTGATGCATTCACTTTTTTGAATTTGAAATTCATCGCCATACGGATTCAAATCGAGAATTTCTTTGAAGGTTTTTGAATCACCATCCCCTATGTAGTTTCCATATTTGACACCAAATAATTCTTCAGATCGTGAAAACATTGCAATTATAGCGTCGACTTCCATAGCACTAGAAGATCCATTATGGTTTTCTTGGCAGCTTGGTTCATGTTCTTCGAACCATTCACGATATTCTTCAGTGTCATTTTTATGATAGGCTACATATTTTTTATTTCACTTATTAATTTACTCAGCACAGAACGAATGCCAGAAGTTTACTTAGCTGAACTAAAATAACTGCAACACTGGTTTTAAGTATTTTATGGTAACTATATAGTATTTGTATACCTAGAATTGGAAAACAGAAGATTTACGGAACATATGCTGACACGGTTCTACCATAAAATAGACCCCAAGAGTATAAATTCGAAACGCAGGTACCGAGAATAGAGCGCTCAGTTACAGACTTCAATAGCACTCAAGCGTCGAGTTCAGTCGAAGCACTTAAATGAGCGTTTAATGCATAAAAAATGATTATTTTGTTTTGAAAATTTACAGGCATATTTTTGAGATGATATTCTAACGATTTATGAAAAAACAAAAAAAATCGGAATTTTTTTTTACATGTATCGCCTCCTTTCATTCGCTTGAGAGAGGCTTACGTTAGAAAGCCATCTATTTGATATCTCTTCGTCAATATGTGGTAGGTGTAGATTATAGTAATGTCTCTCTTGAAGTTTCATCTGAGCTCACTTTTCCTCTTCTCATTGTACGACATCATCTTAGGGTTGGTTTCTAACGACGTGAGGTCGAGTGGTGAGTAGTTCTCATCTGATTTGACTACCTTCAATTGTGTAAATTTAATTATTATTATCCGACCTCAAGCCCTACATCTTTTACACTCCCCCAGCGGGGAATTTTGATTATCTCAAATATTATATATCAGAATAATTAAGCTTTGTATAGGATCCTTTTAAAATTATAAGACCCGTGGCGTCGGCCACTAGACGGCGATATTCATGGAAGGTGTTGAATTTCGTTATGCCCCAGAAACTTCCTGACAGTTTTTGCTCTACCAATTAACACCGATTTTTGTGATTCTTTGAAGTATTTTGGCCGAGTCTTGGCTCTCCCATGTTTTTCAGGAGGTTGTACCAACGTTCCTAAGTTAGCGACTGAAATAGTATTGGTACGTTAAGTTGCAAATAGAAGACAATTTCGTCGTAAATTAGTAAATTCCGAGAATAGAGGTAATTCTTTGACCGTCTGGTATACACGCTCAGGTCGAAAACTACTTAAAACATAAGTTATTACTGTTTCATTTTATTATAACAAGTTATTGTAACAAGTCATTACAAACAGCAAGTATTCAGATATTACCTACTTGTACGTTTATAGCATCTATGTCGTTAATATCTAAGAGTTAAGGGCTTCGTTTAAGAGCTTTGGTTTGTAACCAATCGTTGTTTGAATTTCTGTTTTATGCGTCGAATATTGAAATCGACGCCACACCTGATGGAAGTGCGAGACATATATGTTTCGTTCTGCAAGGAACTCGTCAGTCGCACCACGTCCATCGAAGTGAGGCAACGATTTCACCCTCCAAGCATCTTCTTGTGACTTCAAGTGGAAGATCGTAGAGTAATGAATACTCTACAATTCCATCTATAGAAATCAGTAGAAAACACCTCTCTCAGATTACAGACACACCAAGCATCCAAATTTCACATATCTTCTATACCCGTAGGTATCTACTAAATTGCAATGTCTATTTAACAAATATCATCGAACGATGTTTTTAAATGTCAATAGGTTGCGTTAGTAGTACGCTCGCGTTTATTCCCGTATTTCAGGGGCATATTCGGCGATATTTTTAAGGAAAAATATCGCCGATGAAAATATTTCGATGGACGTGGTGCGACTGACGAGTTCCTTGCAGAACGAAACATATATGTCTCGCACTTCCATCAGGTGTGGCATCGATTTCAAAACTTCTCTAACATTTATCCCTTGAAGGATAATGGAGACATCACATCGTACACGTTCGCATATCTAGCTCTACTATATCATTCTCTTGATTAATTTCAATTTTTCAAATGAATGTTCTAGTGTTCATTTTCTTAAATATTTCATTCAGTGCCATAAGCACAAAAAATTTCCTTAAAAATATCGCCGAATAGGCCTCTGAAATACTGGAATAAACGCGAGCGTACTACTAACGCAACCTATTGACATTTAAAAACATCGTTCGATGATATTTGTCGAATAGACATTGCAATTTAGTAGATACCTACGGGTATAGAAGATATGTGAAATTTCGATGCTTGGTGTGTCTGTAATCTGAGAGAGGTGTTTTGTACTGATTTCTATAGATGGAATTGTAGAGTATTCATTACTCTACGATCTTCCACTGGAAGTCACAAGAAGATGCTTGGAGGTTGAAATCGTTGCCTCACTTCGATGGACGTGGTGCAACTGACGAGTTCCTTGCAGAACGAAACATATATGTCTCGCACTTCCAACAGGTGTGGCATCGATTTCAATATTTCTCTAACATTTATCCCTTGAAGGATAATGGAGACATCACATCGTACACGTTCACATATCTAGCTCTACTATAACATTCTCTTGATTAATTTCAATTTTTCAAATGAATGGTCTAGTGTTCATTTTCTTAAATATTTCATTCAGTGCCATAAGCACAAAAAAATTTCATTTCCTTATATATAAATTATATATTAGGGTGTCCCTTATATTCCAAAAGAGATTTTTTTATAAAATTTCGAAACGCATACCCTCTAATTTTTTATAAATGCTAGAATGTACTCAAATATGAAATTTCATTTTTGTAGCATGATTGCAACACGTGCCGACCGAGCTCTAAAGTTTAATAAAAAAAGGTGTTTTGGCCTGACATTTTGGTTTGATCCGAAACTAATTGAAATGCAACAAATAAAGTAAATATGAGTAAGAATAAAATAATATCAACATAAACTTCTATTTAAATACAAATTATAATAATTAATTAGGGTAACTTCTCTTTAGTGTAGTTCTTTTGCAGTCTGGATACAGATTTTTATGTTTCTGAACACAACGCAAAAAAAAACTGTTTTTGCTCTTCTTCAGCCGTGATAAGTCAATTGAAATCTGGCATTAATTCAACAGCTCTTTCAGCATTCGTCTTCTAGCTTCCAAAAAGGTAGGATTGTCACCCCAAGAAGATACATCCTCTCGAAGAAAACTGTCGTCGATCTGTAATCGAGATAGAAATTGTTTGCTTCTTTGTGTCACAAAATCATCCAGCGTCATATGTGAAAGGAAGAAAAAACAGTTTAAAAAAGCAAAAACTAAGCCACGAAACTTTGGAAAGAGAAACAAGAAAATATAAAGCTTACTAAAGAAAATTTGCGTTATTTCTTCCTTCGATGGGATAGAGCGTTTGGCGGAAACTGAAATTTCATTTCTGTTCAAATTATTAATTATTTTTGTCTTGGTTTTAAATTCAACTTCTTCATCAAAGAGTGATAACATGACTGGTTCGTCACAAAAATACCATAAATGATGAACAAACTTGCTAATGGATGCCTTGGAACTTTTAGAGCTTTCAAAAAGCATAAGTCTTGGTTAGGTGCTTTAATTGCCACTGTGCATTCGAGCCAAGGTTTAATATACAAGCTGACGATAAATAAGCAAACATCTTGTAGAGCATTTTGGTCCTTTTCAGTAATTTTAAGTTGCGATTGAAGTAAGCATATTTTTACAGAATAGATCACTCTCGCCATCCATCGCGCTTGATGCAAAGCTCCAGGGGGCCTGGGTTTTAGTTTATATATATATATATATATATATATATATATATATATATATATATATATATATATATATATATATATAATCAAACTTGAATGTTGTTAATTGTTTAAACGTGTCATTCGTTTATGGTTTGAATTGATATGAAACTGCTAGGTTTTTGGAATCCGGGACAAAAGGTCTAGTTAATCGAGAAGGGGCAAGACGCAAAATAGGAAGGCAATCCCGGATTTCCCGCCCATCTAGCAAGCCTAATGTATGTAGCCTGAAGTATATATATATATATATATATATATATATATATATATATATATATATATATATATATATATATATATAGTGGAGCCCCGATATATATAATAATACAAACACTTCATTCTTTTTTCTTGTTAATATTCACTGCATACGTTCATGAAATAACTTGGATGAACCATAATAATGTTAATTTCACTAACTCGGCGTCTCCTACACATTTAGAACACGAACAAGAACAACATCATATCAATATCATTTGTGCTATGAAACTTCGCTCGGGATATAATTAGCGTATTATCTGCAAATCGAAAACGTGAATGAATGTTTCTAAAAATCGCCTTAATAAAAATAAAATTTCAGGAATACTTTATTACTTGTCTGTTAGAATATGTGATAACAGAAAGAATTTGCATGCAATAGTTCAAATTAAAATGTTGAAATGCCACGGACTTATGAGGTCATCATCGTAAATAAAGAGCCGACTAGAATGAATCAACCTGGTGTAAACTTCGATCATTCATGGAAAACGCTCTCTGTCAGCTTGAAATCTTCAACTAATAACGCATTTGTTCGAAGTTTTTGTAGTTTTACCAACAATTAGGTATCTAATAAAATTTTTCTTTTCCATTGCGGTCATTAAGTTCCATTTGGGTAGCTAAAAGCTTTAATTGCTTGAAGTTTTGAAAATATTTGACAATATAACTCCTAACAACGACAAACGCGTTCGCTTCATAGAATAATAGCTTGCATTCATAGAGTCATATATTATTATATCAAATCAGTTGATAGAAAATTACATTCTAAGAACTTTATGGTATAATATTACTACCACGACCGACTTTAAACAGGTCATGAAGAGGGAGTTAGGCGGTGTTGCCAAAATCTTGTCGGTGGTCTTGTCTCCTATTCGGTTGTTCCTAAAGTTTCGAGCATTATTTCAACCAGGTTTTCAGAACGGATAGAAAATATTATTGGTTTATATAACATATTCAATATTATGGGTATTATTCTTGTAACAGAAAAATGTAAAATATTTGCAAGAAAACAACGATGTTTTCGATAAAGCTCCAGTGCGTAAAAAATACTTCTATTAGTTAGTGGGACTATTTACATGAACATTGCAGAAATAGCAAAATTTTACAGATATTGAATTTATCTCTTTGTGGGAAAATGGAAGTAATTCCGCATTGAATCATCCGCACAGGGAGGAAGCATGGATAACATGAAAGACATAATTATGGTATCAGACGGGTACCTTTTTATCTTTGTAAGTATTAATTTCAATTGATCAATTCAAATACGAATAAAATTCGTAGATTCTTTAAATTTAAGCAACTATCCCTGTTTTTTGAAAAATCTTGCATACCACAACTAGATTTAATAGATGCCTCATTTAAAAAACAAACTTATCTAAATTGAATATGTGAAAGATTGATGCACACCTTCTGAAATATTTTTGTATCTTATCAACAAATTTTTCATTTTATCACCTATCCAATTTCAAGTAAATAGTTGAAATCAAACTTAAATCATTTTACAACTTTTTTCCATTTCAAAATACTGTTAGTTACTAACCATACCATGTCTTCTTTCACTGTAATTTGGTTACTTATGGTAATAATTTCTTCACTTAAATTAAGAAGGTAAAAATGAAATTTGTTGTTAACTGAACCCATTTTAACATTGCAAGTTTCAGGAAATTCATTTTACTAGAGAAATGAAGTATTAAATCTTGAAAATTGGCAATTTAATCTGACTATTCAAAAATGTTAAATCATTGCGAGATTAATTATTTTTCCGCCTTTCCTCTAGGCTTTTCCTAGGCGAGCATTCTTTGATATGTAATGCGGTCAATTTGGAAAAATAGAAGGAACCGGGTGAGGGACTAATCTCGTTCTTTTAGTATGCTTACAATCTTACTAGGTGAAACTAATTTCTCCTCCCGGATGATAACAGTTTCAGGAAAATGCAAGGCACAAACAACTGAATTTGTTATTTAGGCCCAATCTGATGGTGTGGATTCCATCCATTTACTATTTAGAAATCAATTCTTAAGGAAGCTAAATCTCGATTCTAGTTGCCTACCCGCCTTCAGGGTGCTGTTAAAATTTGATTTACAACCAGGAATGCAACAACTTTTCGTTATGCTAAAAGAATATACTTATCAAATACTCACTAATTCCAAGCTTGAAACTTACTCAATTCCCTGCGGAACACCTACCCTCTTCACAAAAATTCACATATTTCACAAAAAAATTATTTGAAAGTAATCGACTTTCAAATAATTGTTTACAACGCAAATTTGCACAAAGTGTGCCAACAAAACGTTTTTATAATTTGATATTGTGTTATTCACAAACCATCATCATGAACACCTATTTTACACTATACAAAATTGATGAATAGAAGAATAATACTAAACCGTAAAATATTTAACTTCAAAAGTAAAAAGTTAACTTAACTGCGAAAGTCTTGAACAACACAAAATTGATTCCGTTTCACTGAAATAGGTAAGAACACAAAGCACTTCGTTTTTATAGTTTGATGTTGTGATCAACCAATTATCAAAAGCAACTCATGTATTACACTTTACACAATTGAAAAATATAGAATTGACATTAAAAGCTTGATTTATTCAACTTAAAACTGTGAAAGTTTTGAGAAGCATCTCGTTTGAATCGGTAAACAAACCAAACTGATGGCGGAGTGTAAAATTCCAATAGACCACCAGCGCCACTGTTGCCTCACTCATTTCATAGCCTGTTTAAAGTCGGCCGTGGTCATTCCGAAACGTAGTACAATGATAGTTTCCATTTCCAATCAGTGATCCAATTCTTATGCTTCAAAGTCTAAAATTTATAAAGCAAATGTCTAGTAGAATAAAAAATTATTTTCGGGTTTCTTGTCTGTCGGACAATTCCCTATTTCTTCTTTAATTTTCCTTTATTTCGCTTTTAACATACAAGGACTCACTCAACAGACCAACAGAGAGTTTAAAAATGTCCTATAAAAGAGGAGCACATTTTACAAATGTTAATTACCTATAAACTGAAGTATTCGATATGTACATCTAGAAATTTTTTATACATCTTATAGAAAATTCTTATAGAAATAAAGTTTTCGATGCATTGACTATTCAGATCATTCGACCTACAACACTGAATACTTATTTTTACTGAAATATATTGAAGAAATACGTCATGAAAGGAAGACTCTATATAAACTGATAGGACTATACTAATTATATTAGTATAGTCCTTTGATTAAACTATCTTTCAAATATCTCTTGAAAGTTATAAGAGAGAAAATATCCAAGTTGGTCTCTTTACTGATCAAGTTTCGCCTATGAAAAGATCTATGGATGGGTGAATTCAACTCTTCCATGCAACCAGTATTGCACGATTTTTAACTACATGTGGAGAACCATTAAAGTTTATAAGGTTCGTACATGCAACAGAATGTGTGAAGCCATTAATTAATTAGTAGGAGGAATTTATAAATCAAAGTACTCACGTCTCAAACTCAAACATTCAAACCTATAAGATCTCACATTACTCTCATATGAGAATCCATGACGGTACCTGTAAAAACGGAAATTAAGAGCATTAATGAATTTCCGTTGAACATTTTCCATTCTATTCGTGTATTTATCAAAAATTGGATTCCAGATGACCGACGCGTACTCTAACTTGGATCTTACAATAAATAGAATTATAAAAAGCGGTAACAGAGTCACGTCGAGCAAAAGGCTTAAGCATTCGTAATATGAAACCCAGATTTCTGCGCGCATGTTGGACGATTCCTTCAATATGCAATTCAAAGGTTAGTTTCTTATCAAGCTTGACACCCAAATCATTTAATGAACTGACTTCAGTCAAACAATGACTTGACAATGACAAGTTGGAAGAGATAGGATTTATTGAGATATGATGACGCGCGGACGTGGTATTAGTTGCTCCCGATGCAATGTTAAAATTGATAGATATGATGATTCCATCAATTGCAAGAAATGTGATAATAGTTATCATATAAAGTGTGTGAATTTGAGTGTAGAAGATTTCAACAAAATACATGAGGATTCCTCACAGAAATGGTATTGTGACGATTGTCTGCAACCAAATGTGGCCATTGTTGATACTGTCGAATTACCGCCTGCTGAGGTTCCCATTACAAAGGTAGATCTAGTCAATGTAAAAAATGAAATTGTGAATGAGGTGTCATCGGCATTCCTTAATGAAATCCTCTCTTTGAAATCATTGATATTATCGCAAAGTAAACAAATTAGCGATCTTAAAAAGGAAATACGTATCCTAACGAAGTGTAAAAACACAACGACAACAACAGCTGGCCCTGATATCACCGAAGTTCCAGCTGATCGGAATTCCACAGCTGAATCATCAAAGCCAGATGAACAGGCAAATCTTGATGCCCCGAACATTTCCAGTGAGATCAAAAATGTTACCGAGATTGCAGAAAACAATTTCAAGGAAAATCGAGTAAACACTAGTGAAAATTCATCTGAATGGATTGTTGTAACTTCGAAAAGAAGGAATAATATAAAACAGGCGGTCCCTATTGCTGATAAACCACAGGTGCACCTTACTTCTAAACGAATGGGTAATTCTAAAAAGACATTAAGGCCGATAATTGGAACCCTGAAAGCAAATAACCTGCAAGTAGTCCCAAAAATACAGTTGTCACATATACATGTTTCACGACTTAGTCCTGGAACAACTGCAATCGAACTGCAAAACTTCTTCGACGAAAGCATGCCTGGCGTAGTGTGTGAGAAATTAACATCGAAGAAGCCGGAGATATACTCATCATTCAAGATTACTCTACCCTCAGAATTCTTGGACAAAGTTTTGAAACCTACTTTTTGGCCAGAGGGTATTGCAGTAAACAAGTTTTTTATGAAACGACGCCTACCAAGGGCCACTTCATGAGAAATAAGACTAGTTACAAAAATAATTTTAAAGATATAGGTTTCAAACCTTTATCACTCTTATTTCAAAATGTACAGTGCTTGAACACAGCGATGAACAAATTGAACTTATTAATGTCGGAGAATGAAGTTGATGTTTTGGCGATTGCTGAACACTGGAAATCATGTGAGGAAATTACGCAATATCATATTCAGGGTTGTAATTTGGTCTCATACTTTTGCCGTGAGAAAGGTAGACATGGGGGTACTGCCATATATTGTAACAAAAACTTAAAATCTCTTGAACGAACTGATTTCATGAGATTTAGTGTGGTGAATGTTGTTGAATGCTCTGCTGTGCAAATTAACTTAGTAGATTTTTATGTCGTTGTTATTTGTATTTACAGACCTAATTCAAAACCGCTTGCAAGCGTAGAGATTTTTCTTGAGACACTGAACTCAATACTTTTGAAATGTATTTTGGAAAAAGTTAATTTTATTATTGCTGGAGACTTTAATATTGATGTTCTGACGGACTCTAGAGATTCAAGAGAGCTTATTTCGTTGCTTGAGATATACAATGTGGGTGTATCTTGTAATTCCACAACTAGACCATCATCAGGTGCTTGTCTTGATAATATAATATCAAACATGAAGGCATGTTTAAAAATTCGAGAACTACACATATCTGATCATGTTGCTTTGAATTTTGTGCTTGATAATGTCCCTTTGACTATACCACTAAACGATAAATTAACTATAAGATGCATTGGTGAACACACAATTGACCAGTTCATTTCTTCATTGTCCTCAGTTTCCTGGAATGATATTTATGATATGACTAAGGATGTTAACAAAATGTGGACTCTGTTTTCCAATCGTTATAGGATGATTTTTGAGGTTTCTTTTCCATTAAAAGAAATTAGCCCCAGGCGCAACATATTAACTTTTAGATCCAGTCCGGATTTACAAAGTAAAAAAAACTGCTGGATAATCTGCTGGTAATTTCTACGGTCAGACCAGAGTTTAAGAATATTTATAGCAACTATAAGAGAATATATGACCGGGCGATTTCTTCGGCAAACAGGACATTCCTTAGTAAATATATTGAAAACTCCAATAATAAGTCCAAAGCAGTATGGAAAGTGCTTGATTCCGTGTCAGGCAGGAGTAGGGAGAATAGCTTACCTCTCAAAACAGAATATCCAGTCGACCTATGTAACAATTTTAATGATTTCTTCATTGGAGAATCATGCCCAGTTGGTCTTCTTGGGACACCTCATGCTTCATACTCAGGTAAAATCGAAAGTTCATTCTTTTTCTTCGATATCACAGAGAGGGATGTTCTCACTGCAGTGAAATCTCTCAGAACCTCCAACTCTTGCGGATATGATGGTATTCCTATGTCTGTCATAAAAAAATCGATCCATCTCATCAGTAAGCCGCTGGCACATATTATAAACTGTTCTTTTCACAATAGTTGTTTTCCCGATGATTTGAAAATTTCTTTAGTAAAACCTCTTTTTAAGAAAGGAGACGCTAATGAGTTTAAAAATTATAGACCTATTCATATTCTGTCGAGCTTTTCTAAAGTTTTCGAAAAAATTTTGGCTCTCAAACTCTTCCACTTTTTTTCAAAATTTAAAGTGATATCGTGCTCTCAACATGGTTTCACAAAAAACAAGGGCACTGAAACAGCTGTATTTGAGCTGTTAAATGAAATAATTTCTACTCTTGAAGATGGTGAGGTTCCATTAGCATTGCTATTTGACCTTTCCAAAGCCTTTGACTCTGTTGTACACGCTATTCTTCTTGAAAGATTGGAGCTAAATGGTATTCGAGATATCTCTCTTAAATTCATTGAAAGCTATTTAAAAAATAGACAACAGAGAGTTATAATCAACTCAGGTGGGAAAATGTACCAATCTGAGAATAGGGTCCTTTCAAGAGGAATTCCCCAAGGAAGCGTACTCGGCCCTTTACTTTTCATTATTTATATAAACGCTCTTCCGGGAGTTGGTTGTAGAATAGGCAGTACACCTTTCTTTTACGCTGACGATAGCAACTTCCTCATTGCTTCTTCTGATGTTGAATCGTGCATAAAGGCTGGTAAGACGATGGTTGCAGAGATGGACATGTGGTGTAGCAGCAGTGGCTTGGTCATGAATAAGAGCAAAACTCAGGGTATTATTTTCCGTGGTAATAATTCTAAAATGAATTACCCATCCACTTTTTGTGTTAATGGTGACTACGACATCACTCTAGGGGAAATAGTTAATTTCCTGGGTGTTACACTTGACAGGCACTTGCGATGGTCTCCGCATATCAGTAAGTTAAGAAAAAATTGAACTCCGTAATATACACTCTTGTGGTTATCAAAAGCAGGATAAACTCTGATGCTGTTCGCACTTTATATTTTGCCAATTTTCAGTCCCTTATGTCATATGGTATTATCTTCTGGGGTAATTCGCCTTCTGCGAATGATATTTTCTTAACTCAGAAAAGGGCGATTAGAATTATGTTTAATTTAGGTTATAGAGGATCCTGTCGTGGCATTTTTAAGGCTAATAATATTTTAACGTTTCATGCTTTATACATTTATAGACTTATGATCTTTTTGAAACAGCATCCGCATTATTTTAATGAATATAGAAATGAAAATTCGACACGACGAATATTTACGTTTCACTTACCTATTCACTATAGCTCCAGGTTTGCCAAAGGCCCATTATATATGGCTATGCGAATTTTTAACCTGTTGCCTAAGTGTCTACGGTTAACTGAGAGCTTTAATGTCTTCAAAAAGATACTTTATAAACAACTTATTGATTGTGAACCATATACTATTAATGAGTTTTTAGACTTCTGTAATAGTTGAGACTATTTCTATATGGTCTAAACTATCAACATTTTTTGTATTTAGCGTTAACTTTTGACTTGTTTCTTATGTATTTAAAATACTTATTGGAATTAAATTATATTATTATTATTATTATTATTATTATTATTTATCATTTGGTGAAACATTATGTTGAATTATTTTAAATTAAAATGAAAACACTTGACTTAAATTTCACTGAATATATTAACAACTTGTTACATATGTTTGGGGTGGTTAGACCATTATCAAGAGTATAGATGAATAGAACTCACAGTTATATTGTTTTAATTTTGATTGAATATTATTCGAAATTAATGTTATTTCGACGTTTCAAGTCGATCGGCGGTTTCGATATGGTTTTATCAGTCTCGCTTTGCTAACCGACTTGTGGAAAATTCCGTTCAGTTTATCTAATTAAGTACATAAACAAGATATTCTTCATCGGAGTAATACATGAATGAAAAGTAAAGTTTTAGCATGTATAATAGACCTTTGTGTGAAAATTATACCAGAATTTAAAAAATATAATATTGTTGATGGTATACATTAGGTGACCATTTATTGTTTTTACAAAATCGGGACATTATATATATTAATATGTATTACACGGTATATAATAAAAATTTTTTTATTATATACATGATAAACAAAGCTTTATGAAAGATGCTTTATGCTTCTTGTGTGTGCAGAAAATGTAATGTGAAATTGTTTTGAGTTGGGATTTTCGAAGAACGTCTTCAAACGTTTCGGCATATGGCGATACTCAGATAATAGTTTTTTAGGCTGAAATATTTGTAAAACTCTCTAAAGAGTGGACGTCAACGCAAGGCACCTTGTTTAACTGTAGCCCAGCAGTTTCTGATATTCTGTTTCGGTAGAATCACAAACATTTTTCAAAATTTCTACTCGAACGCTGCAAATGTGAAAAAATGAGTATATTTTCACTATAATGCATATATAATTCCACTTTTCTAGAAATAAATTAGCGGCAGTTTTGATCGCGTTATGGATTATGTTGGATCCACATCCAATTCCAATAAGCTCTCCGTCGAGTAAATCGTTCAATTGTGAACGAAATCGAATTCGACAAAAATACATTTTAATTTATTTTTTGGCTTGTTTGCAAAATCGGGACTGTATGGACCTCGCTGGAGAGACCGGGACAGACTAACGGAAAGCGGGATTGTCCCGCCCAAGTCGTCACGTATGGTCACGTTAGATTGTAAACTGGTAAGAACCCCAGTGTACAATGCCCAAATACTTTTTCGTATTATTGGCTATCTCTTGGTGATTGAATAATTATTCATTTGTTTAATATCCTCTGAGTTTGACAAGATATTGAAGGGCAATGAGAGACAACTGAAATTTCTGGTTTGAGTTCTTATCGGAAATTCGACAACCATAGGACACAAATTACTAGGCTTGCCCTGGGTTCTTTTGAAAATTATCGTCATGTGTTATCTTTCGTTACATTATTCGTATTGCTTCACCACATCGTGGACTTTTGTTATCTGCCTTGTTAGAATCTGTTTTCGGAAATATATGATAATCGGAAGTTCAGCTGTGGTCTAGTGCGTAGTGGTGTAGTAGTGTTCGCCAACCTCATCAATGTGGCTTCTTTGTTGATTCAGGAATAAAAAGTGGAATACCTAATGAAATAATGCACGATTATATTAGATCTACTTGTATTTATTTCACAAATTAGCTAATACATTATCAGAATGACTACTGTTAGTAATATATAACTTATTATATTAAGAACATTCGGAATTAAAACTGAAGTCACTAAAATTCCTTTTGCGAGCTATCAGTAGTACCATTACCTCGTGATCAACGAATTAGCGACCACTGGTTTAGAGGTGTTCCTAAAACTTCCAGTGTAAATCTGTTTCTTGTATATTTTTATTTTATACACGCAGGAACAAGTATATTATTCACTCACAAAGGCATAAATGAACACAAAAACTCACAGAATAAGATTTAATCGGAAGATGAAATTTGGCTGAAAATTATTGATCCCATAATTGTGTATTAAGATATTGAACTCTCCTCTTGAACAAATGAGCTTTCAGTACTTTCAAATTCGATGGTAAATGGTTGAAAATTTTAATACTCTGTTGATAGAGAGAGTGCTCAGATTTACCTGTTTTATGCATAGGAATAAGTAGTACATCCCTGTTTCTTGTTGAATACTCATGATTACTATTCAATTTAATAAACCTATCTTCATTTTTTTAACATATAACAAACATCTATAAATATATAAACACGGTAAGGTGAGTATGTAATTATTAATGAAGATAGGTTTACAAGATGCTCGTTGATGAGTATTGGATATTAATCAAAGTATTCGCTTCTGTATAATAAACACCTTATTTATTTCTGTAGAGCAGCCCCAAATCAGAATATTATAATTTAGGTGACTAAATACAAGATTGTAATACTCATTCATAACACAGTTTCTAGGTAAGATGTTCTTAATTCTAGAGATTGCAAAAAATGAGTTACTCAATTTTTCACATAAGACCTCAATGTGTTATGTCCATCTCAAATTTCTGTCTACATTTATTCCAAGAAACTTTGTTGATTAGGATGATGATATAGTGTTGTCACCATATTTAACATCCAAGGTGCTAATTCCATTGCCATTTAGACAAAAACACAGTTTTGTCAACGTTCACCATCAGATTGTTCATTTGACACAAATTTACAAACTCCCTCACAATGCATTCACATGCCTCCAGAAGTCCTTCAGGAGTCCTGCCAGAAACGACCACCGATGAATCATCGGCATATAGTGTCACCAAAAACCGGGACAACTTCGCAGGCAGATCGTTTATAAACAATATGAATAGAAGAGATATACAGAAGAGTCACAGAGCGTTGCGGCACCCCAAGAGCATTGTCATGTCTCTGAGAATAACTCTCCCTCATTTTCACTACTATTGTTCTTTCTTCAAGATAACTACGTAACCAATTCAGAAAAACACCTCTAAAACCTAAATTGTAGCATTTATCAAGTATAAATTCCAAGGATAGTGAATAAAATGCCGAAGATAATTTACAAAATAACCCCGCCACAAACAAGTCTTTATCCAAACACTTGTAGACGGATTCGAAAATATCCAATTGGTGTTTATGTAATGTATAAAATTTTCCTTTATTGTAAAAATGAGTACTTTGTCATTGAAATATTTTCCTGGTGTTTTGCTGATGATATGTCTGCTGTCTCAGATAATTTTAATCTTCGTTCTTGTTGCATAATTTTTTTTGAATGACTCAATTCGATTTTAATATTCATTATGATTTTTCTGAGCATTTCATCATTAAAATTTCAATATTTTCGTTGTGTTTCTTGAGCAAACCTATCCATTTTCATGAAAATGTAAAGTGAGTCACAATAGAAATACCTACAACATGCCCTTTTAAGCTTTAGTGTAAGATTGTACCTACTTACGCCATTTGTAACTGTCCTCATTAATGGCTTGATACTGAATCCTTGTTCGTAAAGTGTAACATGAGTTTTCCCCTGAAATGTTTCCTTTTCATCGTGATATTTCTATATTTTCATGCTCATGGCCTGATTCATGCCAACTTCGTGAATCCGTTGACCGACATTTGGGGGTTGATAGTGGTGCCATTTCGTCATTCCGCTACGTAACACGTGCAAGGGGCTTGGTCTCGGTGAGGGGATAAAACACAGGAGCGGTTCGTATATATGGTTCTGTCTCCAATATATCGAATTTACACTATGTGAATAATACGATTATAAGATTAGGATAATATTGAAAGAGACGTTATTGATGCCGTTGCGTCAGATGTGGAATCATTGACAAACTTTTCGCTCTTTTATGTTTATTTTCAATGTTAGAATGAATTATTTTGGCATTTATTGAGGTTTTCTGGATATTTTTGGCCATGTCTATGAAGTACTAGAAACAATTCTTTCATTTTCAACTGGTTTAGAATGAGGCACTTTTTGCCTTGCTACTGGTTCTCGTTGCCTAAATTCTGGCGGTGGTTCGAGTTGGTTTTTTATTGGGGCTGCCGTCTTCTTCTCCGTTGTGTTTTGTATTCATTTCATGTAATACATCATTGTTTATGTTGCTGAGCTTTGCTTCAGGCACGAGTCTGTTTCTCAGAGTAATTAAATCGAGTTATTAATTTTGAACAGGTATAATACCCAATTACAAAAAATAATTAATTACATCTGATTAATAGTCTTTAAATTAGAGTTGTTTGATCTGATTTTGAGAGCAATGTGCTATATATATATATATATATATATATATATATATATATATATATATATATATATATATATATATATATATATATATATATATATATATATATATATATGAAATGGTATTATCCCTGTGTGAGTTCATTTTTATAATGAGGGTTAAATGAAACACAATTCTCACAACTCCAATTGGAGTTGTGAGAATTGTGTTCGTGAATTGTCAATTATCTAATCGAATAATCTTCTCATTGACTGCCGAATCTTTCGAAAACGGTATTATCTATTAGAGAAATTTTCTTCAAAAATACTTAGTTATCTAAGTTTATAGATGTGTTTGCGCAATTGTTTACAAACAATTGACTTGTGATTCGAACTACATAAATACATCATTACCTATAACTTATTTGGATAACGGATAGTTAGATAACACTGGGAAAGAATTGTTGACTTCGATTTTCAGGCTGTTTTAGAGGTGAATTGACATGCTAATTCCAAAACTTAAGTCAGTTTTTATCAAGTCAAGTTTTTTTTTCTACGAAAGAGTGAAAACCCTTCTGCACTCCTTTTTCACTGGAAGGGGTAATGACTCGACGCAATAGGTTTAGATTCGTATTGTCTAGACCAAGGCTGGCCAATAGTTTTTCAAGGTGGGCAAAATTTCATAGACTGTGGTGCCGCCGGGCCAAATACCATATTCATAAGGTATTAATATACACAAAACGTACATTAAAAATTTGGTTTAATTTACTTTATTTGTAAATGAAATTAAGTAACATACATAATAACAACATTATTTCTATTTAATGAGAGCTGTGAAGAGGTTTTTGTGATAGTAATTTGTCGATATTTGGTTTTAAGTCTGATGTTGATAGTACAATCAAATCCGAAATGTGTTTTGCAGTGAGAGATGTGCGATATTTATTTTTGATGTATGATAGAGTTGAAAATGTTTTCTCACACACAGGTGGAACCAAACCTGCTTAAAATTTGCATAGCAAGGTCGCGCAATGTTGGGAAATCTTCACTGGAAACGTTTTTCCAAAAACTTGCAAAACTTTCTGTTAGCTGCTCTGAAGATACATTTTCATAGAAAATTTGTTTCAGGGCAGTGTGGTTTTGAAGATCTGTTACTTCGAGCTGTATGTTTGCTGGATAATCAACCAAGTCAGTAGAACTGATAGCAAATGGATTTATAAACAGCTGAATATTTCTCTTGTCCGATTCAAAATCCTGGAATCTGTTTTCAAAAGACTCTTTTAAACATTTTATTTTTGATAGGTATTTAGGAATATCAAGGGAGGTGATCTCTAATTCTTCATTTAAACTTGCAAGTGTGGAAAAATGGTCGACTTTATTTCTCTCTAAGTTTGCTGCGAACAAGTCCAACTTCCCTTTGAAACCATTGATCAAGTTGAACATTGTTGGAAGAGAACAATTTTTTCCTTGCAGTTTAAGGTTCAGGACATTAAGGTGCTTCAATGTATCAACTAAAAATGCAAGATCGCACAGCCATAATGAATTTTCAAGCAGAGCTCTCTCTGCTGTCAATGCTTGTTTTTCTTTCAGAAATTCCAGAACATGTTCCCTCAAATCATAAAAATGTTTCAACATTTCGCCTTTAGATAACCAGCGAACAGCGCAATAAAGATGTAATTCGCCGTATTCTTTTATTTCTTCTTCAAACAACGTTCTGAATTCTCGTCGGTTAAGTGCTCTGGCACGTATGAAATTAATGCAGCGTACTACTGGGTCAATCACGTCCTCGAAAGTCATGTCTTTAGCGCACAAAGCTTCTTGATGTATAATACAATGATAAGAAAACAATTGTCGACCTATGTAATTTTGCAGCAAAGCTACAGCGCCATTGGTTTTCCCCATCATCGCAGGTGCTCCATCAGTGCAAACTGAATTGCATTTATCCCAGTTTAGGCTCTTACCCTCAATGCAATCTTTCAGTTTCATGAATATATCTTTTCCTGTGGTTGTAGTTTCCAGTTGACAGAGGTCCAATATATCTTGAAATATATTGAAATTGTCATCAATACAGCGTACAAAAACAGCTAATTGCGCCATACCAGTTAAATCGCAGGTTTCGTCCAATGCAAGTGAATAATATCTACATTTAGTTACAAACTCTGCAATTTGACTGTTAATGTCTGTTGACATAACTTCTACTCGCCTCATTACTGTGTTGCGCGACAGTGAAATACTAGCTGCCATGGCTTTAACCTTTTGATCATTGCAGTTCTGTGCAAAAATGGACAAACTCTGTTTGATAATTTCCCCATCAGAAAACGGCTTTTTCTTCTTAGCCAATAATAAAGATATTTCATACGATGTTTTGACCATGGCTTCCAGTTCTTCGTGTCGTTTTACAAAAATATTTTGCTGTGAAAATAGTTCTTTCTTCTTTTTATTTATGAAATCAGTCCTTACAGCTGACCCCACTGGATACTCTTTGTCGAATTTTGTATGGTTTTGCTTAAAATGCCGCTCTAAATTATATTTTTTAGCAACAGCTACTGTTGCTGAGCAAATGAGACACACAGGTTTGCGGGCTTTGCTTTCGGTGAAAAGGTATTTTGTTTCCCATTCTTCATGAAACGTCCGAGGGTTATCCTTTATTCTTGATGTACTCATACTAGGTTTGCTGAGGGCCATACTAAAACAATAAAATGTACATGTAAAACTACATGTAAATGTACATGTAAAACTACATGTAAATGTACATGTAGTTTTATGAAATGAAGGTTAGTACCTAAGTAAAATAAAACTATTAATTTGGACAGGCACCGCTCCACAATATCAATAAATATCTAATTAAGATTCGTAGGTACAAATCCTTCATCTTGGGCAATAAGACCGCCGCGCCGCCTGCTGTCAGGAAAGTATTTACAAACAAACAAACAAACTAATTGTAACACATGCAAATATTACACTTACCTGCAGAGAAGATGCAAAGTTTTGGTAGTATTCTTTCTAATTTATTAAACGAATTGTCACAAAACGAATTAGTAATTCAATATACTTGCATTCAAGTAAGATTGATAACGGTACTAAGATGCTCGCTAACCGTCCGTTTGTCTGGCTATTGGAGGACGGGACCGATATGCGTGCGGGGTGCGGGCGAAGTAGCGACAATACCCGAACGACGCGGATCGGTTGCGCTCGGCTGACCAATCAAGTGGAAGCAGTGCTATCGCACGCCGCGCTGCCGAAGTGCTAGCGGGAAAATTCAAATGCCTTGGCGCGAAGTGCTGGCGGGCAAATTCAAATGCCTTGGCGCAAAGTGCTGGCGGGCAAATTCAAATGCCTTGGCGGGCCACTATGTGGCCCGCGGGCCTGGGTTTGGCCAGCAAAGGTCTAGACTAATTTGGTCAGTTACGCAAGAGGCACTGAGTAAGCAGGTGTACTTGCCGCTCTGAAATAGTGAAGCCGGTTTCCGACGCGTAGTGCAAGATTTTGTATTTACACAAGATTAGCTTCGTTTTCATTTATATATAAACTAAAAAATTTCTTTATGTCGCTGGTAGTTCGCGTCGTGAGTGCTTAAGCAGCCCCGATTCGTTTTGTTGTACTTATATTTGGCAGTTTTACACTTCTCAGTCAACGGACAAACATCAGTACTTCTGTCAGGCAAGCTTATTCCGCTTATTTTAAAGTGAAAATTGGCGACCGAGATAAATCATGGGCCCCTTACAAAGTCTGCAAGCAGTGTGTGGTGGGTTTGAGAATGTGGACAAAAGGAACACGTAGTAACCTTCCGTTTGGTATACCAACGATTTGGCGAGAACCCAAAGACCACAACAATGATTGTTACTTTTGTATAGTGAAAACTGCAGTACCTATATAACAAAAAAAAAACAAATATAAAATAGTTTATCCTAGTCTAAATAACTTGGTACGAGATTTGGTACTATCGAAAAAAGCGTCAGAACTTCAAGCGAGAATGTCCCCAGATTGAATATTCTAGGAAAAGTTATAAACGAAAATGTGATACTCATGTTACGAGCTTCGCCGAGTTAAAATGAGTATCCAACTGCATTTCTTACATAGCCATCATGCTAACTTTCCAGAAAATCTTGGCGCTGTAAGTGGTGAACAGGGTGAGCGATTCCATCAAGATTTGAAGGTCATGGAGGCAAGGTATCAAGGTAGATGGGATGTCAGTGTGATGGCTAACTACTGTTGGAGCATCAAGCGAGAATGTCCCCAGATTGAACATTCTAGAACTAGTGTTGTCCTGGTTCGGGTCCAAGGGCCGTCGTCGGTTGGAATTTCTTCCTAATGTTTAGCTAGCACGAGTAGAGAGCTTCTTCAGAGGTCGTTCCATTTCTGATTCTGGAAGTAGACATCTTCCAGAATCAGAAATGGAATTTCTTCCTAACGTTTCGCTATCACGAGTGGCGAGCTTCTTCAGAGGACGTTCCATTTCTAATTCTAAGACATCTTCTGGAAGTCTACTTCCAGAATCAGAAATGGAACAACCTCTGAAAAAGCTCGCCACTCGTGCTAGCGAAACGTTAGGAAGAAATTCCAACCGACGACGGCCCGAACCAGGACAACACTAGTTCAACGACTGTCCGCGAAAGCCTCAACCAATTTGTCATTCTAGGATAAGTTATAAGCGGAAATTTTTACCCTAATATCTTTTTTTATTTTTTGTATAAACACAATTTAACTTTTAATATTATAATAACCTTTGTATGATTAAAATATTCTAAAATGTTTGGTTAGTACCCCCTTTATTTTTCTCTGTATGCCCATTTTTTATGGCTTTTAGGGTAAAAAGAGATTATCCTCTAGTTCAAAAACTTGACGCAATGGAGAAAAATTGATAACATTTTTGAATTCAGAGACCAAAATTTAGTCAAAAACTAGTCACACATCTAAGACAACAAAATTGCTGTTCCCCAGTGTAATATGGCTATTGATGGTACCGTTAAATTGATTAACTAACTACTAACAAGTTACTAACTAACAAGAAGTAAAACACGCCATGAGTACTTAATCATTTTTATTTGTTGAACTACATAATATGTAAAGCCATATTATGCATCAAATATAATTAATATATAAAGCTGATATCGTCTTACGCGAAATTTGTTATTAGCTTGTTAGTTTTCATTCGAGTGTTCGACGATGTCGAATGAATGAATCGGCATAAGAATAGGTACGCAATTGAACAATTGTCGATTCATTCGATTTTCTGGATACTCACAATCGCCCATCGCTAATCTGGGAATACTTTATGAGATCATCACAAATTTATAACTATTTAAACGTGGTATCTATGGCATAATAGTAGATAGGATGAGCGATCTGAATTGGCAAATAAAAGTTTTTTACAATTTCCTAATCTTCATTTAATCGTAAAGTTTGATGAAGGGAAGTGCAAAAATAGATGTATTATCGTGTATTTATGGTTTATTATAGGTGCATATATAATATTTTTACCTGTAGGTAACAAGAGTCAATGGGTACTCGTTTATTGCAATAGTTATTTCCTGCTGTTGGCCAAGCATGACATTACAAAACATGACCTTACGTCAATATTTGATATTTTTTCATGAACTTATATTTGATGAATTTGAAAATGTCCACAGTAAATCATTTTTAGGATATTTTATGGATATAATATCCTAAATAATATCTTATAATAATATCTAATATTAGATATTATTATTAGATATTAATAATAATATCTAATAGATATTATTATTAGATATAATATCTGATATAAATAATATCTAATTATACATCATATAAAGGATTTTAGGTATACTATTTTTCAGTGCCAACCTTCGTTCTTAGGATGAGGACAGGAATTGTTATAAAATATCTTATTATCCTCGTTTATGCTCATTGATTATGAATAAAAGTTTGAAAAGGTTATTCTATGTTTTATTCTCAGAAAAGTTGTTTTAGTGTGAAATTGTCAGACCAAATAGCTACATCTATTCGTTTATCTAATCTTTTCCATCATTAGTTTTGGAAAATTGTTATGAACTCTCTATCAAACTGCAAATCCTGCAATTGGCAGATGCATTTTTACTCTTCAAGAATATTTCTGAAACAGAACAAGCTTGCTGTAAAGGATACTCAAAAAATTCGGTAATTATGCGAAATCCGGTTAACTTAATCCGTTTTTGGATTACCCATGTATTTTAATTTGTTAATTAAATATGATACACACCTAAAATTTTGATAGTCACGCTAAATGTGGAAAGCGTAGCTTCGCCAGTCCCCATATTCATAATTAGACTGAAATGAATTAGATTGCTTGATTTTTATCAGATGGGCGTGATTAGGTCGTCTTGTGCTTACCAACAGAATTTTCGAATAATTCCGCGTCGTAGTTCATTTTTAATTGTGAAAATAATAATGGATAACCTGATTCAGACATAAATGATTTAGATTTCTTTGAATGAGGTAATTATTTCAGAGTACGTATGGTTGCCCTTTTTCTATTAACTGGAGTTTTGAAATTGCCTTTTTGTTTGGAAGTTATGTAGTTATTGTAGTTATATATATGTTATGTTCTCTTCAAGTTCTAAAAGAGCTGAGCGACATGATCTACATTTTCCAAATATTCAACCATATATAACTCCCACTTTGATATCGCTCCGAAGAATCTTCCAATCAAAAATTGTGGGTTACTAAGTGAAAGTTCCTAAGTGAAAATTCAGAGCAGTCTCAGAATGAATATTAATGATATCTCAAAATTATTTTTTCTTGCTACATGGTTGACTATCTGATCAAATCTGGTCGTTAAAAAGTGAAGAAAAAAATCTAAAGAAAAATCTCACAATTTTTCATGAAGTGAGAACTTGCAACATGTCATTCACCACATCGTATCTAGCAAATATTGATCTGTAACAGTGGTGGTGTTTTTTGGTTTGATGCAGTGGTTCTAAACCGTTGAAATACTGTCGGTTCCGGGAAGCTCCTGAAGTCGGATCCAAAATTTACTACTATCTATCAAAATGTCATCTGGAGGACCACTGGAACAACGACGACGCGCTGGCAAATTGTTAGTCAAGTTGGGACCACCTAGTGTAACTCGAAATTATAAGAAACATTATGAATATAGTAAAGAAACAGAGAAAGAAATTGATTATCAACGGCAGTGAACATTCAAAAAATATGCACTATGAAAACATGGTTTTCCAATGGTTACAATAGTACTAGGTTGTATGAACTGAGGAAGTGTGAATGTTTTTCACCAACAACTTGCTGGTAGAAACGAAATAATTCCAATTGTTAGCACTTGTATGAGAAGCAGTGGACTGTATCTGTAAATTTGAAAATGGCTAACAATAGGAACAGCATCAAAACCCCTTTTGACACTAACCTTCGATATTTTGTCCGCTTGTTCTTCCTGGGGATCCCCTTGTGCTTGGCCTAACACGAAGAACGTCAGAGATAGAAAAGTCGAAATAGAAAGTCAAATACGAAAAGGTTAGACATTGAAAACGAACTCCTTGTTTGCATTCTTGTCCTTTCACCTTCTCACGAATGAATGACCACGCACATATTCTGCACTAAGTGTCTTATTTGGATTTCGATGCAATACTTTTACTAATATGAGAAAAAAGAAAAGAGAAAAAAAGGAAACTTTATTTGAGAAATTTGAAATGCTGAAAGTTGTGCTAACACTAAATCAATTCTCCGAGTCGAAATTTCAAACACGTTCTGTTTATTGTGACTTTTTTTGCAGTTTAAGATCACTTAATTAACAACTAGAAATGAGCATTATATGTGTTTATGGAGACGGATTCATTGCGAAATTATATTCAACAAAATTATTCTGATCCGCAATGCAGGATTTATGAGATGACGGATAAAAGATAAAAAGTGAAAGAACTAACTTGTTGGATAACAAAATGAGAAGAACGTTAAAAAACGGAATTTTTTGAATATATACATAGGCTACGGTCTTTGTGAGAAAATTATTATCTTTGTTTAGGAAACATAATTGAAAAGATAGATCTTAAAATTAAAATAGTTACTATTGTTTTACCTATATAATTGTATTACGAGAACCTTGAAGATTATTATTATTATTATTATTATTATATATATATGTAATGGTCAATGTGACACAATTATCGTTGTGTTTTTACTTAAAAACATCGTCATTTCTCTCGAACCGCCTCTGTTTCGACCTGGGTGATGAACGATTCAAGAGAATTACGTTCTTAGGCTGAAGTTTAATATTTGTGATATGCAGGTGTCACATTTGGAATATATTGATTTTTTACGGTCCTTCGCTCTAGATTTTGCGGAGTCAAGAAAGCTGTGCGTTTTTACCGGTTTTGGTAACAAATGCATGCTTTTGTCATCTATTATGAAATGGAAAATCACAGATAGCTTGTCTTGAAATAATATAAACACAATGTGTTTCAGAAAAATTATAAATAATTGATAAGTGACATGTTATTAGCGTAGTTTTGAATATTTTTTTGTGTGATTTATGCGGGAAAAGTTCTCAATTCTAGCCATTGTCGTATTTTAAAAACGAATTTATATACCTTCTCCAAGAGATATCGACTTCAGTATTGCATTCGAAGACGAAGTTTTGGAATTTTCGGCGCCAACTATGCTGCACGATTTCAATAACCTTCACAATCGTTGGCGTGCTCATAATTTTTTCTATTTTATACTTAAACTCAAAAATTTAAGTAACTCAACACTGTATTGAATAATAAACACTTGGTTTAGTTTTACAGAATTATATTTTCTCTTTGGGTATTTTGAATTAGAATATGTTTTAAATTAAATATTGTTGATGATCCATTTTTTGTTGTAACACCAATATTTCGCAGACTGGAGGCATAATAAAGTTGAATCAGAATGATTTCATCTCTGAATTAATTAGTGATTCCGAATTGGAGGATGCTAAAACACTATGTATGCTTTGAACACATGACTTTACATTGTACACTTGAACCACATTTGAAGTTAGACAACGGTAACACGTCAGAGGGTTTACTATATCAACAATTGATTGGATCCTTAATGTATATTACCGTAAATTTTAGACCGAAGATAGCTGTCAAATTCATGAGCCATTTCAATAACTGTTGAAGTAATGAATTCATACTTTACTTTTGCCAAAATATGAAATATTTTAAGATACTCGTATATTTGAAAGATTCAATTGATAAGAACTTTACCTCTAGTTTGAGCGATTTTTGATGAAATATATCTTATCAATGCATATTAGGAAAATAATTATTCAGATAAATCGTAAGGTGATTTTGTTTTCATTTTATGAGGCGCAACTCTAAGGTGGGAATCCTGAAAGCAATATTGCACTAGTTTATAAAGTAGTAAGAAAAATAAAAGAATAATTCAATAAGTTATAGAGATACTGAACTAATTGTATTGTACAATGGCGCTCACATTGCTCGAATTTAATAAAATACCTACCGTCTTTCCATGTTCCAACCTCAAAAATGGTTGCTGATGTTTTGACCAAAAGTTTGTGATTGTAAGAGTCTTACAAACGATTTCCATTTTTTGTTAAGCAGGATTGATGTTTCCACAACCATATTTGTGAATATACTATACAAAGGGGACTATTGAAAAATTTGATCTTGTATGCTCAATACTGTTTCCCTATTTGTTCTGTAACACAGTATGCAGCATAGTATTTTTGTTTGTCTATAGATCAAATATTTTTGAAAAGTTTGTTGCAAAAATGTATATTTTGAGAAGAGATTGTATATTATTTAATAACTAATCCAATAATATTATTTCTATCAAAAATATTTCGTGAGCACATAAAATTCTGATATCGAATCACATAGCTGGTACACACGTTACGTACTCTGCGATCATTTGTGGTGTTTTTTGTCAACTGCCACAGTATTTCAATATTTTTGACAATTTCAGCTATCGAACAGATGTCATATTGACGTTTGTAAAATGAGTACTAAATGAGTTATGTCTGCTATCGTGTTCCTAATTTTCGATACGTTTCCTTCTTTCCTTGATCTCTTTATGATATCACACGTGTCCTTAATAATGTTGTTTGCTTCGCAGCGCTTGTTTCCTTTCCATTATTGTTTTACCATGTATTACAGAGCCAGGGATCAGGTTCTACCATCTGTAGTTGCTTAGAAACGAGAATCCCGTTTTTATTTCATGCATCGTCTTTTTCTAAAATTATTTCACTTTATCTTGAGAAGATGCTGATAACGATGAACGACATGAACTCCAATGCTGCCGCTAAATTGCCATTCCAAAACGACCTGCACTTTAGTAGTGCATATGAAGCTCATGTGTGAGCTAATGAAAGTTCAAATGCTTTATCATCAAAGAAAAAGTGATTAATGTTTCGACTAAGCATCAGTGGGTTGACTTGGATGTCTAGGTGATTATAGCTTTGAATGGACAGGTGTGCCTCGGCTTCTTTGCAGAATTCGCGTGGCATTCTTGCTTTTTTAGGGCGTTTTTCGATTGCGACTCGAAAGCCGTGCACCTCTGGAAAACTCATGGTAAGCCAGGTGATTCTAATAAGTGTGATTCATATTTACATATATATAATTACATATAGTTTTTTATATACTTATCCAGAATATGTATATTGTTGGTTTATGTGTGTGAAACTGAAGGTAGATCTGGAAAAACTCATTTTTTCCAGATCTACCTTCTAGAAATAGCGAAATGATCAATTTGGTATTCACCCTGCTTGAGACTGGGCGTATATATATATATATATATATATATATATATATATATATATATATATATATATATATATATATATATATATATATATATATATATATATATATATATATATATATATATATATAATAATTGAAGTATTTGGAGTTTTATATAAAACGAGCATTAATACTAGTAGTTTCATGATAATAGTATTCCTTTTTGAGAATAAATTCCTGGATACATAGGCGTCGCTTATGTGGGCCAGGTCCTCTGTAGATAGTCGAAAAAATACGTCTTATTAGAAATAACCTTAATTCTTTTTTTGGATTAAGCATCTTAACGTATGATTTGTTTATATAAAAATTTGAAGAAATACATGTAGTATTCTGTTTTGATTACTTGTGACGAATAATTGAATATATTCTATTGTTGAATACATACCATGTTGTTATTGAAATATACTATTAACAAAATACTATTGAAATGCGAATAATGTAATGTATGATACTGATACTGATATTGGTAATTATCTAATAGAATTATGAATTAGATCCAAATGATTGTAATGTGTGTGCGACGTGCTTAAACCGGATGCAAAAAAACGGGGTTTATTTTTCACACACATCTCAAATACAAATAAAAATACAAATCTTATTCTATGCAATTATTTTGTATCGTATGAATATATATATATATATATATATATATATATATATATATATATATATATATATATATATATATATATATATATGTATATAATATGAGATATAATTATTTATAGCTAAGTTGTCGACCTTCTGATTATTAAAATTTTCTCATAGTTGCCTAAACCATAGAAAAAGAATAAATATGTGTACATATATCCCGATACTAATAATTCATTTCCTTTGTTTTGAAATTGTTCAATTTTCTGAGAAAATTTCTCAGGTTATTAAGCAAGGAATTATTAGTGTTCTTCAAATGTCATTGATAGAAGATGCAAGCTCAGTGGCGGATCTCTTTAACACGCGCATTTTTTATTCAGTCAATATGTAAAGATTTCTTTAGCATTATATCAGAAAAAGTTAAGTTATATATTCCATAATTTCTGTATAAGGTGTAAAGAGTATATAATTCACATACGTCTACGGAATGAGTTGTAACTTGAGTGCTTTATGTGGAGCAAACGGTCTAGGTTTAACACATGCCAAGTAGGAACGTCATTTCTATACGTCGGTGGGATGGGTGATTATATTGAAAATTTAATAACAACAAGCACGATTTTTGTTCATAGTTCGTTAAAGTGTACTTAGGTGCCAGTCTAATACATGATAAATGGAAAACAACGAGAATCTAATTGAAATATACAGTTTCAGATGAATTCAAAACATGTTTTCATTATATTTGAATTCTCGCTTAACTCTTGATGAAACATAATTGAATATTAAATTAAATTAAACTCTTGGCTTAAGGTTTCACGATTATATTTAACAATATCAATTTGTCAACATGTTTCGAGCATGAGCTCATTTTCAAGACTAAAAAAAAAACAAAAAAAAAAAAAAAAAAAAAAAAAAAGAGAAAAAAAAACAATTATTAAATTAAATTAAACTCTTGGCTTAATGTTTCACGATTATATTTAACAATATGAATTTGTCAACATGTTTCGAGCGTGAGCTCATTTTCAAGACTGAAAAAAAAGAACAAAAAAAAAAGAGAAAAAAAACAATTATCAAATTAAATTGAACTCTTGGCTTAATGTTTTACGATTATATTTAACAATATGAATTCGTCAACATGTTTCGAGCGTGAGCTCATTTTCAAGACAAACAAAAAAAGCTTTTTTTTCAGTCTAAATATAATTTAGTTTGAATATAATCGTGAAACATTAAGCCAGGAGTTTAATTCAATTTAATATATTTGAAATCTGCGGAAATATAAGAAACTATCCCAAAATTAATCCTCCGACCAATGGTTAACAACTTATTCGATTTTCGTCTCAATACGGCAGAAAATGAAATAATCAATGAAGCGAATTGAGAATAGGGTAGACCCATTCATTCAGTACGGATTTATCATCGCCTCATCGTGATGGTCGATATGTTCAGGCTATCAATAGTTGGTTGTCTATTAAAATGGGCGTGGAAACTCGGTCTTTGTTTGGAGAGTTAATGAGAACAGGCAAGGGAGCGATATAACGTAAATTGCATCAGAGAAGTTTACTCACGTGAATATGTTCACGAAAACGTGAATAATATTGTCATCTCAGAGAGTGCTTGATAGAACGGAGTAATATCTATCGAAAAAAGCATTTCAAAAACTTCGTCGCTGTTAGTAAATGAATATCGTCCGTTCTGTTGGTACGATAAACATAAACATACGTAAACAGACTCATTTTCCATTTTCTTAAAAGTATGTATTTCCCGAAACGCTGAATTGAAATACGTGAATGATTTTTATAGAGATTTATCTAATTTTTATGGTTTTCGAAATATTATTGTAATAATACGGTTTTCATCTGTTTTTCTTCCGTTCGGTTATTATCGAAATAATCAATCCATTATTTGCTCTAATCAATCGTTGGCCTCTGCGAATTATTTTTTTCCCTAATGTTTTGCAGTAGCACACATTTGGTTCCTCTGATAACATGACCAAAAAACTTATGTTTACTTCTTTTCAGGGTACTTATTATTTACTACTCTTTCCTATTCTATTCAGAAGTGTCGCATTCGATACTCTGTCTTCCATTATATGTACAATATCGTTCGGTAACACCAGCTTTCAAATGCCTCTAATTTATCAATTGTTTGCTATGTAGATTGCCTTCTCGAAGTCGAACAAGGTTGAACTTTTACTTGACTTTTCACATCAAAGCATCTCTGAGCCAGAACGTTTACTTACACTAAGCAAAGCTTTTTGGTACTCAATCCTTCAATGAAGCTAACATAACTGTGACCTATTTCATCATCGATTTTTTTCGTGGTTTTTATTAGGAATTTTTCTTGAGAAGATGTTATAACTGCATGAAACGTGAAGGCTAACGTCTGATCAGAATACTATTCAATTTTATGTTTTGAAATTCAAATATTGTTACAAAAGCTGGAAGAAAGCATCGTTGTAGTGTATATCTTGCTTGATACATGTTATTGAGAAGTTCAACAAAAATTTTGATCTGTTCTTTCATCATCTATATTGAATTTCAATTGTATCTTTTCGTTCTTCTTGATTCGTTTGGCTTTATGGCAATAATTCTTTTAGTATATTGGTGGTCAGGTCTCATCATCCTCGTCTCTGTAGGTCCTCATTCTTTCTGTCCTTATTCGGTTTATTCTTCGTTCATTCATTTCAGTCAAGATCCTTTCTGCCTTACTGCCCTTTTTTTATTTGTTTGTAGATTTAAAGGCACCTGTTCTGTAGATTACAGTGGAATCTGCAATATATCTCATACTTCATTTATGATTCAACTTAAATATCGTTGACCTGCTAGATTAGAGCATACAATTTTTTAAGTTTCTTTGTATATTTGAGTCTCGGTTGGTTTTCTGTAGGAAAGCTTGGGACACTATGTTAAAGTCCTACAGTGTCGATGTGATACGGTAGGTTAAACGATGTTACGGATATCTCCAAATAAGATATATAAGACACATGAGATTCATCGACGTATTAAAAACCGCTCGGTCACCGTACACATAGACACACACAACACATGAACCTATTATTATTATTATTACGATTGTTCCCCATGAGGAGAGCGATTGAACTTGAATTCGCAATTATTAGGACTTTTACTTCATCTTTTTGGCCACCCAAAAACGCTTCATCCTCTCTGAATGCTCTTTCTTCCGATCACCTGTCCATTTTGCACGGGTTTACGATCTGATTTTTGCTCAAACTTCACATACGCGATTTTATAGCGACATTTAGTGCGATCTACGAGATTTTTCATATTGACTTGTTGTAGAACTTTTTGGACATGTTTTAATATATATATATATACATATATATATATATATATATATATATATATATATATATATATATATATATATATATATATATTATTCATGTCCGCACGTGGTTAGTTAACACGAAAAATTACTGTACATACTATATTTATCATTGTTCCTTACGGAAAAATTAGTACATCTGGGAGGATGGGTAGGTGTCACTAACTTTCGCCTGCAAGTATCGAAGATCCCAGTCGAGTTCAAAACTTTTGGAATGTAATTTCAATTCTCAATTTTCACTATAAAAATATTAATACATTATATATATATATATATATATATATATATATATATATATATATATATATATATATATATATATATATATATATATATATATATATATATATATATATATATATATATATATATATATATATATATATGAGAAAATAAACACTAGAACATTCATTTGAAAAATTGAAATTAATCAAGAGAATGTTATTGTAGAGTTAGGTTTGTGAACGTGTACGATGTGATGTCTACATTATCCTTCAAGGGATAAATGTTAGAGAAATATTGAAATCGATGCCACACCTGATGGAAGTGCGAGACATATATGTTTCGTTCTGCAAGGAACTCGTCAGTCGCACCACGTCCATCGAAGTGAGGCAACGATTTCAACCTCCAAGCATCTTCTTGTGAGTTCAAGTGGAAGATCCTAGAGTAATGAATAATCTACAATTCCATCTATAGAAATCAGTATTAATAAGTATAATAAGTTGCCTAACTTCGATGGACGTGGCGCGAGTGACGAGTTCCTTGCAGAACGAAACATATATGTCTCGCACTTCCATCAGGTGTGACATCGATTTCCATATTTCTCTAACATTTATCCCTTGAAGGATAATGGAGACATCACATCGTACACGTTCAGATATCTAGCTCTACTATAACATTCTCTTGATTAATTTCAATTTTTCAAATTAATGTTGTAGTGTTCATTTTCTTAAATATTTCATTCAGTGCCATAAGCACAAAAAAATTTCATTTCCTATATATATATATATATATATATATATATATATATATATATATATATATATATATATATATATATATATATATATATATATACATACATATACAAGGAGTATTACCGTGGATTCTAAAGAACTGAATAAAAAGGTGGGTACTCGGCAAAGGTAAGGCTGGATGATTAAAGACAACACTTGTCAATTTAGATCAGTATTTCGGTCCTATATTGGGTCCTTCTTCAGGATGCTAAAACATTGCAGCGGAATAGAACTCATGCATTCTTATTATAATTAACAATTCAATTGTTGTTAAGTACTTACATATCAACTAATTGTACATAATATATCTTTGAGGACGAACAACGAGCATTATATTACAAGTGAGGTTAAACCGAATGTCAACAAAGACCTCACTTGTAATATAATGGTCGTTGTTCGTCCTCAGAGATATATTATGTACAATTAGATGATATGTAAGTACTTAACAACAATTGAATTGTTGATTATAATAAGAATGCCTGACTATGAGTTCTATTCCGCTGTAAAGTTTCAGCATCCTGAAGAAGGACCCAATATAGGACCGAAATATTGATGTAAATTGACAAGTGTCTTCAATCATCCAGCCTTACCTTTGCCGAGTACCCACCTTTTTATTCAGTTCTTTAGAATCCACGGTAATACTCCTTGTATATATATATATATATATATATATATATATATATATATATATATATATATATATATATATATATGTGTGTGTGTGTGTGTGTGTGTG
The DNA here is from genome assembly GCA_030704895.1 of Henosepilachna vigintioctopunctata. Lineage (NCBI taxonomy): Eukaryota > Metazoa > Arthropoda > Insecta > Coleoptera > Coccinellidae > Henosepilachna > Henosepilachna vigintioctopunctata. The sequence continues at coordinate 235,429 of JARQZJ010000109.1, forward strand.
TGTGTGTGTGTGTGTGTGTGTGTGTGTGTGTGTGTGTGTGTGTGTGTGTGTGTGTGTGACTTGTTCTTATCATTCAACATTTTTACGTTTTTAATTCGATAGACACGTATTTTTGTCGTATTATATGCTTATTATTTTATTTGTATTTTTCGAATTCTTCTCACAATTCCATAATGAATTTTGGCACACACTCTTGATGATTCGATGAAGCACACTTTATAATGGCGCTCTGAATTATTGATATTGATGGTTTGGTTATTACAATTATGATTTTTTCTTTCAGGCGCTTTATTGAGGCCAAGTGTCCTTTCGGGCATATACTTGATGTTTTTGTACTATCACCCATACGTTCCACTCCCAACAACGGCTACTCTGGCTGGACGCACTGGGATTTATCTGAAATGTATGATGCTTGTTTCCGGTTTAACAACGTTATCACAATTAGCGTTTCAAATTTTTCTATTGGTGGAAACCCCATACGGAGATATTTTACAAGTAAGTGTTGATTTTATAGATTGATTCATTCACATTTCAAATTAATATTGCATTGAATTACATGTTGAATAAAATATTCTGTTTTCATTTTAATCTTTTTTTTTAATTCACGATATTTTATTTTAGAACCAGGATTCAGAACAGAATTCGAGTTTTTATTATTTTTTTTTATTTTGTAATGAATATTTTTAATTATATTTTTCAATTTTCGCAGAACTGCGCAACGCTGGAAAGAATACTCAGAACGATTGGATATGTGAAATTGAATAAACTACCTCCTAAAGATGTTTTGGAATGGACGTACCCAGAACCTTTGATGCTATTATCGTCAATCGCAACCTATTGGTTTTGTAAGAAGTTAGTATACGAAAACCCCAATGATTTGGAGTCTATGCGAAGTGTGCCAAAGAGAAATAACGATGATAAATATCTTGCTCTTTTGACATCAATAGGTGAGATACTTCATTATATAAAACTTTAATATGAATTAAGACGAGAAAATTTGAACAGACTATGAAAGCGAGAATGAGCTATTATTGTTATAAATATTTATGTTTTGTTATAGATACTTAAAATATGAAAATAGTTATGGATACTTAAAATTAAAAAATTATGGAAAGGGCCACTGAATCTGATATCTTCAAAACTATTTTGATTCCGTTTATTGGTACATATCATTTTGAGTCCAGGACTATTTTAACTCTATTATTTAAGGAGCTAGTGAAAACTTGCACCCATATCACAAACTTCTAAACATTATTTGTGAGTTGTTAAGAAATACGAAACAACCTTGTTTGAATGAAAGTTGAAATGAGATTTGATGTTTGATTCGCACAACTCAAGTCGTGTGCATTACTGAACTAAAGTGTTAACTCCCTTATGTTACAACAATTGTTCCTCAACATTTCATTTTCTTATACATATTTTCATAATTTCAAGGCTACACTCTGGATATATATATCCATATTATGTTATTCTTCGACATCCCCTTCAATAAAATGTTGATTACGTAACATACCAATTAAAGTGTGCTCTTCATTTCTGTTTTATTTCGGTTAATCGAACTTAAAATTGACTGATATTGATTTCTTGCTTAACTCTTGGTGAAACATAACTAAATATTAAATTAAAATAAATGGGACTGATAGTCTTGAAGATGAGCTCTTGCTCGAAACATGTTGACTATTTCATATTGTTAAATATAATCGTGAAACATTAAGCCAAGTGTTTAATTTAATTTAATATAGGACTGAAAATTATCTCGACAAGCACTGTTAGCTGGGGTATCAACAATATTGAAACACCTACCTTAACTTATTTAGAAAGGCCCTCAATTTTTTTGGTATTGAAAAAATTCTCCAAATTCCTGAATCATCTACTTCAAAGTTGAAATCGATATACGAATCTTGAATACCTCATCTTATATATTATTCAATATCTTATAATATCTTACAATATGTTTCTTGCATTTGCTACTTGATTAGTTTGAAAAACAATTTGACTAACTATTTATGAAATTTTAAAACAAAATTTGAGTGAAAAGTTTTACCTAAGACTTATTTCATATTTTAGACTGAAATTCGAAGGTCAGTTTTGCTTCATTTGTAGGCACCGCTTGAAATAATGCATCATTTACATAGGTCGACATGACTTTAAAAATTTTTAGGTTTAGTATAGTTTATTCCTTCACTACACTTGCATTGTAGGTGGTAATGGGAGACCACTATTTACTGGTAATTCTATGAAATTAAATTCAGATATGCACTTTATAATTCAACTCCAATTTAAATTTAGAGTGAATAAGGTTTCAAATTCAGCGTCCGACTCGAGCTTTATTTTCAGTTCCCTCACTTTGGTCCACTCTTCACAGAGAGCACAACGTGAAACTAAATAACTATTCACTCGAGAAAATTATTGCTTGATTCTTTTAGAATTCATTTCTGGAGTAAAATCCATTGATTTTATTGCAGGAAGATATGGGGTCTTGGTAACAATGTGTTTCGCCGCCATAATAAGACCATCCGTATTTGGCGGATTGTACTTCATAATATTTCTGTCCAGCGTTACGTGGTGGTCGTGCTACAGGAAACTAGAAAGAAAATTCGCCATATTATTGAGGTGCATAATGGTCGTAGCCTTGCTTCATATGACGCTGCTTTACGTATATCAGATTCAATGGCCGCAAGATTTTCTGCCACCGGAGAACCTCATATCCAGGTAGGTAAATTACGTGAAGTAATAAGTTATTGACGTTGTGGTAAGTCATTCGGCTTCAATTCTTGAAGTTGAATTTTATAGGCTTTCAAACCCAAATCAACACGTAAAATTTTCCATGTGGTTGAGTAATACATGCCCAATTGCTGAGAACGGCGACGAATTGACATTTCACGATCCTTATTAGCACTGTACGCTACGGCTGCAATATTCTCTTTAGTACGCACTGTACGCATACGAGACAATGGTTTAATGTCCAACAAAGTAAATTTGGTGCGAAATTTTGTGATAACAGCACGAATTGTTGATTCACCAGGTCGATTATGACGACCATAATATGGTCGTAACAAACGATACACATTGTTCACAGAGCACGAACTTTAATAGTAAATTTCAACAATTGGCAATCGTTGCTCGTTTGTAAGTCTTTCCATGATGAAATGGCAGAGTATACTGAAAACTTTTCACGTTGACAGATGACGTTTGGATGCCATTAGCAACCAGTGTCGACAAGCTGAAAAACTTAATTCTTAAAAAATCACCCGTTACTTAATTTTTTTGTGAACACTACAAACGATGTAACAGTTCATTCTACTATAACCTTTGAAGGTGGTGAATTATTTCACGTAACTTTTCAAAAAGTTACAACTTATTATTATCTAGATTTCGTCGACATTGCGGTTCAATTTCTAATTTTAATCGAAAATATTTACTTTATTTTCAGGCTATTTGGACTGGTCACTTTCTTCTCATACGACTGCACTCATCCCAGAAAGGTGGAATGGGTGGAAAATACTTGGGATATTTATGCTTACCCTATAGCTTTATACCAATTTTACATATTATGCATATATGAAAGTAGATTATTAATGAAACCCCAGGTAAATATCAACCGTTTTTTAGTTTGAATTTTTTTTAACTGGCAGTATGTCAGGATTGCTTTCGCGAACTAATTTTCGAAAACTATAATAAATGAATCATTAGCTTTCTTCATAGAAATATCAGAATGCATATATTATTTCAAGGAATAATCATGTTTAGTGATGTTTCATTGGAGACAATTTTTTCAATTCAGTTGTGTTACGGTTTTTTTGGACTTCCAACACAAAGTTCAAAGAAGTCCTATTTTGGCTTTAGTAACACTTCAACTTCAGTATAATTATAGCTATTAAAACTTCCGAATTCATGTTGTAGTTGAGGATAGCGTTAGAGATGACTTCAGGTTCGACTTTTCTACCTAATTCTTTTGCTGCGTACCTATGACAATGAAGTTTTTCATTATTTGTGGTATTGATGTCTCTGGAAAATATATAATATCATAAATTCTATGAAAGTTTTCTCTTCTTCACCAAAGGCGGCGATTTCGAGAATGTACTTTGGAAAGAACTCTTCGGGACAAATTTGTCTTTTGCTCTCCGTTTGATTTTACTAACTATTTTTCAGAGATTGTTTCACTAACATTTTTAGATCCAGAAGAAGCAAGGCACTTTCTCGCGGCTGGAAAGCAGCCTGTCCGGCTCCGGTTTCGGCAGGCAGATGTCTCAACGTTGTTCGCGCAGACGCCTAATGCGTTCGAACACCACCATCCATCGGTGGCAAAGCGCCACACGTAAAGTTCGAGTAAGGGATGGCCAAAAGTTAGAGCGTCTTAGGTGTTCATGTTGTGCATTCATATCGACGTTTGAAAATCAGCTATATCTGCGATAAAGAGAATGTCTATTAATAAATTCATCAGCTTATTTCAATGGAAATCGAATGTCTCTTTGAACTATCTGATGAAATGAAGATTTTGGAATAAATTGACGAAAAAAAAGGAGCGTCATTGCGCTCCGTTGTTATGTTGGCGAAAATGTCCCCCAACTTTAATTCATTATAATATATAATAAAGTTAGTTATCAGCAAATATAAGCAAAATGAATACCATCAAACTATAAAGTATAAAGTAATATTTTCCATTTTTTACTTTTCACTTATTTTTTCTGTAATGCAGTCATATATTTCACTTATTTCTCCATACGTTTCAATTTGATCAGCTATATGTGAATTTAATTACGAAGTTAGGACACATGGTTTTTATATATATATATATATATATATATATATATATATATATATATATATATATATATATATATATATATATATATAATCTTTCTTTCGTGATATGAATGTGAATGACAATATCACTTTCTGATGAATGGAAGTGCATACTGACATAACAAAATTTGAAATACTTAATATTTTAGAACAAATAGAACATAAATCTGTTCAATGTTTATCACAAATTTGTGTAAAATGAAGCCTTGAAAACATTTCAAATCATCTATTTTAAACATTCATTAGAAGTAAAATGTTGATTAGCAGCTGATTTGAAAACATCGACATAGATGTTAGTACGGTTCTTTAGCATCATGCACAAAATTGTGGGCATTTGATTCATACATTAAATGTTGTAAATAAACATATCTAACAATAAGTTTTCATTTGATTGATGCTGTGTAAACAATGTTGCCAGAGAACGATGTCGAATCAGAAGTGCAATTACAAATGACTAGAGAATAAATATTCGATAAATGTTCATGAAAACTTTAAAAAATCCAGAAAAAATCAATCTGATTCCGACAAAAAATATAAAATTTTGATGAAGCTAAAGTTATGGAGGTTTCTGAAATTTGATTCTAAATTCCCACATTAGGAAGCACTTGTCAATATTGCATTTATAGAATATATTCAAAACTATAACTAGCGGAATGCTATATGGAATGCCAATAAGCGAATTGACTGGACATGTCGATTCTGAAGACTGAACCTGCACTAACCTGAAAATAACCTTCTCCAAATAGAGAATACTTCGATATATATTCTCTTATAGTTTTATGCGTTGTTCCTTTAGAAAATACCTGATAACATGAAAGCATTCAATTTACAGAATGTGTAATAAAGGATACGTAACTATTACCCATATTATGACTAGTTGAAGGTTGTTAAAGTAGATAAGTTGAACAAACGAGACGTTTTTATGGCTTGTAATTGTGGGAAAAACTGCGCTCAAAAGATATGCCATGCAAGAAATTAGTAAGTTCTCAATTGGTATAAGAGTAGTCAAAATTACGATTGATATATCATAAGTCTGCTCATAATATTGAGGAATATATCAAGTGTTATTTGAGACAGTTCAATTTATTCCACAAGGAGATCACTCAAAATCATTAGGAAACTTTTTGTTAGATTTAATGCCCATGAATGCTTATCACAATTGAATTTCATTATAAAAATTACAACACATACCACATGCACGTTTACATCATCAACTTTTAAATAACTCCAATTTTTTCTATTCAAGCAGCGATTCATAGCAAATTCTGCGTTGGAAACTTCTAGAGCTGTTCTTTCCAGGACTTTGGTTTCCATGTTATCCTAAGTTTGCTCAAATATTGAATTTTTTTGTATATTGTGTATATATTTGATTTATTGCTTACTAACTTTCGTTCCGAATTTCGCTGATGCTTGGCTTTTGGTGGTTTTTCTAGGTTGCAAAAGGCAGGCGCTCTACTGTTGAACAATCTGAACACACTCCCGTATGTATTTATCGATATTTTCAATTGGTTCGTAGAAATTCGCAAAGTCGTATGAACAAATCATGAAAATTCATGTATGCTATCTGTTATCCCTTACAATTTTCTATTTCATAATTTCTAGCGATTTATAGTTATTTTCATATATATTTTGTGACAAATTTAAAAACGAATTTAAAATAACGTAAAGTAACGAAATGCACGGAAATTAATCCTTCCATACAAATTTCTTTGGATACTTGAATCAAATTCTCAAAGTTTTATTCGATTTTTAACCTTTCTATTCTGATACTATTCTTCCACTTACTGAAAACTCTCACTATAAATATTTCAAAACTAATATAAGAGTGATAATTGTATTGTATTTTTGAGTACCCTGGTTATTATTGTCCATTTTGATCTAACAAAGTGGTTATTTGCATACGAATATTAAGGAACAAGCTGAATATTTCAATAAAAGTTTTGAGAAAGTATTTCTGGTATACCTCGTAGCATTCCAGAAAGATTCTGGCTCGCTTAATGCGAGATTTGATGTTTAGGAAACATGCGCAGTTGATCTAAGAGTAGTTCTATTGTCCCACATGGTATGGAAATTTGATAAAGTGATGAATATTACAATTCAAACATTAAAGATCGTGCATAATTGCAAATATAAAGGTCACTTTCTGCTTTGTGAATTAAAAGTTGATATATATTTATTTGATAATACATGGTTTTCCAAATTATATTCGTAGTTGTATTATACGACATATTGTTTTGGAGAAATAGATCATGTTATTTTTTCATAGTTCACATTCGGGTGGTTTCTTTTATTCTTGCAATTATTATTATTATTATTAATATAGTATTCAAAATCAACTGTGCACGTGTAGTATAATGTTTACATGACAAAAACATTTTCAAATAAATTCTAACATATCGATTTGGCGAATTTTCGGATTCATACACGGGATGGTGATACTAACATTGTTAACTGGCAATTTTGAAACTGCTTATTAATGCCTTGTCATTGTGTCCATACTTCACCACCGAATTGTGATGTTGCTTATTTATGTAAACGTTTCAAAATTGCCGATAATTTGTCAAATTCTATAATCATTGATTTTCTAGCTCATGAAGGGTGTAAGTCCGTCGAGAAAATATGGATCTAGTGGACGAAAATCTTCGTTGATGCAAGATTCTGTAGGAAGTGTAACGGTTCCAAGCGATGCAGTCGAAGATATACCAATGGATCGATTGGGTAAATATTTTGGTCCTCAATCATGCAAACATGGACCTTTTGTTTTGAGCAATTGTCATTTCAACAACTGCTTCGACATTTCACATCACAGTAAATGTATATCTAAATGTATATCTATATAGGAAAAGGGGCCAACAAATGGACTGAAATAACTGTTTTGCACATGATCACCCTTTATAAAGGGAGTGCTTGAGGTAGCTGATGTGAGGTGCATATCTACCTTTTCATAAAGCAGATTGAGTGTACAATTGGTCATAGAAACCTGATAGCTTATTTCAATTGTCGAGACCAGAACTTCGGCTACATCAGCACCCTTCATTCAATACTATTTCATGTCATTTTTTCAGAGACTTTTCTCTACATATTTAACTAAAAAAAAATTCAGTTTAATACATTTGGAATGAAATTTAAAAAATATGAGTTGAAGTTGTGTTTTGAATTGAAATGAAGTAGAAATGAAACTAACGATCATACCCCCGTTTAGGTCGATTTCATGTTTGAATGTGATTGCTAATATTAAACGATAAGATTACTAATTATGGACCTTAAATGAACATTAATCCAAATATTTGCTTCTCGAACGATCAACCGTAACGATTAAAATGATTGAAAATGGCTTTTGCATTATTGCCTATTTTTTTCTCGTGCCGTCCGCTTCAAATCTCTCATTATATGTTTTCATGAAATATATATAATTGCTCATTCAAGATATTCCAGAAGAGGGCTACAATCCTACTTTTTGCGAAAACGTGATGTACGTGTTGGAAGCCATACTACAAGTCATCATAAAATCGTCCTACATAGGCACCAATATTATAATGATGGTAAGTATTTCCCAATTCATTTTGAGTGAAAATATCGGTAAACCTTGATCAACGATTTGCTCAGAATCTTTTCAGAATGTATAAAAAAAGTTAGACTTAATATGTAGAGCAGGGACTAGGAGAAGTCGTTACTCAAACTCTACAAAGTGGCAATTAGATTTTTTACGCTAATTAACGTAATTCTACCTTATTGGTTGCCTTACTTTATGGTTCTACATTCTTCCTTGTTTTTCGATAGACATGTAAAAATAAAGTTAGACATATAAATAAGTTTGGACAGTCCTAACTCAATTGACACAGAAAAGATTAATTATTATTGTTTTTATGTATGCATTAGATGTTTATTCACTTCATTAATTACCGTTTGGATATATCTAAAACCTTGCTTCTCAAGTTGATATATTGGTTAGTTCAAATAATAATCTTTATTTAAGGTTTTCGGGATACAATTACTAAGCACATATAACAGTATCATAATATAAAAATTCACATCTTCAATTTTTTGCCTAAAATGAAGGTGAAAACATTTTTCTCACAAAGACCGTAGCCTGTGTTGTGTAAATGAGAAAAATGAATATTAATGGATAATTCAATTGCCATTTGTGGTTTCTGATTAATTTGATGTTCTAATTTTTCTCAGTTCATCTTCACCAGAGTCCTTTTAAGTTTCGACTTGGTTGCTGTAATGCGCCTTTTACTAGATTTATGTGTTTTATGATGCTTATGGTATGGTGCTTGATTATATCCGTTATACAAAACTAATTCAAGTGTGAGTGTAGAGTTAGATTTGATATGATCAGGAGCATTTGTGATGATGTGTACCTACAACTGCATAAGAAATATTCAATTTCTTCATTTCGTAGAGTTCAATCAAACTTTACTTCAGTGAAGTTTACTTCAATTAGAAATTGAAAGCTGGTCTGAATATGAAACTGGATTTAGCTCAGTTTTGTTAAGTTATTTTAATCAGTAACTGAAAGGGTTTAAGAAACATGATTTCACTTTTATTGACGCTTAGATGGATGTAGTTGTTATTGAATCTTTCAGTTATATTGTAGAGCATTTAGTATATCCAGAATATGACCTATTTCTATATTTCTTATTTATAAGAACAGTCTTAGCCCCAAAATTCCCTGCGGAACACCAAGCTCCGTTCTTCTTGAAGTTGAAATATTACGATATTTGGTAACTTAGCTTCCATCAATATTGGCACCAATATCGAACAATTGGAAATAATTACTATCAGACAGGTATTACATGCTATGGGTGGTTATGCTTCTACCTGGACGTAGAGCAGAAAAAAAAAATTAAATTTTTTAGAGGATACAGTTAATTGAATACTCAGTGGAAGAGAGGTTTCGGTTGAAATCTGAGGAACTAAAGTTCTCTAGCACTAGTTTAAATACGTTTAGTCGTTCAAAAATTGTTTTGGGCAGTTTAAAATTGTTTCTAGATACATTAATAGATCTTTATTAAAACTTTATTAATATTTTTAAAGTTAAATAGTTAGCAATTTTTGTTTATCAAAAAAATTTTAATATTTGGAATTATGTGACTTGATACTCTTTCTGATATAGAAAAAGTCTGAGATGAACGAATTGTTTTTGGTGAGTTATTGTACATGAAGGCTCCATTATGCCTGGGACGTTTTCTTCCATAGAGTGATTTTATGCTGTCATTCAGTGTGTATTGGTCTTTGTTCCTTGTATTGTATCTGTAAATAATTTTTCAGTACACAATGTTACTCTTCAATATGTTATGATCTATTTTGTATACCAATGCACATAGTTCAAGACAAATAAGTTTTTTAACGACCGGAAAGGAGTATTTTTCTTACAATTGAGCTGATCTAATTTCATATTTTAAGTTGAATATATTTTTATTGCTTTATTTTGAAGTCTTTGCAGGCGGTTGATATTATATTGCGTTGGGTTTCCCTCTAGTGCAATTAGATAGCTGAAAACACTGTTTATATGTGCGTTATAGAACATAAGTTTGGGTTTATCATTGAAAAATACATTTTTCTGTTTCACACAGTTGATAAGACCACACAGTGTGTTGAATATTCTGTCTATATGATGTCCCTAGTTCAATCTCTCATCTATCGTAAGACCAAGGTATGTGTGATACGAAACTTTTTTGATGATTTTATTGTTTATTTTTATATTAACGGAAGATCAGCTTTGGATAGACTTTCTAGATACAAAGGTATAGTAATGGTTCCAGGACCGATCCTTGAGGTATACCTCATTTAACATTTTCTTCAGAAATTTTGTTCCATTTACCTCCACAAATTTTTTTCTACCCTCTAAGAAGGTCTCGATGAGCTTCCAGGTAGGCCCTTGAATACCCATCAGGTGTAGCTTTTTCAGCAGAATGACGTGACACACCGTGTCGAACGCCTTTTTTAGATCGATGAACACCGTAACCACAAAATTTCCCTCATCTGTATTGGCTTCTACATTCAATTAGGTCTCTATCGGCTCCCAATTCCGAACTTAACTTTTGAAAGCCATATTGTTGCCCAGAGATGTTGAAGAAGACTGCCAATCTTGCTTTTATGACTTTTTCGAGAATTTTTTAGATAGTTGATGTAATGGATATGGGACGGTAGTTGCTGGTGTCATCCTTATCCTAAGTGAATATACATCCTTAGTTGCATACATCCTTAGATATATAATGTTGCTACAGACCATAATCACAGCACCAGTATTCAAATGAAAAGAGGCATGTTTAAATGAGGTGTGTTGACTAACGTTCAGAAACATGTCGTACGTATAATTTAAAAAAATATTGGAAAAAAAATTTAAATGAACAATATCAATTTGAATACAATAACGTTATGCTCAATTGTAAGCTGAACATGGATGTGAAGTAAAGCGTGAAAGCAAACGATGAAATTAGAAATATAACTTACTGAGATTGAATTACTCAATCTTGAAAATGAACAAACGCTCGAAACATGTTGACTTTTCATATTGTTAAGTAAATTGTGAAACATTAAGCCAAGAGTTCAATTTAATTCAATATAACTTACAATAGAGTTAAGTTTCATTCACTATTCTTGCTAAGTGAATGCTAAAAAACTTCGATACGGTAATATTGTTTCATAACAAATACAATAAAACCCAATGAATCAATTCAGAATATCTTTGTATCTGACCATAATATAATATTAATATAATACAAACTGATTCGCAGGGACATGATATTGGTCAAGTTTAATTCAAAATTTCTCATTTAGATCGTTAGAGAATATATCTAACAGTGTTAAACCACTGTTAGTATTATAAGAATATACATAATCTTTTTCCAGTGAATCATCAGGCCAACCCCCACCACTTCACTCTACAAATTTTATTTTCGATATTTGGTAATGGTTAACCTATATGTGGCGTAACCTATTAAATCAACTGCGTAAACTATTTGTGGCGTAACCTATAGAAATAAATTATTGAGAGAATTGAAGTGCGGTTTTATGATTGAATAAATAAACTATCAGTTCCTCTAATTAAAAGGTTTTCTACAATATAAAGTATTGTAACTAAAAATAATTAAGTATTCAATTATTTAATACCACCTTCAAGATGTTAAGCTTGATTCATGCCAATTAGAATCAGTTTATTTCTTTCAAATTAACTTCTCTTATTTTACATTAAATCTTATATTTCGTAATACTAATATTTCCTTATTGAATTCTTTCTAGACCTGGAGTATAACTTATTTGAGTTGGATAACGTTTGTACTTCTCCTCTGGGCTAATTTAATATGGTTGATACCAAATCAGAGAAAAGCCATGCTACGTTCGAGCCCATTCTTATTGCTCTACGCCTGGTTCCTCCTTATATCGGCCTACGTCTTTTGCATGGACCTGACCAACGAGGAGCTGCCGTCGAGTATTCAAAACGTCAATTTGGCACAAATTGGATTTGTGAAAATAACCAAATTGCCCTTCACATCATTGGCAGTCAAGTGTCTCTTTACCGCAATGTTTTGTATTACACTTCGTCAATATATGCAGGAAAGGGTGGCAGAGAGACAAAACAGTGCATTGGCGGATATGGTTGCGCCGTTGCAAGTTACGGTGGATGCTGCTGCAGGTAAGAAATTGCATTTACATTCACATTACATTCATTATTTAAAATATAAACACAAAAAACAGAATTATGTTTCTATACCTCCACGGACTGCAATATTCTGTTCTTTCTTTCGAAGTATGAAATAATGAAACTATTTGCCACCAAATGAGTCTATATATATATATATATATATATATATATATATATATATATATATATATATATTTTTAAGAAAATGAACACTAGAACATTCATTTGAAAAATTCAAATTAACCAAGAGAATGTTATAGTAGAGCTAGATATGTAAACGTGTACGATGTGATGTCTCCGTTATCTTTCAAGGGATAAATGTTAGAGAAATATTGAAATCGATGCCACACCTGATGGAAGTGCGAGACATATATGTTTCGTTCTGCAAGGAACTCGTCAGTCGCACCACGTCCATCGAAGTGAGGCAACGATTTCAACCCCCAAGCATCTTCTTGTGACTCCTAGTGGAAGACCGTAGAGTTATGAATACTCCACAATTCCATTTATAGAAATCAGTAAAAAACACCTCTCAGTTTACAGACACACCAAGCATCGAAATTTCACATATCTTCTATAATTATATATATATATATATATATATATATATATATATATATATATATATACAGGGTGTCTCAAAACGATCCAACTATTTCAAGAGTGAGCGAGAAGCAAACAAGGCGCGGGGGAGGGGTGGCGCGAGCGTCGTTTACTAGAGCTTTTCTTAAATTTTTAGTTGCCTTCATGCCGTACACGGGAGAGCAACGTTCGTTTTGCGTGCGCGCGTATTTCGAGAACAATCGATCACTCATTAGAGTTCGACGGATGTATCGGTTACATTATCGATTGCGGAAACTCCAAGCAATGCAACAATTTTAGCTTGGATCCAGACATTCAATACAACTGGAAACACTATTGGCGAAATCCATCACGGGCGTCCAAGCACAGCAAGAACTCCTGGAAACATTCAGTCAGTTGCAGATTCTGTAAGCCGACAGCCTCGACTCAGCGTGGGTCTCAGCTGGGGTTATCAAGAGCGACAATTCACCGCATAATGCGATCTGATTTACACCTAAAGGCCTATAAAATTCAGATTGTGCAAGCTCTTCATGATAATGATTACGAATTAAGATTGAATTTTGTGAATGTTATGTTAGAGAGATTTAACAATTTCAACAACATTTTTTTTAGCGATGAGGCACATTTTCATTTGGACGGATACGTCAATCGTCAAAATTGTCGTTTTTGGGGAGAAACGAATCCACACACATTACATCAGCGCCCGTTGCATAGCCCCAAAGTGACTGTGTGGGTCGCTATGTCAGCGAACTGCATTATTGGGCCGTATTTTTATGAAGACAACAGAGGACATGCAGTGACTGTAACTTCTGCTCGCTATGTGGACATGATACGCAATTTTTTCGGGCCTCAACTGCAACAATGTGGGCATTATAACCGGCTGACATGGTTTCAACAAGATGGGGCCACATCGCACACCACTAACAACTCTTTAGCTGCATTGCACGAGTTGTTCCAAGAAAAGGTGATTTCACGAAGAGGTGATATTGAATGGCCACCGCGGAGCCCTGACGTGACTCCACCTGATTTTTTCTGGTGGGGTTATCTTAAGAGCATAGTCTACGAGAATAATCCACAAAATTTGACACATTTAAGAAACAATATTGAAGAAAAAATCAGGAGTATTCCTCGACCACTTCTTCAAAAAGTTTTTGAAAGTGTACGCAAACGGTTTGAGGAGTGCCGACAACGTGGTGGCCGTCATTTAAATAATGTAGTGTTTAAAAAGTAAAATTTTGTTCCTTATCTTTTAATTCGTATCAATAAATGTATAGAAAAATAAGTTTACTGTATTTTTTTTTCCAACTAAAGTAGTTGGATCGTTTTGAGACACCCTGTATATATATATATATATATATATATATATATATATATATATATATATATATATATATATATATATATATATATATATATATATATATATATATATAATTATAGAAGATATGTGAAATTTCGATGCTTGGTGTGTCTGTAAATTGAGAGGTGTTTTCTACTGATTCCTATAAATGGAATTGTGGAGTATTCATAACTCTACGGTCTTCCACTAGGAGTCACAAGAAGATGCTTGGGGTTGAAATCGTTGCCTCACTTCGATGGACGTGGTGCGACTGACGAGTTCCTTGCAGAACAAAACATATATGTCTCGCACTTCCATGTATACATATATATATATATATATATATATATATATATATATATATATATATATATATATATATATATATATATATATATATATATTAGAATATTAGGAATGTACCCTTCATCACTGCGTGGTCGTATTATTTCAAAAATTAACCGTTTCGTAATAAGAGACCATCGCGTCCACCTTGACTCATCCTGTATATACATATATACATATAATATAGCTGACCCGCCGAACTTCCTACCGTGCAATAAGTTCGACGATTTCCCATTGCAAAACACAGAATTTTTACGTTTTACCTCTCTTTATTCTTGTATTTGAGGACCATGAAGTGATTTTGGTTTTTCGGTGGATTAATTCGCTATCTCACGAAACCAAATTGCACTACCACTTTCTTGTGGAACAGATTAGATCTTCTTGGTCGCAGCATTTTCAATGATTGTCACACAGTGTAATTTAGTAATAACACTCTACAAAATACAAATAGACCAATAAACTCTTGCAGAATTCATTATTTTTTCAGACACAGAAGTTGATCAAGATGAAGAAGGTAAAATGTTAATCAAAAAACGTAGTTTATTTTGGTTGTAGTATTTTTTATAGAGCTGATTTTATTCGTAGTACTTTTGTTTAGGTGTTGTATTATATTGCAACGTTGTTTTAATAGGAAATAGGTAAATCGCAATAAAAGTAAAATTTTTTGAGCGAAAATAATCTATACTTAATAACTTATTTTTATATACTGTAATTCAAAGTTGAGCGCATGAAGATTTGAATATTTTCCTACTCAATGAAATAATTGTACCTATACAGCGGTTCGAGAATGCCCTAATTCAGTAACTCGATCTATCATCAGGTGGAAAAGGTAACTGAAAATTAATGTAAATATACAATATATTATTATTATACAATTAAAAATTATGTTTTACAATATATATGTAAAATACAATGTACAATATGTTTTAAAAACTGATAACTCAGAACGAACATCAAGTATTCAATCTGTCATCAAGTTCAATGTCAGATACACTAACAATTCTGACTGAATCCTATCCACGCCAGAATAGCTCACCAGGTATAGAATTGAATATTAATGAGAACATGCGGTTTTCGAAATGGAGTAGATTTTTTTATCGCCGAGTTGACAACATGTCAACTCGGCGATATGCAGAACTTATTCACGTCCTCTGTATCTGCTTTAAATTTAATCCTTTTTGAAAACGAAAATATAGATAGACAAAATGTGAAGTTAATTTCAAAACTGTATTTCAATGAAGGCAACAGAAACGGTCTGAATAAATGCGCATAAAAAGGGGGACAAGCACAAGTAAGGCTGCGAGATTCTGAAAAATTCTATTCGTATAATATTGTGAGTACAATTTGAACAATTTATTAAACAATGCTATTCTAGCGAATGATTGGTATTTCTTGAATAATTCCTTTCATTCTCTATTATCGTTTTCTATTTTTCTTCACTCCACATATTTTTCTTTGAACATTCGCTCTCAGTTACTCTGACGATGGTTTAGACTACCGAAAAGTATCCCTCAAGTATTCACATGAAGGGCACATAAAAATGAGGGAACCATGTTATTTTCATTAAACACTTTAATTTCATGTAAAAGTAGTTACACATTCATAACATGTCAGGTTAACAAAATTGATGGTAAGCACATTTTGTTCAAGTAACCATCAACAAGATTATTTAATTCCAACAAAATTATTATTTTTTGTACTAGTTTTTGAAGATTTCAAAACATTCAATTTTTAACGGCATCTTCATACTTAAAGGGGTTGATGTACTATTTGAAGTACTATGAAACCAGAAAATTTGATGGTAGCTATTCTTTGAATAGTTTATTTCGTGTTATCGTCAGCATTTTTCGTTTATTATTGCACGAATTTCTTATTAGATGTGAAAAAATTACGCAATTTTCTATTTAGAAATTTTTAAATTGTTTGTTCAAGCGCTTCAAAATTTTTGTAATAAGTGCTAATTTTCAAATCATTTTACTAAATTGTATGTTAGTAGTTTATAAAAGATTTCATATTTAGGGTGTTGATATGGCAGTAGTAAAATTTCACATTACTGTTTCTGTATAGGTGTCGAGAAAGAACCGGAAACAACAACATTGGATAACATTGGAAAGTGGTTTAGAACATTTATGGCGTCAATTTGGATATGGATAGTGGCCATCACGCTATTTTGTGTGTCTATAACAGGACAACGTATGACTGGTTTCAGGATAGTCTATATGGGTTTATTTCTCATTTTCGTTGTTACATTTCAAGTGAGTATTTGTCTTCAAATAAGTGAAAAGATTTTTCATGGCCAACATATTCAAAAGAAATCACTTCAATAATAAGGTTTATTGAAATATACAATATTTCATTTTGTTAGTGTAGAACGGTGATAATTTGTTCGTTTGCACTTCATAGAAGTAAATTATGTAGAATCAGTATTTGAGAATTATTCAATTTTACTTCAATTATTTGCATGAAGTAATTATTTATCGTTGATCGTGTTATTATCTACTGAGGTTCTATAATATGTCATTTATTGTTGGAACAAATATCACTAACCTCATATTAAATTTGGCATCGATTCTAATAGACTTCAACAATTATCACCAGAAGTACGAGGTCTGTTCAAAAGAAAATGTGAATTTTGAATTTTCGCGGGCTGTGCGCATGTTGGTTATGTTGGTACACATACGTTTCTCAAATGTTGAAATTATCAGCCATTTTCGATTAGTTAGTTTGTTTTTGACAACTGAAAAGGTTAGTCACGTTTTTGTATTTTCTTCGATTTCTTACTTTTTAAAAAAATGGATCCAAGAATTTGTATTAAATATTGCGTTAAAAGTGGAATAAGGTGTTCCAACGCATTTAACATCTTGACTGCGAATCCACTTTCTGTCAAAAAAAGTAGAGAAGGTACAAGCGCTTTACAGAAGGCCGAGAAAATGTTGATGATGATGAGCTTCCAGAAGTTGCATTCTCGTCAATAAGCAAAGAAGACATGGCGACGGCGGAGAAAATGGTTATGGAAAATCGTCGAATCATTATTAGGGAAGTTGCAGGGGGTGTTGGCATATCAATTGGCTCATGGCATGCAATTTTATCGAATGTTTTGGGCATGAAACGTGTGGCAACGAAGTGTGTTCCGAAATTGCATAATTTTTTAGCAAGACGATGTCGCATTAGTATCGCTTAGGAGTTATTGAATCCTCAACGACGATCCAGATTTGATCAAAAGAGTTATATCTGGTGACGAAACTTGGGTCTATGGTTAGGACGTCGAAACCAAGGCCCAATAATCCCAATGGAAGCGACAGAAAAGACCGAAAAAGGCACGCCAAGTTCGATCAAATGTGAAGGTTTTGCTCACTGTTTTCTTCGATTACAACGGCGTGGTGGACCATGAGTTCTTGCCTACCCGGTTTTGTACGGTTAATAAGGAACACTACAAGCAAGTTATGGAACGTTTATGTGAAGCAATACTGCTCAAACGACCGAAATTGTGGAAACACAAATCATGGATTCTGCATCACGATAATGCACCATCTTACACATCAATGCTTGTTTGTGATTTTTTGGCCAAAGACATTACCGTAATCATGCCCCAACTACTGTATTCACCAGATTTGGCTCCCTGAGACTTCCTATTCTCAAAACTGAAGAGACCAATGAAAAGGAAGCGTTTTTCCACAATTGATGAGATAAAGTCGGAATCGAAGAACGAGCTGATGGCTATACTTCAGATTACTTCAAAAAGATCAAAATGGATATTGATGAATAATAGAATACTTTTCTAAAAAATTCAGAATTAGTCTTTTTTCAAAATGATTTTGATGATTTTCTTTTGATTAATTCAATCAACTTTTCGAGAGAATATAGTAGGATAGTTCCACATTTAATATTTACTTAGCGAATGTTTTGTGCATTCATCAAGTGTAGGCTTCTATTTCAATATTCTCTATTATCACTTGAGGGAGAATGGAAGCTGTCTATGTTCTCATAGACAGCCTTGCTAGGATATTCTTCCGATTTATTCGGAACAATTTGCGTAAAGAATGTCCAAGTACACTTTCACATTTAATATTTACAGCGTCAAAGTCAAACAAAGTCAAGCAGCGTGACGACTTGAAATAATTGAATTATTGATTATACAATATTTGATTCTTCAATCCTTTAAAGTTGAGCAACTTGAGGATGTAAAACAATAGAAATATTCATTGAATGATATTCCATCGCCAGTCAATTATAGGGTACTAACATGATCTGAAATACCTAAAATGCTGATTGAATAGTATTTGGGCGCTATCCAATCGGAGGCGAATAGAGTGAGCATTATCTGGTTATTCTCTGTTCTGCTGACTAGTTCAATATATTATTAATCGTGTTTTTTATGCTCAAACTTCATTCAAACCAAAAATATTGTTTGTTCCAAATTCGTCAATTGAGTTACAATTATCTAATGATATCTGATTATTTGAGTAAACATTTTTTCCCAAAAGATGTTATTTATTGTATATTTCCTTTTGACTAATTTCAATAAGAACAGCACATCAGAAGAAGACATCAATTCAAAGTTGATCGAATATCCACTGATCTGTTGGTGAAACATTTTCAAATATATTGAATAAACAACAATTGGCTTGCTTTCACAAAACTTATATTAAATATTGTTTGACCACGGTTTGGGGTGTTACCCCATCTTCAAAAGCTGGACTCAGTATAGCTTTCAATCCACCTTGTGAAAATGGGGTAACACCCCGAAACAATTGTCAAACAATAGCTTTGTTCGCGGTAAGGATTCTGAACCGATTCAGAGGATTCTAATTCAGAACTAATCTCATGCGCAGTTTGAATTTTGGCGTTCGAGGATCCCCAGTTCCGAACTTTTAGTTACAGTTCTCTGTTCGCGGATAAACTGGACCTGGTTCGGAATCGATTCGGAATTGGTTTACCGGTTCGAAGGATCAATCTAGAACTGTAAGTTCGGGACTTGCGCATTCGCGATAGTTTGGCAATTGGTATCATAGAAAATTATTTCTATGATTTGATTATACATGCCACATGGTTACGAAACGGAAACTAACAGATCGTTCACTTAAGTATCCTGTATTTCATTTCATTTCAAGACGTTTCCCATAGAATAATGTGTTATTGTATTGTTCTTTGATTAGAATGACAATTGCAAGCAGTATACGGCATATTATTCGATGAGAACAACCGTGATTTGATTCCCTAAAAAACTGAACTAGTTTCTAAACTAAAAAAAAACTAAAACTAAACATAATCCCCTAAAATAGTTCTAAAATCGTTCGCGGGTCGAAATTATTTTCGAACCAGTTCATAACCGAGCATGCGTATTAAATCAATTCCGAATCAGTTATGAATTAGTTCCGAATCGGTTCAGAATCCTTACCGCAAACAAAGCTAATAATTCAATATAAAGTTTTTGAAACAAGCCAAGTGTTATTCGTTCAATATATTCATCATTTTAATGGTTATCGATTAATAGTATTCAGTTTGCACCTGCGAACTGAAAATATTACTATGCTATTGTGCTGTTAAATTATCAATTGGTGTAACCTATGGTGAAATCGTTAATATGTCAGATTTTCAAAATTTGAAGTTAATCCATTGTACAATATGATTATTAGTAATGACAGATATCTCACACGATAATATGAAAACATCATCTCAAATATATACTTTACATACAATAAAATGTAAATTATTTGGAGATTTGAGAGAATCTAAAGATGCTGTTATAAAGTCTTTCATGAGAAATCAAAAGAACAAAATGTTCTAAATTAAAATTCGCTGATATTTTGGTGAAATATCGTTGAGTATATTGCATAAAAACACCTGGCTAGTTTCACGAAGTTCTATTAATTACTTGACAAATGTTTCGAGGTGTTAACTTTCAGTTTAACTTATGAAAATGGAGTAATACCGCGAAAGAATTTTCAAGCAATCAATACCATTTTAGTGAAAATAAGTCAAGTGTTTTTCATTCAATATGTTTCAAGTTATTTGTATATCATTATTAATTGCTTGTAAAGAAGTAAGAATTTCTAGTTTGTTTGATCAACAAATATTCCTATCATACAGTTATTTATAATTCCGCGAACATTTCCTTGTTTATTATAGACGAATGTATGATTTCAGCCAAAATAGTAGGCAGTTATTAATGTATAAGCGGAATAATTTTATTTTTCAGTTATCGTACAGGTTCTGGAAGAAAATTATATATGGATTTTGGCTTATTGTCATCGTATATTCCATGCTCATGCTCATATTGGTCTACACATATCAATTCGACCATTTTCCGGATTATTGGAGCTCGCTGGGCTTGCCGTTAGAGCAGTAAGTATAATTAAGGAGGGGATGTTCATATTTGATAAACTGCTTTCTAAAAATCTTTTTATCGTGAAAATCGTTCTATTCTTAGACGGAACATACTTGAACAGAAATCCATTTATGAGATCAGTTTGGTTCAATCCATCATGAATAGATTCACGAACTGGAACATTTATATATCGTTGTTTGAATTTAGTTTTAGAAACATGATTGAGTCATAGAAACTTCTCAATTCAATTCAGTGGATCTGCAGTTTAAGGCCAGTTCCGAACGGCCAATGGTCTTGTAATCAATGTACATTACCCAATAATCATCATCATTAAACTACTTGAATAAAGAAAACCCATACGCCCATGCCTTTACCAGGAATCGAATCCGAATTCTGCCGCACCATGTCGGGTGTTCTCCCGACTAACCACAGAGACCGCCTTATAGAAAGTTGTCAAGTATTGTGAGCATTTATTTCATGGTTTACGTAATCGTCTGGTAAAGTGATTCATGATTCATTCGATAATCGAATGTTCAATTAGATGTGCCAAGGCTTTTCAAGTGTTACAAAAGTTGTGTTAAACGGCTGATTCAGAAATTTTTAGCTGGCCACCCACAACTCATTAACTAATGAAACTTAGTTTTTAATGATCCGCCAAAAATTTCATACTTGTATGACTTGTGCAATGACATGATCGAGCATTGCAATATTTGGTATACATAGAACATTATAAAACGAAGAGCACCCATTTCTAACTGATTAAAAAAGTTCTGATTTTTGACTGAAACTTTTTCTCAGTTTCTATATATATATATATATATATATATATATATATATATATATATATATATATATATTTAAATTGATTTATTGCCTGTTGAAGATCTTTTAAATTAAAATTTTTAAAACACAATCAACAGGCAAAAACATATAGAAATATATATATATATATATATATATATATATATATATATATATATATATATATATATATATATATATATACCCGTGTATACATAAAGTCAATGTCAATAATATTTCTCAAATTTTTAAGGCAAGAAGATTTGGGACTGGAACGTTATGAAACAACACAACTTTTCGTAAGGTTGGTAACGCCCACGTTTTTTATAATTATCACCGTTATACAGCTTCATTACTTCCATGATGACTTCATGAATATTTACGAGGAGAGTTCCAATGAAATTAAAACCACAAATGAGGTACAAGATGATGAGAGCGAAAAACGCAGAGATGGCACAATATCATCTGTTAAGTTCAACGTCAGTGACTTAGGTAAGAATGTGATACTTGTATTAATACTGGGGACAACAATTTTGTTGTATTAGATCTGTGATTTGATTTTTACTAAATTTTTGTTAATGAATCCAAAAATGTTATTAATTTTTCTCTATCGCGTCCAGTTTTTGAACTACAGGATACCCTCTCTTTACCCTAAAAGTCATACAAAATGGGCTTACAGAGGAAAATAAAGTGGGTACTAATCAAACATATTAGAATATTTTATTCATACATAGGTTATTATAATATTAAGAATTAAATTGTATTTATGCAAAAAAAAGAAAAAGATATTAGGGTAAAAATTTCCACTTATAACTTTTCCTAGAATGTTCAATCTGGGGACATTCTCGCTTGATGCTCCAACAGTCGTCAGTCCTCATACTATCATCCCATCTACCTTGATACCGTGCCTCCATGACCTTCAAATCTTTGTGGAATCCCTCACCAGGTTCATTACCAACAGTGCCAACATTTTCTGGAAAGTTAGCAAGATGGCTATGTAAGAAATGCAGTTGCTCATGTTACATCGAAGCTCTTCAAAACTTTCTAAGAGTTGTAGAACAATTTCGACGTAATTCTGGGCTCGTGTGTTTCCAAAAGTCCTTGACAATACTTTTTACTTTCAATAGTTTTTACTATACAAACGTAATAATCATTGGAGTGGTCTTCTGACCAAATCATTGTTATACCAAACGGAATTTACCACGTGTTCCTATTGTCCACATTTTCAAACACTCCACACACTGCTTGCCAACTTTGTGATGTGCCCATGATTTATCTTGGTCGCCAATTTTTACTTTAAAATAAGCACAATAGGTTTGCCTGAAAAAGTACTGATGTTTGTCCTTCGACTGGGAAGTGTTAAACTGCCAGCGGCAGACATTTATTTAGTGTATATAATAATAAGAACGATAAATTGCTAATCTTGTGCAAATACAAAATCTACGCTTCTGAAACCGGCTTCACTATTTCAGAGCGACAAGCACACCTGTTTACTACAGTGTCTCATGCGTAACTGACCAAATTAGTCTAGACAATACGAATCTAAACCTATTGCGCCGCGTCAGTACCCCCTGTAGTCGTTACTGGAAAAAGTTCCGCCGGTACAGGAGTGCAGTAGGGGTATATGTGTAATTCGCGTTCAGTTCCGCGAAGCGTAATAGTATGCGCAACAACTGTAGAAAAAAAAAACTTGACGTGATAAAAAAAAGACTGATTAAAGTTTTGGAATCAGCATCTCAATTGACCTCTAAAACAGCCTAAATATCGAAGTCAACAGAAATTATGTTACAAATTGCTCCACAGTGTAATTTTTTTATTGAAATATATCGAAAAGTTCTTGAAAGTTAAGAAAGAAAACGTCCATCATGTGTATACTTTTTCCAGAAATAAGTACGATTATTATAAGATTTTCTCATTCGCCTATATTTCCCTCTTTTATATCACTCGAAACATTTGCATATAAACTAATTTTTCTATCAGAATGTGCAAATGGTTATAAAAAAATATTTGCCCTGTTCCATCAAATTAGGCAGAACAATATATTAACAATTAGGCTCATTTTGATGAAAAACTTTATATTTCTCACTAATTGGTTGGCCGATACTAATGTTCATATATTTCGTTGAAATATAATAATTGTTTCCCTGTCACATAGGTTTCATAGGATGTATTTACCATATTGTGTATGATATACCCTGAAAAAAACAATGTGTCAACAAAAAATTGTCTTCAGCATTCAAGATTCAACAAGCTCGGTTACTATATTGATCAAAAAACACTTGGCTTAGCTTCACGAAATTATATTGTATGCTTGATAATTGCTTGACAATTGTTTCGCATGTTGTCGCATTTTCTAAAGTTGATATCAATTTTTGAATTGAATATATTAAATTCCATTCGAATTCAATCAACTTCAATAAAAACTCGATTAGTTTTATTTACAGTGAACATCATACTTCTACAGATAATCAATTTTAAAAATAAAATCAGTTTTTAAATTCATGGCAGTGAATACACGCATATTGATATTACAGTTAACAAAAACAGTTCTAATTCTATTATGTATCGATTGCCTTCCATTTTTCTGGGCACAGGTTTTTATATTTGATGCTTTATACAAAATTTTGAGAGAGATACTGAAGTATATAAGGTGATAGCTTAGAATATTGGTTATGACGGGATCATCAGTGAAAATCTTATAATTCAAAAAGACAGATCTTTACTTAAAATCATACCTATATATACGAGTATTAGAAATGAAGCTAAACAAAAAATCTTTTCGGTTGATATTATGCCTACATTGAATAACTAAATTTGCAAATTATATGAAAAATTACCATACTAGAACAATCACAACAAATAAATACCAATATAGGAGAATCTGAAAGAAAAGTACACCAAAAGTCAATCCTACATAACAAAAATCGGCAATGAAATATCTGATATCTGTTCATATTATCAAAAATAACCATTCAATAGATATGAATATTTGAAAATATTAAATTGCGGGACGAAGGACGAAGGTGTCAATATTCCTAAAGTAATTACACGCAAGTTTTATTCTAAATACTACATATTCAATGTTGTGATATAAAAATTGAGTATTTTTAGCCCTACGAAATTAGTCGAGTTCAACCATAGAATGGCACCACCAGTTTGAACATAGAATTGATACAATATTTTGAATGTGTAATTCGTTTTTTTACTTAGTTGTATCAACGATTGATAATGGCTAGCCCGAAATATTTGTGAAGTGTATGAGACAATTGTGTAATTTAGACAGCGTTTTGAATTATATTTTTCGATGATCTCTGGTATTCCGCGCTTCTTCACTGAAATATTTAAATACAACCAAATAAAAAGTACTCAAAATACCATGAAATAAAAAATTAACGATAAGGCTCATATAATTTTTTAATGAGCTGAATATATTTAAAAAATATATTGTAAGACAATATTTTATTCGTTTTTCCAAATTTTTTTAACATTGCTTTGCTTTTAAGGGTTCTACTGTATGGTCCCATAAAAAAATTTCCTACAATACTTCAAAAATTCAAGGAAATGAAAAACTTTCAATTCTATATTCAAATCTATATCATCGAGAGAAGTCGTAGAAGAAACTTAAGAAAAATTCTCTAAGCTCTCAAACAGTTAATTTCAAATAGAGTTCATTGAAATGATACAACGTATTGCCTTTCTAATATGTAAAACTGCATTTAGTGATGATGCTTGGATTGTAGATGTTTCAAGAAAATCTTTCGAAATGTGTGAAAGCAGGTTACGACGTTGTGCTAAACATGTTTCCATTTCTTATAATTATATAACTTATTGCAAAAATGAAATTTCTGGGATCTTTCTTCTTATACTTCGTGAAACAGCCTTTGAAACATCAGATATTTCTTACGTGAAGGAAATTAGAGCACGGCTAGCAGTAAGGTTAAACAAATGAAAAAATATAATTTTTTTTGATGCCAAGAAAGCATTTTCAACCTCACATAAAATTAGTTTCCTACGTATTGGTATCATTACACCAACGACTGTACTCATTTGTCATATTCAGTTATGATACTTCTCAATTATGATAATGAATCTTAATGCTCTCTTTTATTGGTACCCAAGAGGCAGATTCAATTGAACCAAAATCTATCTTTGACGACCTAGGCTATTGATTCAAAAGTAAATTAAATTAAACCACATGGTCATATTTAATAGTGTTGGCGTTTACTTGATGTAAATCCATTATAATTGAATATAACTTAAATTCAAACACTTGAACTTATGATTTACACTTTATTGACTACATAGCATGACGCGTTTCGTCGTTACAAACGACTTCTTCAGATGCTTACAGAATAATTATTGATTATTCAAGTAAGTTCAAGTGTTTGAATTTAAGTTATATTCACATGGTCATAGCCTAACTTATAGATCGTCCTCAATTGTGTTACGCCAATGGCATAAACGCAATGATGTGGTCAGTTGGAATCGCTTATTTCGAATGTGTTCTATTCGATTTGTTTTGATGTACCGGACAATTTCTAGCGCATACTATTGAATAGCGAGTTCTAGTGCTATTGGAGCTTCGAGGTTTTTCAGATAAAATCGAAAGAATGTTCATTTCATTTCGATTCTTCAATATTGTCGAATATTCCGATATAAATAGTCAAAAACCATCAACATGTGTGCTCGTAGATTGAAATTGCATATCTGATTGCAGATAAATAGGATAAGAAAAGACATTGAACCTTACATTTTTTCAGATAGCAACTCTTTACGAGAATCAAGAAGGACAAGAATTTTGAAAGCTATAAAATACTATTGGAACCTCCTCTTTCTTTTCCTTGAAATACACATGGTGAAATTCGTTTTGTTCATCGGTATTTTGGCATGCCTGATCCAGCCATGTGCCATGGACTTTTTCGTTGTGCTTCTACTGATCTTAGGTACTGTTTTGGGCAAGCGAATGGTACGATTTGCTATATACTCGTGTTCTGTCTTCTTCTCGGCGCTACTATTAGCTAGAATGGTATACCAAATTAAATACTTCCGAGCATCAGATTGGGAATTTAATTGTTCAGTAAGTACCTATATGTTTCTAGAAATAATGAACTATAAAGTTTCTTATTTACCAAATATTTTTGAAACTAATTATGAAGAATTATGTTTATTCTTCACAAATAATAAGGTACTCAAATTTTCTTCAATGTGGTACCAATTCAATTACGTTATTTATCACATAGAGCTGAGAGCTATTGATTTTATGAATTTCTGGGAAACCGGGTACTACTGCATGACCATAGAGCCAAACGTTACGTTTAGTGTTATGACTTTTACATATAGAATTGAAACTATGTACTTATTACTAAAACGATTTATAATTATATTCTAGAACGACAATGGCACTAACAGAACAGTAAACGATGCCGAGTGGCTTGGCTTCAGCAAGGTAGACGAGAACAAGTCTTTGATGTATTTTATAAGATGGGACATCATATACATTATTGTGACCACTCTCTGGACTACCGTTAATATAAGGCAAATGAATCTGAGATCTAAAATGGGTATACCACATGCTCGCGTGGAAGTCATGTTCCCTAGCATTACGAGGGCTGACGCAGATAAAGATTTAAGTAATTTCTTCAAGTACCTCTTGAACTATGGTTTTTATAAATTCGGTGTTGAGGTGAGTATCCTTCCTGTGTGGCGCATAAAACCTTTTCCATTGTTATTTCGATGTTACTACCAACTGCTTAGCCGAGATTACTTCGTTAAATTGTTTTCTCTTTCACATATATATATATATATATATATATATATATATATATATATATATATATATATATATATATATATATATATATATATATATATATATATATATATATATATATATATATATATATATATATATATATATATATATATATATATATATATATATATATATATATATATATATATATATATTAGAGATTGAATTGGGCGAAAGAAATGTATTTCAATATGTTTTAAACCGATTGTTCTTACCTTCTCGTAATTGAAAGTAAATATTCTTGATAATAACGTTTTCTGAACAATTTTATGAAAAATACTATGTAAACAAATTTCGCATGAAAAATGTTCAGAAGCATTATTTATAAACACTCGTGTTTTTGAGGTTAGCTTTTTTCATGTTCAAACATTTTCATTATACAAGTCAAAACCGTTTTCTGGTAATGGTCGAGACGAGTTGATTATATATTGCGTTAAGCTCGCTTTAAGCCATAACGACATGTCCCATATAACCTCTATTTATAAAGTTGATTGATCTGATCAAGTTAGCTGATCTCTTGGTGAAACATTGTTCAATATATAGGCCAAGCAACGGGGAAGAACTGAGGGATTTTTGACATTATATATTTCAGCAAATCGACTGTGCCATTGGAGAAAGGTACTTCATAGTTTATTTTTGTCATAATTTGGACAAGCAAATACCAATAATAAATTTTTTATTGACGATTTATACCGAGAAATCTCATTTGTTTTAGTTTTTTATTTATAACATTAAAAATAATTATGCAAACTCAATCGCATCAATAAATACAATGAAGGCGATTCAATAACTAACAAAATGAACAACTCCAACCAGATCGAATAACTAGACGCGGAGAAAATTCGGATAAACTAGGAAATTTATTGTTTATTCAACTAATTAATTACTTCGTTAATTTTTATCTTACCTGGCTGCGATTTGGTGGAAAAGTAGCGGTCTTGGCGTTCTTCATGTTGAAAACATATGGACACTGTGGCATTATAATTTTTTGCGTAATTGCCGGTTTCAATAAGTCAATGCGCTTAATTGCAAAATGTCTGGCTGCCACACTAATGGTCCAATTTGGTTTGACAAAACGGATTCCGAAAATTGAATTGATTCTAGATTCTTCTGGTCGGAACAACGACTAAAAGAATCAAGATATAATTGCGTGGCAACCCAATATCTGCAGCTAAGTTTACAAAAGTGGATGAGCAAAATTTTACAAAATAAACAAAATAGATGCCGAATATTCAGAGACATCAACAAAAGTGGTGTTCGCACAGCTAACAATGGGCTTCAAATGAATTTAAGACTTGTGTACCTCAAGGAAAAGTACACTTTGGTAAAACACGAGTTATAGGTGAGAAGTTGTTTCGCGACACTCACTTATCTTATTGCTACTTCTTATTGATGTAATTGTATTATGTTTATTATGAACGGCACGTGTTGGTATATAGGTGCTGTCATCCTAAAGCAGCTCCTTAAATTCGTTAATATGATCCTCACTTTTCATTGCCACAGTTCACCTACTCGTATCAATCTGAACCTCTCTTTTTAGAGCTGTAAATAAGCTCCCATGATTTTTTAATCTTCAGTAATGCAATACATTCAATTTCTCTGTGTCAGTCTTAACAGCTTATTTACTGTTCACAATAGAAAATACACTGGCAAACGTAAATAAGTTTGTAATCCCTGTATTCGATTTTCAGCTTCACGGACTGATGTCCGTGAGGTTATTTGACTTTTATTTCGGTTTATTGATACTTACATCGGGTTAATGTACATCTGCAAATTTTTCCTTATCATTTTTTTCTCATGCTTAATTGGAAATTTTTGGATATTTTCCATAATATTTAGCTTATCAATATTTTATACTATTTACACGTAATTATGTTCAGGATATGCTCTATATCTGCATCGTCTGTACGGTAAAGCTTTCGTCAAGGTCTCTCTGGAACAAGTTACACTCTTTCTTTAAAACAATAATCTGGATAGACAAAATGTAAGGTTAATTTCAAAACTGGATTATAATGAACGAGGCACGGTGAACTGTCTCAAAAGGAGTCCGATAATCATAACAAACACATAAATCGTATAAGTAGGTAATTACAAAAATTGTATTGGGATTATTGAAAATAAATGATATATCGAAATCAAAATACCTTTCCATCAACCGTATCAACTGAAAGCAAATATGAATCATTAAACATTACCATTGATTAAATGTGGCGTGGCTATTCCGTAAGCGTGGGGATTTTTTAAACAGCGACCCGTCTTCGATTGCGGATAGCAACCGGTGACCATTAAATCGCCGGTATGGGTACTCGTCTGATATTGCACTAAAAACTCTGGAAAATGGATTTCTGGTATAAAAGTTAATGAGCTTTAGAAAAACACCCACATATGCCGACCTCACATCAAAAATGAGGAAACTGTGTTCGATGCATTATTTCTGGTAAACATCTTATTTTCATTAAAAGCAGTAAGCTGCTCATTGATAACATGTCATGTTAACAAAGATAATCGTGATCACATTTCTGTCCAATTAACTACCAAATAACAATATTGATGTCGACAAAATTATTGTTTGAAACATTATTAACAACTTGTCAATGAAGATATTGAGTTGATGTATTTCTGCCGAAGATTTTTGTGTTTTGTTATTTCAAAATATTCTTCAATACATTGATTTTATGATACGTATAATACACGAGTACTTATAAGTACTCGTGTATTATAACCCAACAATCGTGTATATTAATAGTGAAACATGGTGATATAATCTTCCGGGCTGGTTGGCCGTGGTCAACTGGAAAGCCTACACGATTTCATACGAGTGAATTGCGTTCAAGGTGTCATTGTGAAATTAACAGAAAATCAACGCATTGATCGATAGTTCTTCTTTATAACCCTATGTAACCATATTTCATTTAACATTTGTCAAATATATTGGTAGTTAAACCGTTGAACAAAAAATATAAAGGGGCGCTATCGTAGTTCAGTTAATCTTTCACGTACTGGCAAGGTTCTTTCTGAAACCGTTGTGCGATTCGGCGGAAGATGGTTTTGCCTTTTCAGACAAATACGGAAATTTGCTTATGAAACCAGATATAAACGTATGATGTATGTTACTTTTATATCCTGCGAACTGCGGATCCCAAGAAGTTTACTCTAAATCTATAATCATATTTTTGAAATAACACCTGTGCTAGTATTAAAGTCATATATCTCTTCTTTGTGTAATGTATTTCTTTCTATTCAGCGTATTATCATATTCATTAAGTATTTTTTCTAGTTATGTCTCTTCATGACAGTCGCTTTGATTGGATTCAGGATGGATTTATACGCACTTTTATATGCGTTATGGCTTTGCGGTTTATTGACCATGAGAAGAGAAACAATGTCAAATATCTGGAACGTTTTCATATTTTTCATAGCCAGTTTGATTCCATTTCAATACTGTATGGTTATCGGCCTACCACCATCACTCTGTATAAGTAAGAACTTATAATTCAATAATTCTGCAAAATAGACTAATAATAATTTTATTATTCAATTCCAACGATTATATGATGATTTATTCATGATATTGAACAGGTAATTTACTAATGATTCCTTTTCTGTTCAAGTTTTTCCTTGGGACACAAACGACATTTTAAAGAAGTTCCAAGAGTGGGCATTCTTAATAGACACATTCAACGTCTTGCCGGCCAAAAAGTTGATATGTGATTACATATTATTATTACTTGTTAGTCGACAAGCAATAGGATTCAAGAAAGAAGTACAACAACGAACTATGGGTCTAGCATATCCTGGAGGTTCGAACGACGTTATCATACAACATTCCGAGGATCCGAATTTTGAAAATCCCGTACCTGATTTCATTACGTTTTGCCGGTAGAAAACCTAATTCCTTCCTTTGACGGTTTTGAGTTTGAAATTACAATTTCCAGGTCATACTTGGACGTTTTCAAGAGAGCTGTACTTCTTAGTATGCTGTGGCTGACCTTGGCGGTGTTATTTTTGGCAGGAACTAACAGGGTCAACATATTTTCAATAGGTTATCTCATTGGAGCTTTCGTATTTCTGTGGACAGGAACAGATATGTACTTATGGCCCATTCCGAAAATACTGAAGAGGTTAGTAATCGTTTTGCCGATTGAAATCGAAGAAGTTTTTTTAATTGTTAATGTATAATATTAATTTATAATGTAAATAATAATATAAATTGCACTTATTACATAGACAAAGAGACGTTATACATTCTAAGATTTCACAGTTTAAAAATTTTCATCGTTCATTGGGAGAAAATTTTTTCTAATTTTGATAATACTATAACAATTACAAATCCTAATATATATGTATATATATATATATATATATATATATATATATATATATATATATATATATATATATATATATATGAATACATATAAAACATTCATATATATAAATATTGGGCATGCAAATATATATATATATATATTTTTAAATAACACTAAGCAACGAATTAACCAAAAGAATTATAGCTGAGCTGACAATGTGAAACATGAACAATGTGATGCATCCATTATCCTTCAAGGGATAAATCCTCGGGAATATTGAAAAAGAAATTGAATTCGTTTGTTAAAATCGTTAAATCGCGAAAGGTTAAAACATCAATTTTACTATCATTTTCAAAGAAAGAAACAAAAGCTGCCAACTCCAATGTCCAGATCCTTTACCACTGAGGAAATCGAATCTTTATTGCCAAAAATCGTCTTGTCATTAGTATCTGAACTGAATGTAGTCAAAACGAAAGTGTCGATGATCACGGCTTCTATATTTTTAATTGAAACTAGTTGCTATATATTATTATTATTATTTCGATTGTTCCCCATGAGGAGAGCAACTGAACTTGAATTCGCAATCATTAGGAATTTTGCTTCATCTTTTTGCCTCCCAAAAACGCTTCATCCTCTCTGAATGCTCTTTCTTCCGTTCATCTGTCCACTTTACTCCAGGTTGACGATTTACTTTTTGCTCAAACTTTATATGTGCGATTTTATAGCGGCATTCAGTGCGATCTTCGAGATTTTTTATATTGATCTGTTGTAGATCCTCTTGGACCTCTTTAGCCACTCTGTTCCGCATTTACTATTCATAATTATATTGAGTAGTTTCTTCGGTATTCTGGACTGTTTCATTCTGTAGACATGTGCATAGAACTTTGCTCGTCGTTTTCTAATTTCTTCCGTTATCGTATTTGTCTTTTGATACAGTTCATTTTGAGGTCTTTTCATCCAAATACCGTTTCTATTGATTGGCCCGTAAATCTTTCTGAGAATTTTTCGTTCTTGTTTTTCTATTTCTCTAATTCTTGAATGGCCGCCAATAACCATTGTTTCAGCTGCGTAGATTGCTTCTGGAAGAATCGTTGTGTTATAATGCCTCAATTTGGCGCCTCTCGAAATGCACTTTTTGTTATAGTGAGCCCATGTTAGTTTGTAGGCCCTTTGGAGCTTGGTTATTCTCTGTTCATTAGCGATTCGGTTTAAACCTGAGGACTGTATAACTTCCCCGAGGTATTTAAAATGGCCTACTTGCAGAATTTCACCATGTTTTGTCATAAGAGAAGATTTATCTTTTGGTTTTCTTTCCATGTATTTGGTTTTATCATAAGAAATTTGTAACCCGGTTTTCTGCGCAATTTCATGTAGTTTTTCCACGGCGCGAATGGCTTCAGTTCTGTTGTCTGTGATGATAGCAATATCGTCTGCAAAGGCGAGACATTTGACATTTATTCTATTTTCTTTTTGATACCCACTTGTATGCCCTTCACGTGAAGTTCCCATTCCCTTATGATCTTTTCTAAAACAATATTGAAAAGAATTGGCGAAAGTCCGTCCCCCTGCCGCACACCGGTTTTGATTTCAAAGGATCTGATATTTCGCCCATAAATTTTACCTTGGAAGTTGTACCTGTAAGTGTCTGTTTTATAATTGTTCGGGTCTTTCGATCGATTCCAAATTCTTTCATGATTTCGAAAAGGGTTTCGCGGTCTACCGAATCATATGCTTTTTTGAAGTCAATGAATGTGATCACTGTATTTCTACATTTCCTCATCTGTAATATCGTCTTCAAAGTCCAGATCTGTTCAGCACATGATCGGCCTTTTCTGAATCCAGCTTGGTATTCCCCAATTAGTGGATCCGCTTGGTGTTCTACTCTGTTTAGGAGTGCTTTAGAAAGTATTTTGTACGCAACCGGGAGTAAGGAAATTCCCCTGTAATTATTGATATCCATTTTGTCCCCCTTTTTGTGCAATGGATGTATCAACGCTCATTTCCAATCCTCTGGTATCTGTTCCGTTCTCCAGATTTCTGATATTAAAAGATGAAGTTTTTGGGTCAAAGTAGTATCGTTCAGTTTCCAGAGTTCCGCAATAATCCCATCTTCTCCTGCTGCTTTGTTGTTTTTGAGTTGCTTGATAATTGCCGTAATCTCTTCCATATCAGGGGCTTGCGAGTCTGGATGCGTAAACCCCGAAAAGTCGAACTTAAGTTTTTCTTGGGGTGGACTGAAGTTGAGAAGGGTGCTGAAATATTCGGCTAACATTTTGCAGTTATTTTTTGTGTTAGTTTCCAACGCGCCATCGGATTTTCTGAAGCAAAGAGTGGGCTCTGAAAGTTTTGTAAAAATCTCTAGTATTATTATTGGTGAAATCCTTCTGTATTTCGTGACACCTATTATTATCGTATCTCCGTTTTTCTCTTCTAATTACTTTGGAGGCCTATTTTTGAGTTGTAAGGAAATTCTCCCAGTTTTCCTCATTTTTATGGACGTTA
Source organism: Henosepilachna vigintioctopunctata (assembly GCA_030704895.1). Classification (NCBI taxonomy): domain Eukaryota; kingdom Metazoa; phylum Arthropoda; class Insecta; order Coleoptera; family Coccinellidae; genus Henosepilachna; species Henosepilachna vigintioctopunctata. The sequence continues at coordinate 269,902 of JARQZJ010000109.1, forward strand.
AATTTTTTCCATGCAGTTATTCTCTTGTCGACTGCTTGGTCGCAGATTTAGTTCCACCAGCGGTGTTTCCTGGTGCGAGGAGGTTGTCCTAGTGTGATGGCTTTCTGAATATTCTTTGTAAGGATTTCCCAATTCGTCGATTCTTCCTGATTTATTTGTGCAATGATTGTATCCTTGTGAAGTTTCAGATATTCTGGATCGGACCTAACTTTTCTGGGTGTAAATTTTTTATTTCTGTTGGGTTGAAATTTTGTTTTTATTTGGAGGAGATAGTGGTCCGAATCAAAGACGCCTTTACGAGTTCTAACATTTAAAATTTCCTTTACGTTGTTCTTGGAAATTGCGACATGATCAATTTTATATTCACCCTGCTTGAGACTGGGCGATCTCCAAGTAGTTAGCTTATGTGCAGGTTTTTGAAATTGAGTACTCATGATTTTGAGTTCGAAGTTCCTACAGAACGCGATTAACCTTTCACCGTTCTTGTTGGTACGTTTGTGTTTGTTATGGGGACCCGTAGTGTCTCTGAATTTCCTTTCCTTACCTAGCTGTGCGTTAAAATCTCCTTGCAAGATTTTCACGTGGTATTTTGGTATTTTATTGGTTGTTTCTTCCAATGTTTCCCAAAAACCTTGTACGCTTTCTGGAACGGTTTTGTTGTGGTGATCAATGGGAGCGTGCATGTTGATTAAAGTGTAAGCTTTATGAGCTGATTTGATAGAAAGCAACGAGACTCTCTCGTTGGGCGATGTGAAATTAATAACAGAGTCTAGTATGGAATTGTGTATCGCGAATCCGGTACCTAAAAGCGGTAATTTGCCCATTACTTTCAGGGCAGGATTCCCTTTGTAGATTCTGAAACTGTCAGTGTCGAAATGATTCTCGTCCATGAATCGTGTTTCTTGGAGAGCGGTGATTTTGAGATTGAACTTTCTCATGGTGTTGGTGAGCTGCTTCAGTTTACCTGTTTTAGCGAGTGTATTAACGTTAATTGTACCGATGTGATGTTTTTGTTTGATCTTGAGATAATGGAAGGTTTTTGAGAAGCTCCGATTCTTCTCCGCATGGTGTCCCTGATCCCCCAGAATCCGATGATCAGGTGAAGCCAGTCTTTCGACTGGTGCCTGGGGTAGTGATACTTTGATCTTGTTTTCCATCATGCGTTCAAGCTGAATAGAGCTTAGGGGTGGTCTCGATTGAGACCACAGGTTGTACGACTCGATTTTTGAGTTCGAGAAGATTGAAATACAGCCGCCTCGACTAGAGAAACAGACGCTGACCAGTGGCCGTCAGATACTGAACGGACGCCAATGGATTTGTTTAGTTAGTTTTTGGTCCGCCCTGTGTATCAGTGTCTCCTATATCTAGGAGACTTTCCCCTATCCGCCACCTGGGGAGGCGCCCGATGGGGGTACTAACAACACCACACGAGAGTTGCTATATATATATATATATATATATATATATATATATATATATATATATATATATATATATATATATATATATATATATATATATATATATATATATATATATATATATATATATATATATTATATATATATATATATATATATATATATATATATATATATATATATATATATATATATATATATATATATATATATATATATATATATATATATATATATATATATATATATATATATATATATATATATATATATATATATATATATATATATATATATATATATATATATATATATATATATATATATATATATATATATATATATATATATATATATATATATATATATATATATATATATATATAGATTCATTGCGGAGGGCCTGAAGACAGTTCGGTTCTCAGTGACGAATATTGTGGATTATGTTTCCTCTTATGTTTCGTTTCAATACTCCCTTCACCTTTTCTGTTCCATTCTTTCAATGTTCGTCTTTTGTTGATCCTTTCAGTGAGACGAACCACGTCTCACTTCTTCATTCCCGTGCTGTTCCATCTCTTTTATAAACTTCTTGGTTTGTCTGTTAATTTTGTCTTTAATTCTCGCAATTTGCAACTCGTTCAGCATTTTCTCATTTGGGGGATTTGAATTGCTGGTTATCCGGTTGATCATTCCTCGTAGTCCGTGCTTCTTCAGGTTTTCTGCCGTGTGCCATATTTCTCCTTCGACCTTCACGATTTCAGTATTTTGCCTCAACATCTAGTTTTCTCCGTTCTCTATTGGATATGAAACAGCATGTAGTTGTTTCGCTATGTTTGAGTTCTCTTCAATTTGCCTATTGTAATTTAGGTTTTCCTGATATGTCTCGTACTGCTGTTTCCATAATTTCTAGGCCCTTCTCGATTCTTCTTCTTTTTCCGTCGAATAGAACTGTCACTGTTTTCTCAAGGTCCATTCTTGATCTTAGTCTCCTGTAATATTCTTTTATATTCATTCAATCATTCTGTAGTGACTTTTACCGAATTGTGAAGATACAAACTGAGTTATTTTGAAATGTTTCCTTTTTGATTTGTTCCCCGTTGAGATATTCAACAGCAGGAGCCACGACCTGATTCTTGAAAGGTCCCTGCTGCTCCTCTTCTCTTTCCTGCTCTACAGGCAACAGTCAGGTCTACGACTCTAACTCTCTTTGTCCTCTCGTTCAAGTAAGATACTATTAACTTCACTATTTTTCTCTGCACTTCTGCTCTTTTGTGTATATTAATCCTTGGTGCCTTACTCTATCGAATTTTTTCTCTATGTCTTCATGTTTCTTTTCTTCAGTAAAATCTTCTCCTTGTTATTTTCTGTAGCGTGTTGCTTTTTTAATCAAAATTGGTGTCGTGAAATGAAGCTTCACTCTTCTGAATGCTTCTTGTTTTTTCAACATATTGTCCTTTTCATTATCTTGCTTTTTTCCGCTTGTATATTGTTTTATCTATTACTGCTTGATTCATACCTGGATATCTCAGCCTTGTTTCTGATTTATTCCATACTCTCGGGCAGTACTTCAAATTCAATCATTCAATATTTCAGATTTGCTATCGCCTTCATTGTTTCCTCTGGTAGGTTCTTTAGTGCTCGATTGGTTATTCCGTATCTTCCTGAGGCTTTTCGTATTTTCAGCGTATTACTATGTTTTTCTATCTTCCTGGAAGTTTTAGCTCTATTTCATTCGAACTGCGACTCTTCTTTTTCCTATCCGGACCATGGTTCAGTCTGGTTCACATTCGGCCTTTTTTGTAAAATGTTTCAATAGAGTCCGAATATTACTAGTATGGTGTCATTCGATTCGTTTTATTACCTAGAATGTTTAAGGCAAGATCCAAAAATGCGCTAAAAAAAATTACAAAAGTTATAAACAATAATGTAAAAAAAAGGAGTTCGGTTTTTTTTCAATATCTCTGAAAATATTCAAAATTGCAAAATCGTTTCAAAAAGTTTAAGAAATTTGCTAAAAAAAGTTCCGAATCCCGAAACTGTAGCTCTAGTATTTATGAACCTCGAAAATAGAGCCGAATGCGGGAACTCTGGCTTCAGCGCACGTTGCGTTTCTCTGACAAAACAAAAAATTTTTTCTAAATATATTGAATATTGATATTAAGAAATAATAAAATTCATTGACTTGGGATACATAAATAAACAAAAAATAAGCGTCAAAAAAATTTTGTTCCAATTTTAATATTATAACAACAATATACAACTAACACCCTAGAATTTTTTTTACTTAGTAAAGTCATCGTTAATGGTATAAAAAATATATTAGTTGTTATTATAATGAAACAATTTTGATTTTTCACTTTTTTATTAACAAATAAAAGTTATAAAATGAAAAATAGTGATAACAAATTTTTTTTTTATTTGTTAATCACAATTATTCAAACAGTAACAGTAAAAAAAAATATTGTTAAGTAGCTTTTAACCATGAGGCTTCAAAAGGATGAAGATTTAAAAATAATGTCTTATTCACTATTTTTTATTTTGTAACTTTCAATTGTTAATAAAGAAGTGGAAAATCAAAATTTTTCATTATTGTTATCTCCTTTTTATACTATTAAGAATGACTTTACTGAGTAAAAAAAAAAAAATTCTAGGGTATTAGTTCAATAATTATCTGTGCTCTAATATTAACTTTCAGCTCAGAAAAAATAGTTAATTAACAAAAGCATAATTTATGTTGAAATTGAGACAAATTTTTTTTGACCGCTGATTATTGTTTATTTATGTATCTCAGCACTCCATGAATTTTATTGTTCCTTAATATTATTATTTAATATATTTAAATAATTTTATTCGTTGTTGTGTCAGAGTGACCAACGTGCGCGGAGCCGGAGTTTCCGCTTTTGGCTCTATTTTCGTGGCTCTGTAAAAATTATAAATATTAGAGCTATAGTTTCGGAATTTTCAGTTTTTTTTTAGAAAATTTCTTCATCTTTTGAAACTTTTTTGCAATTTTGAAAATTTTGAATATTTCCGGAGATATTGGAAAAAATCGAAACCCTAGGTTTTTTCTCACTTTATTGTTTATAACTTTTTTAATTTTTTTCAGCGCATTTTCGGACCTTCCCTTAAACTTTCTAGGTAACAATACGAATCGAATGACACCATTCTCATAATTTTTGGAGACTATTGAAAAATTTCACAAGAAAAAGGTAGGTACAGGTGAACAAGAAGTTATATTGAATTCGAATTTTGCATTTCTAATTTTGGATTTGAATTTTTTTTCTAACAACTCTGCCTTTTTGTTTCTTTCTGGCGAAAAAGACATAATAAGTGTCTTATAGTATCTTATTAGTGGTATATTCCTATCCTTCGATCTTCCTGCAAGTGCTTTGTCCATCTGCTCTAGCAAAGACTACATATCCGTTGTACATAAGTACTTCCTTTCCTTTTATTTTGTCCCTTCCTTCACGTCTTTCATCATTTGGTTTCCTCTTGTCTTCAGGATACCTTGTTTTCTTGTATTCCTTCTAGTACATCAGCTTATCACTCAGTATTATCTAATTCTGAGTTTTTTTTTCTGCTGTGGAGTTGATTTTTTGAGTTTTCTTCGGACATTCTATACTGTTTTTCAGTATAGAATTGCTTCTGACAACCTTTTTCGTATTGGAGTTTCCGGTGTTTCAATTAATTCCCTGCAAATCCTGACAATTACTGCGTTTTAATGCAGTGCATTCATTAATTATTTTCAGCACGTTCATTGCTTATTCCTTTTGACACTTCAGTTTGGTCAGGTTTTTTGTCTTATGTTGGTTATATTTCCTAATTTCTCTTCACATTCTTCGCCAGGGCTATATCCAATATATCGGTGAGTCTTGAGTTTGTGCTGCGGAGGCTTTATCGTTATTTTCTATAATTTTTGCTAGATTCATCGTAATGTAAATTGTTGTTCTGCAATTTCAGTCCGTGTTCTTCCAGCAACGTGCCCTGCTGCTTTCTGTAGGACCTTTCTTCGTAAAAGTTCCCCAAAATTGTTTCGTTTTTATTATACGTGTATACATGTGAATGCAAGCAATTTAATCTGTTTTTTTTCAATTCCTTATATTTCGTATTGAGTTTTTGTTGTAATTTCAGCATTTTCAGTTCTGTTCTACTCTGAACTTCGATCACGATTTGTCTTCTTCTTCCTTCAGTACTTTTCGTTATGTAGAATGTGTAGTTTTTTAGTTTGTAGTTTTTCGTCATCTTCATTTGTTTCCGAGAGAATCGTGACATCGATTTTGTTTTCTTAGTAAAAAGGTTGTCTGATTTTACTTATCTTGCTGATACTCTTATTATTGCTTTTCTTGTCTATAAGCAACCACCTTCTGAAGATTTCCGTCAGCCCCTTTTGCTCGTTCAGAATTCTAGTTTATATTCCTTTATCACATTTATTTTGCAGAATGTTTACATCACTCTTTCAAATGACTGTGGCATAGTCACTTGGAAGTTCTTTTAACTTTCGAGGATATTTATTGGAAGGAACGTTTTTGGAGGTTTGCCTTACGAGAAATATCGCGCCATATTTTCAAGGACTTCTCCGGGAATTGAACCCGTTATCTTGGGCATACAAATCATGTTGCATACAACTCGGCATACGTCTGGTTTTGGCTAAAACTTTTTATAATGAAGATGAAATTGAAGTAGCTGAGTCGATAATTTATTGATAGGTAGTGACCAATGTGTTGATATCTTCTATAAAAATTAGAGAGAAAGAAATTTTCCATCGAAATTCTATTGAGAATTCTACCGATAAAGGTTTGAATAAAATTGATTTCTGAAAAAATAGTGAAAGTTTCATCGACTCTGACAAAAAAACGCCAATCAGAATGGTGGAAATAAATTTTAGTGATTAAAAAAATTCGTTACAGTTTTGGTTGATGTTCCAATGAAACTCGACTACCTTCAGTGCTCAAATTTATTAAGACTTAATTGGGGCAATTTTATATACCATCCTCATTCTCATTTCAATGAAGTTTTTAATCATGAAAATCAGCAGAAATAATTAACTCGAAAAATAATGTTTTTCAATTTGTTGGAACAATTTGTCCATAATATTAAATTATATTATTTCATAATTATTGTGATATGAATTTGCACCACCGAAACACTTCTGTTTGTATCCTATGCAGCATTTTTATTCATAGGTCTCGGAAACAACTCACTTGTTTCGGAGTACCTGCCGAAAAACCATAAAGAAATCATTTTTCCACAATTATGATTTGATTTGGGTTATAAATTTCGTCTTAATTTCGCTTATACTAATGAACTTTTCTGCGATATTCACAATCAAATTTCGATACCATGAAAGATGAATCAATCTCAGGAACAGAAAAAATATTTGTGTAAAATGTTTAGGGTAATTCTGAGAGCGCGTATTGTCGAAAAGACGTAAGTACGCAACCCATCAAGGACAAAACAATTGTCTGCAATTATTCATAATATGCTATAATAAGGACAATTTTGCTACCTCAAGTCTACCAGTAGGTACTCACTTCGAAATTAATTGAAAAGTTCATCATGAGAAATGGCATTCACGATGAGTATAATATGCTGCATGAAAACTTATATTTGGATAAGCAATAATTCCTGAAGAAAACGTGTAGCTGATTGTATTTGTGAGAACTTTTTCGCTTATCTATTGTATGGGTGAAATCGTAAAAATGTAACGAAATTTTCAAAAGGAAACAACATTATCAAAAAAGGTATCTCGATTTGTGCAAAATCCGTATAAATATGAAAAATTAATTGAAGAATGTATTTATTATCTGAGAGAACCTTAGTAATAGAACAAGCTTTATAAAGAAATCACTAAAAATATATGGAATGCTCGGTAATAAATATACTTTTACAGAGAATAAATAGAATGAATGTATGTATTCCTGAGATCAAAAGGAGCCGAAATAGACTATTTTGTCTCCTGCGACCGAGATGAATCTAAATGAAACATCAAATTCATAAAACATCACTAAAAATATATTCGATAAATTCGAATATAAAGAAAACTTAAATAATTATATTCGTGAGACCAAGAGATCCAAAATATTGAATTTGAAAAAATGATGAATTACTGCCTCTTTGTTTCACGCAACGAACAGATATTGTTGAAGTTGGATGCTAATAAAACATCCAGCCGATACAGTTCACATCTTCCTGGAATTTAACATGTTGCCAAATGCCGCGTCTAATATCGAATAAAACGGTCGTCATAAAGTCGGTGACCTGAAAGGAACTATACAGCAAACTATACGGCTTCTCAAAACGCCACCCGGCCAGCCACGTATTTACTGTGAACTAAAAATATACGAAAAATACATCAGATCAACAATATGACGACCACAACAAAAATTGAGTTTTCAACTTTAGACGACGTTTCATAACATAAGCAATCGTTTTAGACTGCATGTAATTACGACGACCGTATATGGTCGTCGTAATTCCATGGTCTTCATAATGATGGTAAAACGCAAATGTATGGTCTTCGTAATGATGGTGGGATATATATATATATATATATATATATATATATATATATATATATATATATATATATATATATATATATATATATATATATATATATATATATATATATATATATATATATATATATATATATATATATATATATATATATATATATATATATATATATATATATGAGATGAGAAAACCATATAATCCAAAGGCGTAAATTATGAGTACGCACGACTATTCTACTGTATTTATTAACTGTAATGAAACGTCATATAAAGTCGTAGAAATTTTATATTTCATCAGAATTTGATAGCATAGTTTTCATATTAACTCAATTTTTGCTCTAGGTGGAATTTCTTGCTCACTTACAATGTTTGCGTAATTACCATCAAAGCCGGTCTTCAAATAGTGGGATGCCTATTCATGGAAGAACTCACCGACAGCGTGTGTTGGCCCGTTCAGCTTTTCGCTATTGGATGCGTGAACAAATTCGAAAAGAATTCGCATTTGATTTCAGATAACATAGATGCAAAATGTGTAGTACCTAGAGAATATATAGGCCTGGTTTGGGATGGTTTGAGTTTCGCGTGCTTGATAATACAGAGAAGAATATTCCACAGTTACAATTTCTTTCATATGATAGACGAGGCGAAGGCGAGCACTATCCTGGCGTCTAGAGGTAAAGCATTTCTCTTAAAAATGCCGATTAAAATATACATATTTACTTTCATTGTTGTTCATTCAGAAGGAGATATTTGAATCGAATTATATATCTTATTCAGATTACTATCTCTTTACATAGCTCTATTGGAATATTGTTTTCCGATTTGTACTGTAATAATTTATGTTCTGCAGGTGCAGAATTGATTGAGGAACTCAGAATAAAACGGATGCGCGAGCAAGAGGAAAATGAGAGAGTAGTTTTGGAGAAAATAAAATCGAAAATGGACAGAATTAAAGCATCCCAACAGAAGATACAGGGTGCTATTTTCAGAGAACCAAAAACCCATCATTTAGGTAAATAATCGTATGTTTCATGCTCATTTCAATATCTATTCGTCCTTCAAAACTGTGTGAGTTATGAAGTCAATTGTATTGTCATAAATATTTCTCTAAGACATCATCATTTTGCTTAAGAATGTATATTTGTGGTTTTTCTGAGTGTTCTTCGAATAAATCAATAAATTAATTCATGACATTTGTGTAGGTAATTGATAATTCTATAGTCAACATGAGTTGTGTACAAGATACTGAAATACGAATGTTTTGCGCACTTATTCATTCACTCATAGTTCCATTCATATGACTACAACATTAACTACAGGCAATCAGCAAATAGAGCAAATATAGTCGGTACTGTTCACTCAATGACAATTATTTTAGAAGGCAAGCCGCCTTTGGCTAGTTCAACCTCAATGTCTTCGGCTGACTCACAGACAACGCCCGCAGGTTATCATACACCGATTGAGGACGAGGAGGTCGACGATGTGGCTCCCTTAACACCTCGAAGCTCTCTTCTTCAACAACAGGCACCCCCTTCTCCTTACTCAGCCGTAATGACCCTATCATTAGACCCTTACTTAGAGCCTCAAGGCATGTCCTTCAGTTCTCCTCCCAATTCTGAACTTAACCCGCGTGCTCCCTCACCAGATGACAGTTTTCCTGTATTCTCGCCTCCGCCCTACGATGCAGCTCCTCCATATGACGAAGCGGTCGAAGTCCAAAGGATTACTCGGCAACCGAGTAGTATTGGGTCACGTTGGATGCAAGTGAATTGCGTTGCACCTCAACGCAACAGTGTTAGTTACTCGTCAAGGTCGCCGCTGAGCCATCAAGAATGTAATTTTGAAACTGATATATTGCCTGATAGTTTCCCTCTTTTTTATACATATCTATTGCGTATATATAGCTTCCACTCTTCTCAATGTCAGTTGGAATGAATATGCAATTAGATTGTGGATGCATTGCAAAATATATAATTATGTAAATTACCTTTCAGATATGATTATCGTGAGTCGTTCTACAAGTACAGCTGAGAATCATAATGTTGCATTATTAATGCAATAAGTTGGAAAGTTTTTAATTTTGTTACTGAATCTTCTGTGACAATTTGTCCGTAGAACATCACAATTATGCCATTACGTTCTAGAAACCATTACAAATAAGAATGTATTCAATGGAACAAAGGCTTCATAAAAAAAATTAAATTCCTTCTTCGTGAATCCTATTTGATTGAAACTATCAAATCGGGGATGAAAATCTTTGGTGTTGAAGTAAAATTTACGATTTTCTCAATGATATTCGGCTATTTCGCACATTCCGAATAAATTCTTTTCAAAAAATCGAGTTATATATAGTTGTAAAAAAGTTTCTTTCTCTCGGATTATTAATATACATTGGAAAATTTAGAAATATTGATAACTGAAATTTAATTCTTGCCTGATGTTGATATTTCACAAATATATTCACCCAATTTATAGTGAACAACTTCATAAATTTTATTTCTAAATTTAATATAGGGCTATTCATAAATTTCTTAAAGATATGTCCCACTTTTTAAATCGATACGTCCATACCCAACTAGATGAACATAAAAGGTCGTTTTCATTAGTTAAGACCGTTGCGGGTTTCTTAGAATATTTCAATTATTTCAGTGATTTTTACAAAACTGAATGTTGGCGTTTTGTCAATAACGACAACGACTTCACCAGAGACTTTATTGACGAGTATATATTAAAAAAGCATATTTCAGTGTGATATAAAAATTGTCTTAAAGTATTCTTAATCGGTACTTCAACATCTTAATGCGTTCGAAGAATGCATATTCCGTCAAAATTAAATTTATAATATGTGGATACAATAAAAAGGTTCCATGCCACCAGTACGTAATTATTTCCTATAAGGAATATTCCTCTTATGAGTCGTTAGTATATGAATTATTCGATTGGTTACCTATTGGATATCCTCGAATATTACTTTATGATCAGCTTATGAAAAAAAAGGAAAACATCCAAAATTCTGAATTTATTCGGTGAATGAAAAAAACTTCTGCTTCAAGACGGGTTATTCAATTTTAAATTATGATATAAATCATTACTATTCAAATGATACGTAGGTATGGATCGATATTTGACATTAATTTGCTTTTAATCACCAAAATTGTACATAATTCACAGGAGAGCTTTGAATTTTTTATTTATTTTATGTTTTATTATTATGTACGTTTTTATGTATATATATATATAACCTTTATTTCCATATAATTTTGCTTGTAGCGCGTACTGAAAGTGTCAAAGAATCGAAACAAGTACGAAGCAGACCAGATAACTATAAAGACGGTAAAAATTTTCAGTGATTGGTAATGGTTTTGGCTTTTGCCTTTTGGTGTTCGCTTCACAGGTGACTGGTGTACATATCATTATAACGCAGTTTAATACTAAGATAAGATATAATGCAGTTTCTAAAGTCAAACTAACATCTCTAATAGAAAGATTAACTGCATTTTCATTATAAATTTTCAAATAACAATTTTCTTCACATTTTCATTCAGCTCAAATTGTATACCGAAAGAAAACTCAGTCGTTCAAAATATTCCCTACACAATGAAATTTTTTCCAATCATATATCATTAAATATTGTTTTATTGCAAAAGTGAATATGGAATAATACTGTAAAAGATAACTGTTATTGTTTTCATATATTGTTCACCCTGTTTATAGAATGCGACAGTTTATTCTCCTAATTATTTTCTCGTAACAGCATTTCAGCTTCAAATGAAATTGAAATCCTTGGTTTTTATGCAATAAATGCAATTAATATTATTTGGTGAAACATTTATCTGATATAAAAACATAATATACTGTAAAGAATTGATTACATACGCTTCTGTAAAAAATATTTATTTACTCGATATGTGTTTCGAGGTTTCAACATATTATCTAGAATTTTAAAATGAACTTGTAAAATAGATTATAGAAACTATTTTTATATAAATTAAACATAATGAACATTAATGCAATGCTTGTAACTGAGATAAGGTATATTTTTCAGGAAATAAGATAGGGCAACTTATAGATAGGGAAAGTCTTATAATTAATTAACAGCAAGTTCAACGATTAGTGATGTATGTTTACTAATTTAACTGAAATATTACTAATACTCCAAATGAATCCATTCCAAGTTAATATAATACAGGTGCATATACCTACAGTTAACAATCAACATTAGGAAGCGGAGTGTTAATGACATTATCTTCCACAGGCGGGATGTTGAACTAATTATTACCATTTTCGCCCATTTCGTTTTGTCTGTTTCCTTACGAAACTGAACAGATGAAATGTTGATTACGCATTTAAAAGAAGGAAAAATTTTAATTTTCTCAAACTAACAGCTCGACATTGGTATACTCACATGAGATTCATATCTTTGTAGATTCAGGTAGATCTATGTTCTCAATATGCATTCTCGGGTGATTTTCTATCAACCTTTTGCTGACTATCAGTAACGTTTCGTTCATTGACATGGGAAGGATGAAATGTGTACTGGAACCTAACAGCAAAAATCAGTGTGCAGGGAGGTGAGTTGGAAAAAAATTAGCAACCCTTGCTAACGCAATGTCATTCAGCCTGAATGAGAGAGATACGTATATTCAGCACAACAGTGTACATGATGGACGTTTAAGTTAATTATTGGAAGAATAGCGAACAGCAACTTTTCGTATATAAAATTATTCTATTTTCTGATTCTCTCTCAAAAATTGTCGAATCGTCTGAAAATCAAAAAACAGCAAATTTCTGATAACTGTCAAATATAACATGCAAGCCATCCTACTGCACATTAATATTAATCAATAAATCAAACTGCTGAATTACATATACGAGGATGAGGGAAGAAATTTAGGTCTACTTTTGGATCGGCGTTCTACAGTACCATTCCTACTGAGCTAGTATGTGAAGTTTCAGCCCAATCGCTACGTTAATTTGCGTTTGAGAGCACATTGTGCCTGACGCTTCCGTTGTTGATTGGAAGAAACGTACTGTCATCAAATACTTCTATTTGAAAGGTTTTACACCAAAATAAATGAAAGAAGAGATTAATTCAACACTAGTAGACTCCTCCCCATCATATTCCACTATTAAGCAGTGGGTTTCTGAATTCAAAATGGGTCGTGTGAGCACCTCTGACGAGCCTCGCTCAGGGTGGCCCTTTGACGTCACAACTTCAGAAATGATTGAGAAAATCCATCAAATAGTGTTGGAAAATAGAAATTCCGCAAAATGGAATTGCATGAGATAGCTGAGATATCTTTAGGATGTCAGATGAACGTGTGCGAAATTTTTTGCACAACCATTTGAGCATGTGTGTGAAAGTGTGCCGCGTTTGCTAACGCACGACCAAAAATTGATCGAAAAAACATTTCTACCGAAAATTTGGCGCTGTATAGCCGTAATCCACACTAACTTTTGCATCGATTCATAACTGTTGATGAGTCCAGTACACTCCTGAAAATAAAGAACAGTCAATACAGTGGCTTGGAAAGAGGGAACCAACTCCAAAGAAGGCAAAAATAATTTTATCAGCAAACTAGGTTATGACCACTGTTTTTTGGGATGCGAGAGGAATTATATACATTGATTATCTTGAAAAGCGTAAGACTAACACTTGTCAATACTACGCAGACTTTGTGCAACGTTTGAAGGACGAGGTGTAAATTAAACGACCTCATTTGGCGAAGAAAAAAAATTTTGTTTCATCACAATAACGTACCAGCGTATTCGTCGATTGTTGCCATGTTCAGAACCCATGAATTGAAGTTTGAATTGATGCCGCATCCCTCCGAATCTCCAGACTTAGCCCCCAGCGACTATTACCTGTTTCATAACCTCACAAAATGGCTTGGCGGTAAAAGAATGAGAGCAAAAAAGAAGTTATCGAAAGTATAAATCAGTATTTTAGGAGCTTGACGAATATACATTTGAAACTGGTATAACTCAATTAGAACACCGTTATGAGAAATGTATCAGTGTTGATGGAGAAAAAAATTTTAAAGCATCGTTTTTCTTGGTCAAGCCTGAAACATTTTACTCCACCCTCGTATTAACATTGTACGCACGCATTCCCAAAGCCTTACAGTGAGTGGAAAAATGCAAAAGAAGTCATGGAGGATCAAAATGAACTTGCTGATGAGAAATTTAAAAAATCCGCCAAAATAATTCCTGATAAATTTTTAAAAAACGTTACTTGTTTTTGTTATACGCAGAAGTCCTCAGTGCGCGGCAATACTTATCATCTGGTTTCAACAAATATTCTGAATAGATATTCATAACAGAAGATTCTATATAATGCGTTGAGTTTTCGAAATATATGTCGAGTCAATAATGCCATGTCTTTTCAACGAAGTTTTATTTTCAAGAATAATATTTTATATATTGCTTTGAAAAAACGCATATAACTTGTGAGCTTTTATATAGTCGCCTGTTAAGTTAAAGCATTTTCACTATTAATAAATCTAACAATCACATACTTGTCAAAGTGTTATTAACGTGGGTCAGAGTGAATGTAACGTTACTTCTTTTCAACTGCGATTTGACTTCGTCATTTTCTTCATAGCAATACGTTCTGGAGACTACTACATGTTTGATGATCTGCATGTAGAAGATTTAGATCCATTGGACGCACTGCCTACTACTTCACTCGCTGATGATAAACATGATGATGAAGAAGAAGAAGAATACGAAGGCGGATATACAGTGGGTGAGGTGAGTAATATCTAGCTGGTTGAAGCCTGATTGGAATTTTAGTGCATTTGAGATTTTGTGACGCTTCACTTGCTTAAGGAGGTTTGTTGGAAGCTGTCATATATTATATATATATATATATATATATATATATATATATATATATATATATAATGCTTATTTCAGCATAAGTTAAGAAACTATATCCGAAGGATGTCCAGAATTATTCATTTGGTTACTGAAAGTATTTTATTTTATATTTTTAATGGCAACATGATATCAGTGTGTGAGAATACTTTAGCTTCCTGTGTCTAGCATTGTTAATTGAAGAGGTTGTTCAATTTTCGTTATTATTTAGATTACCTCTTTTTAGCAGATCAGATCTTGAATGGAACGCTTTTTCGAGAGGAAAAAGTCGTTAGACCATGGTATGTACTCGTATATTCCAGTTGGTTCTGTTTCCAGATGCTTCCCTCTGTTCTGTAAGCAGTACAGAATTTCGTGTGAAGCTAGAAAGGTTACAGGAAACAATTTCAATATTTGGATTTTTTAATTTAAATTTCCCTTTTTCATATCAGCTTTGTTTTGAATAACTTTATGACAGGTCCAATCAATAAGGTAAGTTTAAGTTCATGGAATTTTGTTTGGAAACCACATCGAATTGACTAACGTTATATGCAATTGGAACGTTGGCTTAAGACTTTAGCTAATCAGGGGCATAGTGTAGCAAATACCATCAAATCAGAACCTTCAATACGAAATTCAGTGAACATAGAAAGAAGAACAAGTCACTGACGACCTCGGGACGCAAACCGAACTTCTAAAACGTCGAGCACCTGCCATTTTTTTCAAATACATATCTTATCACAAAAATTGGAAAACAACTCTATAATGTTTCTTAATGTTCTACATTCACACTTCATATCAAAATACCAGAACTTTTCAATAGTAAACGTAGTAGTTAATGAAATAGATTCTTTTAAATCATAATAAATGATAACGTGATATATCACGTATTTGTCAAAGAAGTTGATCAATTAATTGCATTTCAATTCCTGAATACTATAATTCAGGAATTAGAAAATTCAATAAATTAATAATTCAATAAAAATGAAGTAAATTAAAATACTTGCAATATACTTCAAAAAACTATTAAACTTGGAAGAACCGAAAATGAAATTCCCAAAACAAAATCCAGGATATAAATTTGAAAACTCCAAGCCCCCAACCCTAGCAGAAACCCAGCAGACTATTAGAAAACCAAAAAATGATAAAACCCCAGGAGAAGACTCAATAATAGCAGAAATGTGGAAAAATTCAGATATCAAGACAGTTCAGAGCTTACAAAAAATAATACAAAATATCTGGGAAACCAAGGAAATACCGGAAGATTGGAAAACGGCTGTGATCTACTCGATACACAAAAAAAAAAGATAAAACAGATGCCAGTAATTATAGAGGAATTTCGCTTCTACCTGTAACATACGAAATCTTATCCAAAGCACTACAAAACAGATTGGAAGCTCAACTAGAACCACAATTAGGTGACTACCAGGGAGGATTCCGGAAAGGAAGATCCTGTGCTGAACAGATATTAAACCTGAAACTCATAATAAGGTATAGGAGTATTTGATAGTGTTGGCGTTTACTTGATGTAAATCCATTATAATTGAGTATAAACTTAAATTCAAACACTTGAATTTATGATTTACACTTTACTAACTACATAGCATGACGCGTTTCGTCGTTACAAACGACTTTTTCAGATGCTTACAGAATAATTCTGTATATTCTTACAGATTATTCTGTAAGCATCTGGAAGAAGTCGTTTGTAACGACGAAACGCGTCATGCTATGTAGTTAATAAAGTGTAAATCATAAATTGAAGTGTTGAATTCAAGTTTATATTCAAGGTATAGGAGACTGAAAGCCAAAGACACACATGTGACAATGGTGGACTTTAAGAAGGCATACGATTCTGTAGATAGAGAGACACTATTCAACACCTTGGAAGAATTTGGTGCCGATGACAAATCAATTGCAATCGCTAAACAAACTAACAAACACAAAGTCAATAGTGAAACTTACGGGAGAGATCTCGGAACCCTTTGAAATTAAAACAGGAGTAAGAGAAGGAGATGGGCTCTCCCCATTGCTCTTCAACTGTGTGCTGGAGAAGGTAGTAAGAGAGTGGAGGAAAAGAATGGAAGAGGAAGGAATTCCTAAAGTAAAAATTGGAAGAAAGAAGGATAATTTTGAAATCGACTGTCTAGCTTTTGCGGACGATCTAGCAATACCGGCAGAAAACCTAGAAGATCCAAGAAGACAGATAGATATACTGAAAGAGACAGCGGAAAAGACTGGACTGCAAATATCATATGAAAAGACAGAATATATGATCAATAAAAAGGATACACCAAGACAGATTTCAATAAAAATGGGAAAATTGAGGGGTTAACAAGTTCAAATACCTTGGAGAGTTGATTCAATCAATAATAAGGCCTTGATAAAGAAGCTTATATCTATATATATATATATATATATATATATATATATATATATATATATATATATATATATATAAGATAAGAGCAAGAAAAATGGAATTAGCATTCCAGTTGACAAAAAAAATATATATAATAAGAAGTCCATATCTATTAATGCAAAGCTAAGACACTACAATACAGTTATTAAGCCACAGGGTCTTTATGCCTCAGAATGCCTTGCACTGAAAACGGCCAGACAGTTGGAAGAGGTGAAAAAAAAGAAAGAAAAATTATACGGAAGATCCTGGGACCAAAGTATGAAGATGGAAAATGGAAACTGAGAAGCAATAGAGAGATCTACACAAATACAGAAAAGATAACTGACACAATGAGGAGAAGAAGAGTGACTTTCTACGGACACATTAGAAGAATGAATGAAGGAAGACTGACCAAGAGACTATTCAATTACTTCGACAGAAACCCCTAGACTCAGATAACATGGATCAAGTAGGTCAGAAAAGACATGGAAGAGATTGAAATCGATGGAGAAGATGTGAAGAGGAGAGAAGAATTCAAGAAGAAGATCAAGGAATTCGGGGGTTTTCAAGAAAAGAAAAAGAAGTAGACTGGAGCAAAATGGACAGAGGAAAGAAAACAAAAGCATGGAGAACGAATGAAGGAGTATTGGAGGATATATATGTATATATCCTCCAATATATATATATATATATATATATATATATATATATATATATATATATATATATATATATATATATATATATATATATATATTTAAATCGAATGGAAGGTTTAGTGATAGACAGTTTGATTTCTGAGAGTCTGGGAACTGGTCTGGGTCTCAGAACTACAGAGCTATTTTGAGTTATGTAGAGAACACATTAAGGTGTTTTGAGCTTAGGTGATACCATGCCGACCTTATTCTGGATTTGACGAAGGCTTTCGATTGTGTATCTCACCTACTCCTAATAGGGGACTTTCAAAAGTATAGTTTTGTGGAGGATAAAGTTGCGTTGTTCTCGCAGGTATTCATTACCGGTCCTACTTTATCGTTAGTATTTATAAATGACCGTCCGGACTACGGACTATCTCACCGTAAGAGGGGTTTTATTTGCAGATGACAGCATTTCTCTTGAGGGATCTGATTTTAATAATATTCGTATTGCTTTGTGAGAGGGAGCGCACGAGGGCTGAACGTTGGTTTACTGGTAACACACAGTGAATGAATAATGATAAGATAAAGTGCATGTTTTTCCACTTAAATTATTGTTATGTGGCTGATGTCATCAAGTTCCTTGGTATACATGTTGAGTCTTGCCTCTGATGGAGGCCACACATTACATCTCTTACTGCTAGGCTGAGTAGAAGTAATTGTGCTTCGTAGTTTGGTAAGACCTGTGTCGCGTGCAATGCCTAACTTGGCTCGATTGAGTCTGTGCTTCGATATGTCCTGTTTGTGTAGGGTCATTGTTGTGGAGATGGGAAGACCATATTTAAATATTAATTATTTATATTAGAATCATTTTGGCACGGATTATAGGTCATGTTGTAAAAATAATTACAGGGAATGGCTTTCCTGTTCAGGTTTATGTCTTTTTGTATAAATACGCTTACGAATCCAGAGACTAGATGAATTGATCAGGTCCACAATGGTTTGAATTACTGGTGTTGAAAATTTTTCAACTGTTAACCTGAAAAAAACCACACCCTGTCTATCTATAAGTCTAGACCACTATTAAAGAATATTCTGATAGAAAATGTGAGTTTTGGTTTTACAGAGGTCGTCTTACATTCATTTGAAAAATTCAAATTATTCAAGAGAATATTATATTAGAGCTAGATATGTGAACGTGTACGATGTGATATCTCCATCATCCTTCAAGGGATAAATGTTAGAGAAATATTGAAATCGATGCCACACCTGATGGAAGTGCGAGACATATATGTTTCGTTCTGCAAGGAACTCGTCAGTCACACCACGTCCATCGAAGTGAGGCAACGATTTCAACCTCCAAGCATCTCCTTGTGACTTCAAGTGGAAAATCGTAGACTAAAGAATACTCTACAATTCCATCTATAGAAATCATTAGAAAACACCCCTCTCAGATTATAGACACACCAAGCATCGAAATTTCACATATCTTCTATACCCGTAGGTATCTACTAAATTTCAATGTCTATTTGACAAATATTGTGAATACGATGTTTTCAAATGTCAATAGGTTGCGTTAGTAGTACGCTCGCGTTTATTCCTGTATTTCAGGGGCCAATTCGGTGATATTCTTAAGGAAATGAAATTTTTTCGTGCTTATGAGCGTACTACTAACGCAACCTATTGACATTTGAAAACATCGTATGATGATATTTGTCAAATAGACATTGCAATTTAGAATATATATATATATATATATATATATATATATATATATATATATATATATATATATATATTATATATATATATATATATATATATATATATATATATATATATATATTATATATATTTATATATATATATATATATATATATATATATATATATATATATATATATATATATATATCAATAATCAACGAAAAATCGAATAAACTCCAGGAAACGATTTACATCAGTGTAAATATTCTAGTCCTAACTAACTTAAATGAAGAAGGGAAGTTAATTTTATTTATTATAGTTTTTGAGTACTGCAATGAAGACTAACATTGGCAGCACGGTAAGGAGAGCTTCTTTGAGCGCTGAGCAGGCTAAGAGGCGTTCATCCGTAAAGTCACGTATTCAGTTAACTGAATCCGTTTCGAGAGTGAGTTACTAACATCATCTTAGTGTTGCTTTACTAAAAACTTTCCATTCTTTTACGCTTGCTTGCTTGCTGATTAGAATGTACATTTCAATATAATTGAAGTCTTAGCTTTAACTGCATGTTGCTTTTTGACAGCTAACGTTATTTTTGTCATGAAGCCCTTTCGAATCTTCGATTACACTTTTCAGACTATAATTGAAGGCATCATTTATGGTGTCAACAATACCTTACCAATAATCTTTCACGAGTTCTTCACAATATAATGAAATTATTGTTTTTTTTTATTTATTTTTGTTTCACGCTCTAGGTGGAGTTACCCTTGATTTTAAATAACCCAATTATACGTTTAAATATTATTTTCATGTACACTGTATTTAGCTTTGAGAGTTGTTAAAACAATCGTGCACGTGATTACTACCACCAGATATATTTGCCTCTCCGTCAAGATATGGAAATGTGTTATTGCTGCATTTGTAGAGATACGCCCTTGCGCTTTCTGTATGATTGGATTTTATCTCTGTTTCTAATAATAGTAAACCCTTTAAAATAAAGGGCGAAGGTTTTGCTGGACTCTGATCTATTTGAGAATCACGTGAAAAGTTCTTGAGTTTATTTATTTCATTATCATCTTGTGATTGAATAATAAAACCGGTGTTTATATTCTGTAACAATCGTATACAAATCTGAGAACAGTTCTTCAAGGTTTTATAAATTGCCAAACATTTATGACGAAATAATTATGATAACTTGAAAATCAATTATTGTCAACAAGAAGAAGTTTCATGGCAATGGTAAGATTTATTCATTCAATTAGTGTATTTCGTTCCATGCAAAGACGAAACAATATTTCAAATAATAGTTTCCACCAAAATACTGAAAAATATAAGGAGGTATGCTTGAGGTGATCGCGATTACTCTAGGAAAGAGAACTTCGAAACTTTTTTACGATGAGAGAAAAGGTTCTACAATATAAAGTGTTGCAACAACACCTACATTTTTTCTCCGATAGAGGGAGATCACCTGAATTTTCACTGAGTAAAATTCCCCTCAATTTGGTATAGGACCTATGAGCGTTTTGAATATCGTCGATTCTTGATTGATAGATTAAATATGGACTGATGAGTCGGTATATGACTCATAAATATGGACGGTATATGACTAATTATATGTATATACATATAATGATATAATCATTCACGTATAAATAAATATATATATATATATATATATATATATATATATATATATATATATATATATATATATATAGGTATACGTCAGCGTATATATATATATATATATATATATATATATATATATATATATATATATATATATATACACGCTGACACGTATTTCCTTTTCCTACTACGTATCTAATTACCTCTTTCAAGCAACTGTGACGACCATTATTGACAAATGCGGATAGTTCATGTTTCTTCTTAATAAAGAAATTGGTAGTTGTTAGTTAGTAAATTGGTTTCACTATTTTCAAGCGTAGGTATAGTATAATATAACATCAATTTTAAACATTGGATTATATACTATGCTACAACCTTACTTATTGGAGGAGAAGAAATTGTAATAGTTTTTCAAATGAATGCTCAATTAACCTATCATCAATGAAATGAAGACAAAATTGTGAATAAAAAAGAATGAAGAAATATTTTTATCATAATTTGTGACTATTTCATCGTCACAATATCAAAAAATTATTTTAAAAATGAATGAATCGGAGGTACCTAACTACTTACGAAATTGACAGATCTCATCTTTAAAAATTGAAAATAGCTATTTTTCGTTTACAAAGCTGTGTTTGTATAAAAACTGCAACAGACTGATTAGATTTTTAATATGATCATTATCTGTGAGAATTTCGAAAATATGTTAGTAAAAAAGTGACTGTTGATTATACACCACTTTACGTCTTTGGAAAAACACTTCATGTTATCGTCAACTGATATCAGACAAAATATGCTGCTTTCAGATTTCTTTAATCTGTTTTTTGCATTCCTCTCTTTTAAAATAACATGTAACTTTTTCTTCTACTTTCTGTCGTAACTTACTGAAAATGAAAATGTTTGCAAAATTTCTTCACAAATGCAATTTTTCTAGATTGACGTGAAGTCTGTGAAAATTCAAGATATTCCTATGGCAAGTACAAGTAGAGATGAAGGAATGAGCGAATTTATTGAACCTGGTAAGTATGAATTGAAAACATTCTTATTATCAATTCACCTACATATGTCGTCTTCTAAGTTACCTATATATCCATAATAGATTTATGAAATTAATTTTAAAGATGATCCATATGCGAATATGATAAACTGGAAAGAGTTGATCACATTTTATATTTTTGTAAAATTTAATGATTTTTTACTCAGTATATTTGTTATGAACAAAGTGAGAAATTGGTTGTCATACAGAATGCTTATTCTATAATAAGTATTCCAATAATTAAATTGTCCGGACATTATATAATGCCCGGATTAAATAATTCCCGATTAATAAAACGGGTATAATGTAATTTTTATAAAAGTCGAACTAAAAATGTGAAAACACAAGTTTCACAACTTTTTTTCAAATTGAAATACACTAAACTTCAAACAATTCGAAAAATCAGACTAATTTTTTGGAATGATGAAGAAGGAGGATTCTACATTTGAATCGGCTAGTTTTCTGCACTTGAGACTCAATAAAAAACATATTCATTCATAAGAACTGCCACTAAGATGACCATTTTGAGGTATACAGCTTATTTCCTTTGCGGTAACTGAATTGAGAAGAAATTCTTTAACGGAACATTGTCTTAAAGAAATCTGTCTCTGGAAATAAATAATTTATTTGTCAGTCGAAATAAATATTTCCTCGCGCACTGTAAATTGGTTTCTTGAATACAGTTGATTAAAGATACCTTGTTTTTTTCCTCGTTTATGAAACTAAGAAACTTCAGGGTGGTAGCAAGTATATTCCTCTCATCGCTATGAGCTCGATCAACACCTTAAATTAAGACTCTTACAATATCACCATTACAAGACCATAGGGTATTTAAGGTTTCATACATACAACATTTCATTTAATTTTTTCTCCAAATGACTTGTCAAGCTGATTGTCAAAATAATTTCTTTGGTCTCCTCAGGTGTTTGAATCTGAAATTATTTCAAATTATTTCAGATTTCTTAACTGAGGTGAATATTGTCTTAGGTTAGCTCTAAACAAATTGCTTTCATTTGGAGCAGAATCCACGGGGTTAGTTTTCATGGGCTCTAGTTGGATCATTTTTGGCGGACTCTAATTGATCATTTTCGTTAGAATCCACTGGGTTTAGAAGATGATAGTTTCCTCAAGTCTTCTTCTGTGTGCAGATGTGTGGCATGTGAAAGTTAAACTTTCCTGGTCTTTTTTTCACCATATTCGGAATGTGGCCTCATATTGAGAACTGTTAATACCTGTGAAATGGGTTCTATTTTCCATCAGTTGTGCGAAACGTAATACTTTCGGCCATTTGTAAGTGCTCCAACCACGTACACGGCATATTATCTATGTTTTAGTTCGCCGTCTTTACTGACCTTTGTTTTTGAAAGTGTAAAAGTGTCACTTAAATTTACATGACACCTAGCAATAATTTTGACGGTCCTAAGAGGATTATCACTTTTTTCACTGAGGTCACATATGTTCAAAAAGTGACAATAATTTCCGTCGAAATATTTTTATAGTGCAAATTCACCTATTTCCCTTTCCGATTTATTTTACTTTGCCTTTTTGGCCCATATCTAACTGTTTTCTCTTTTTCCGCCGCCAGACTCATGAACAAGATGCAACAAGAAAATAAATTTTCGCAAACAATTCATTATGAGGAATTTTCTGAATTGTGGTCTTTAAAATTTCCATTTATGCATCAATTTCACTTTACGTTACATATCGGCCTTCTCGGATCAATTTATATACAACATCGACGTGTTTCTTTGATGATCGTCTATAAGACTAAACCATCCACGTATACGTACTCATGTCAACGAGAGATTATTCACTGATGGGTTGCTTTAGGCTGCCGAAAACTATATTGGTTAGGCAATCTCTTCTCATACATTCCAAAAATTATAACGCTGAAATTTTCTCGCCTGAATTCGATTTTTCAACTGACGAGTCAACTTTATTTGAGCTGCAACTTCAAGAGAAGCGGTGTAAAACTAAGCCTGAGTTAACTAAGATACAGTAAATGAAATGTTTAAGTCTGACGCCTTTTCAATGAGTGAAATGCTTACACTGACTTTCAAAAAATAATTTTATTACTGTCAATTCCCATAAAAATTTTTCAATCTAATGTTTTATCGTTATTGGTGATATATTGAGAACTTTAATTTGTATATGCTTTTCAAAGAGGCTGCATTTTAAGCAAGTCATAACCGTTTTCAACCAAGTGATTCAATAATAATAATTCGATCCAATAATTTGACATAAAAATGTTTGCTTCAAAACACACGTTCCAAAACAGAATATATAAAGGATAAGTCTGGTTGTATCGCCAAAAATGAGAAAACACTGAACAAAATGTTTGTTATGGGACTTTACCTTTATAAACTTTTTGATTGGAGCCAGTAAGGGGCCATTCAAGTATTACGTAAGCAGATTTATTACAATTATTTACCCCCTCCCTCCCATGCTTACGTAAACATTTTTTAATTTATATATTGATTTTTTGATGATTTATGAGCAGAAGTTATAATTCTAAAGATAATAAAATTGTTTTTTATAGAGATTAGATTTTATTGATGCGGTATTCAACATAGAGTAAGGTACAAAAATATTATAATATTAAGTAATATTACGAACATAAAAACTTACTTAAAATTGTTTACACATATTTATTGAAATTAACAGTCCTCAGACCATGATACCCTAATCCATGATTCTTTTTTCGATGACATTGGATGTTAACTGCTCAGCGTTGTGAGTCTGTTCACTTTCATCCAATTTTGGAATGTCTACGTCATTTTCATGGAGTCATTCAACATCCATTTCATCACATCAGTTCATCAGCACGACGACCATCTTACGGGTCTCTCGACCTCTTACGGGTCTAACTTTCCTGTCATTGTGCGTGTTCACTTATTACTCAAGGTAATTAAAACATATGAATTATTTGAGGAAATCCCGGAAAATGCGATTAAGTTTTCAAGCAAAAGCAAGGTGAGGGTTGCCATATGTGTAAAAAAGTAAATAACATCTGATGACGTAATCATCATCTAGACCCCCCTACCCCCGATGTCATCAAAAATAAGCAAAGCAAAGACCCCCCGTCCCCCAATAGTGCTTACGTAATAATTGAACGGTCCCTAATGGCTCCTCCCCATTTTATGGCGTCAAGACGTAGGCAGTGTTCACAGTGAACCTTCGAATCCCTGCTGTTTCCATTGCGTTCATTTCCTTTCCTTTCAGCTTTCAATTATTGTTTCATGTCTAATTACTACTTTTCTTTTATAATTCAATTTGAATTTTTGAACAATCGTGTTTATATACTATTAACACTGCTGTCGAGGTTAGATTGGGCGAAATACCCATCTTTGAATTTGAGAATTTCTGAAAATTTTTATGAACTGAATACATACATCAACTATTGAATACAGAGTACTGATACGGAAAGCATACGTCAAAAAACATACCAAAGTCACTGTATTCTAATTTCATACTTTCTGCATGAATGTAAGCATTCAATCTTTTGATCATTCACTACAAAACTTTTCCAAGCACAACACATTCGTTTGTTATTGAATCAGACGCAGTAATTATCCAGGCGTGCACTTTATTCACCGCAGTGTCATCATTTAGTGTCGATGTGTAGAGAAGACTCTGGCATCTTCTAACATTAACCCGTTATGAATGACTTGATCCAATCATTTTGAAATCTTCCTTAATTTACTCGTATATAGGTTGTTTGAATACCGATAATATCTATTCTTATGCTTAAATAGTTAATTTTCCAGTTTTCTGATCCAACCTCAATCGATAGCAACATTTTCACAACTTTTTGATATTATTTACCACTTAGGAGCCTAAATTTTTGGATGTTTCAAGTAATATACTATAATTATAATTAACGGTGGTTTTTCTGAAGTATTTTAAATACTGTAATACAACAAAATTAATTTGGTTATGGGGTTCTCACTGCAGGTTGATCTTAATTCAATGACAAAATGAATTGAACATATTTTTTTCTAAATCTGATCTAAATCTTAATGATATCTCTTCTTTCTTTGAAAAATTTTTATGTTTGTTCCTCACAAAAATTATTTTGAAGTAATTTCATCCAATAATTAAATTGCTAGGTTGAAAATAGGGCTGAAATGTTCAATTTGAGAACTATACTTAATGAATTTCAGGTTATTACTAGAAAGATATGTAAAAATATTTGGAAAATGTGATGTATGGTTCAAGTGCTCTTTATATCGTATAATCTGTAACATCTGGCTGAATTCCACAAAAATTACTTTAATACAAATATCATGGGTTAGTTGACCAAGTCATGAGTGCTGTATATCATGTTTTTTTGGAATTCAGGCAGATATTGTAAAATATGTAATATACAAACACAAAAACTTTTCATCTGAAATAAAAGCGGCATGTTTATATCAGATATTTATATGTCATTTAATTTCACGATAGAAAAGGAGAGCAAAGTTAATAAATAAAAAAATATTCCATTTCATAAATCAAATAACTGTAGTACTTCGAAATGAAACTCTAAAAATATGTGAAAATAACTCTTCAAGTAAGAGATATATAGTGATATATATATATATATATATATATATATATATATATATATATATATATATATATATATATATATATATATATATATATATATATATATATATATATATATATATATATATATATATATATATATATATATATATATATATATATATATATATATATATATATATATATATATATATATATAGAATAGAAAAATAAATTAACCAATTATTTCTTTATTATTCTACAGATGAGGATTCAACAGAAGATACCCAAGTGACCATTTGGCAGAAAATCAAAGATGTACTCGTTTTCGTTTACATCTTCTTGGACAGCATCATGATAAGTGCGACAAAATTCCTTAACAGCTACACAAGGGATTATCGATACGTGTTCAAAGTTTTACGTAGGGAGAAAAAAAACTTGAAGGTAAGGTCGAAAAAACTTTGTCAATTAGTTGTTTGTCACTGTTAGCATTATATATTTATATATAAATTTATTTTCAATGTTTTTAGCAATAATAGGCTTATTTTAATGTTATAAATTTTATTTTCGTTGACGTTTCGTTGTATAACACAACTTTGTCAGAACTAATGAATAATTGAATTATATGAATTAAACAATTATATAAATAATTTATATCAATAATTTTATTTTATTAGAATCACCTGGCTTGCCATGAGTTTTTCAGAGGTGTCCTCATAGTGAAGAAGACTAAAACTTCCGAAGCGAATGCTGAGCCAGAAATTTTCCTCTTATAATGAAAATCAATAGGTGAAAATACAAAAAAACTAATTTGATTCTTCTAAAAAATAAGTTTGACATTTTGATATCTATAGTAATTCATAAATTAAATTATTTCATAGTTTTGACAAAGTTGTGATATACAACGAAACGTCAACAAAAATAAAGTTTTTTATATTAAAAGAAGCCTGTTATTGTTAAAAATATTCAAAATAATATATATGTACTAGCAAACCCGGCGAACTCCGTTTGGCTTCGTTTTATGTAACATTTCGTTTGGTGATTAAAAGATGAAGAAAAATTTTCTGTTTGTTCTATATTTGAAAAGGAAACATTTTATTTCATTTCACAACATTAATGAATTAATTTCAATTACAAAAATGAAGTGTTATTTAGTTGAACTTCTCTTAGTATATGAAAGTAAATACTGAATCGAAGCGTTATACGTGTCCGTAAATTATACGTTTCATTGAAGTGCTCTTTGGTAAACCACATTTTTTGTTTTTTGGTCTGACGTTGACACAAACAAAGCGGATAGTTTTCCAACTCGTGAACACGCAACTTATAACTGCCCATGTGAAAAACAATGATTTTCTAAATTTATCCTGCGAACACTAAGCGATTGTCCTTGCGACTTGTTAATTGTCATTGCGCACGCAAGGCGAACTGGAAATTGCAATCGTTTGAAGTCAAAGGTAAGATCAGTCGGAATCATTGGTATTCGAGGAATACATACATTTTCACCTGCGTACTTTCCGTTAATAATAGTTGCCGCAATCAAATTCGGCATAAGTCTTTTTACCGAAAGTCGAGTACCGTTGCAAAGTCGCGGTGGATTCAAATTACGCAATATCATAATAACTGTACCAACTTTGAGTTGCAAGTTATGTGATGGAAATCCTGGTAACTCCAGAGAGTTCAAAAACTCCGTTGAATAATTCACTACATCATCGAGATTTGTTATGGAATCAACGGATTTGTATGTCACCAAATCGCCAGCAATGTTTGATTGAATGGTGAAATTCAGTGCGTGTACATCATTATTCTTTGCGGCAAGAATTGCTCGTTGACTTAACCAAGCATAATTCTGATAACTCTCACTAATGTTTGAGAAAACATTTTCAATAAGAGCTAATTGAGAGTCTACAAATCGGCAAAAGTCGTTGGTAAGAGCAATTAATCCAGATGTCGCATCAACTGGGACTTTTCCATTTCCAACAGCTAACAATTGTTTGGAAAATTGTGCAGCACTTTGATCATTTTGAAGTTGAACTCTCATATTAGTGGTTAGCGATAATGTTTTTACGTTATTCCATAAAGGTGATGCCTTCAGGCAAGCATTCAAATCATCTGCAGGCGTTCCACGGGAAATTACTGGCAACGTCTGCCTGAAATCGCCTGCCAACAGTATAATCAAGCCGCCAAAGATGTTGTTATTCCGCCGAAGATCCTTCAGTGTGAAGTTAAGTGCTTCAAGGGATTTCTTATGTGCCATTGTGCACTCATCCCAAACAATGAGCTTGCATTGCATCAACAATTTTCCCATTGCACTGGATGGGGAAATATTGCATGTTGGAGTATCAATTGTGTTTAAATTGAGTGGTAACTTAAGCGCAGAATGTGCAGTACGACCGCCATCTAGAAAAGTCGCCGCAATTCCAGATGATGCTAACAATGAGTAGATCTCAAACAATGTATCACGCACCGGCGCCATCTGCTTAAAATATTGGTTTGTAGTACATGCTATGTATCAGAGATGGCGCTGCTGTTGTATGCACTGTATGAAAAATGACTTTCCTGCTTTTCTGTTTGAATTTTTCCTGAATTTTCTTTGCTAGAAACCTCACGGAGCCCGAGACTTTTCCAACGAATGCAAAACCGTGGAAATCGGTTTGTGCGTTCTGGAGTTATAGCGTTAGGAAGAAAACCAGACTTATTTTTATATAGTAGACTAGCTGACCCGGCGAACTTCGTACCGCCTTAGCGTAGCTTTGATGCACTACTTTATTTTGTATAGCTGACCTATCTTATGTATGAGTACCGATTCAATTTGAACTGGAATCTATAATATCCTCCATATAAAAATGAATCCTTATTTCCCTGGTCTCCCCATACCTGAGGACTTCACTAATTTTTATTAAATAAAAAACAACATATATATTTTCATAATAGTGTTTATTGCATAGGATTCAATTTCACTCATATTTTTACAAATCGCTATTGAACAACTTTGCATTTGAAGTAAACACTGAGCTCAACACCACGCGCGCTCTAGAAAGCAACTAATAGCCTCTATACCCTACACTGCTTCTCTCTATTCTAATGCTTTTTGATAAACTATATTTTTAGTTTTATGTTCTGGCGCGTAAATAAATAATGTTGATGGTTTTCCGACACGGGAACAGGCGACATATAATTGGCCATGTGAAAAACATGGATTTTCTGGGTTGATGCCACATATACTTAGCGACTACTGGCCTTGCGATTTATTTATTGACATTGCAAATGCAAGCCGCACTGGAAACTGTAAACGTTTAGAGCTGAATGGCATGTCGTCCGGTATCATAGGGATGCGTGGGATTAAAACATCTTCGCCTTTGTACTTCCCTTTCAAAATTGTGGCTTCGATGACGTTGTTCAATAATTTCTTCACTGCAAGCCGGGTGCCATTACACAGACGTGGCTGGTTAATGTTCCGTAACATAATAATTACTGATCCGATTTTTAATTGCAGATTATGAGGTGGTAAGCCGGGAAATTCCAGCGAATTTAAAAATTCTGTTGGATAATTGACAACTTCATCATCATTAGTAATGGAATCAACTGATTTGTAATTCTTCAATTCGCCAGCTATTTTCTCTTGAATCTGAGAATTCATTTCATTCACATCAACATTTTTTGCTGCCAATATAACACGTTCGCTTAACCAAACGTGATTTACGTAATTTTGAGCATTGTTTGGGAAAACCATCTCCATGAGTTCGGTCTTTGATTCACAAAAGTTACAAAAATTGATAGGGAAAGTAATGTATCCAGATGATGTATCAACAGCAATAATACCATTACCAATATCGAGCAGTTGTTTGGAAAACACTTCTCCAAACTGGTCTTCCTGCAATTCGACTCTCAATGATGTTTATACTCAATTTAAGTGTTTTGCCATTATACTTACTTACCTTGAAAGTAGGTATAAAATTGTCTCGAATAACTTTTGTTGCGCCAAATGACGTCATTTGAAAACAATTATTGTATTGCTGGATATGAGTCAAAAAATGATTAGAATCTGGCCCGGAATTTCCGGAAACCAATGAATGTAGTGGCTCTGGTGGTGGTACCAATGGCGTCAATTTGACTTGGCCGCTGGCGCAACACAATCCAGGGGCTTCATTTTTGAATTTCAATGCATTGCAATGCTGACACACAATATTCATTAGTACAATAGCAACAATTTGCTCTGAACTGTAATCAATTGCCACATTATAACTGAATGCAGCTCTGTGGGGATTAAACACAACATTTCTATGTTGATTTCGATTCCGTTGAAGTTCATTTCGCGCTTCGCGTTGCTCATCAGTTTGATTTGTTCTTATATTTCTTTGACTTGCCGTATTTCGAGTTCTGCGGCCTAAGTTTGTACGTCTGGTTGGTGGCATTGTTAAAATGCTTCTGGAAGCATTGATAATGTCAAGTGAGACCTTGACGAAACGTCTGCCAGTTCCCAACAGGCACTCAACAAACCAACAGATGTATTCCCGGAACAATATACCATTATATAATATATATATATATATATATATATATATATATATATATATATATATATATATATATATATATATATATTGCGACGCACCCTTAGTTTGCGCTATAGATTAGCTTACCACAAACCCTAAACCTCGGGCGCCAGGTTTGATTACAAACCGATGGGATTGTCTGTGAGTAAATCCCTAAGTGTCACAAGGTTACCTCTAATGATTTAGAGGACCCGGGTAAATACTCAGTGAAGAAAAGAGTTCAAGTGAGATCTAAGATATTAGCGATCTCTTGGTACTAGTCTAAGTAACGGTCTTTAGGCGTTCATAAACTGTTTGAAACCTTTTAGAGTATGTGAAGTTGGTACAGACTATATTCACTCTTACTTATAGCAAAATCTAATTGTCAATAATACACCAGATACCAAATAAATCGTATAATGTTCAATATAATACAAGAAGTTGCAATCAATTGCGTATTTTAAACAAAATTAGAATAATATTTCAGTTCAATTAAACAATTTACAAAAATCTATAAAATAGCAGTAAATGCGGAAGCGTTGTTAAGCAAAGCGAAAACAAAATTGTAAGCTAATGGGGATGTAATGCGAAGCGTGAGAGCAAGCAGTGAAATTAAAACAAAATAACAAAATACACTAACAATATATTAGTACCACCCAGTATATCAGTATGTCCAATACAAATATACTACCCTGTATATGAATACACCTAGTCTATAATTATCACTCAGTTTATAAGTATCACTCAGTATATAATTATCACTAAAAACAGTTAAAAGTCAGTAATCAGATAACACTCTCTATCTAAATACAACTCAATGTCTAACTGTCACACCGTATATAACTATTCTCCAGTTTATATACAACCTAGTATTCAAGTATCACCCTGTATATCAATATCACTCAGTATATATTTTGGTACAATAGGTCAAATAGGTAAAGTTCTAAATTCACAGTACAAACAATCCTCAACTATCAAATCAAATCAACAAACTTAAACTAAAATACAATGCCATAGACAACTGTGTATCTCATGAAAATAATTCACAAACAATATAATTTCGTAAAAACCTATCACTATTAGATCGTTACAGCGCTACTCTGACAGTGTAAACCACACCAAATAATAGAGAGTAACACACGGTCTATTTTCCAGTGAAACAACCGGCTAAGAGCCACCACGAAATTATATCAACCCGGTAATAACTACCAATAGATACGAAGTCCCTATGCATACAAGTTTTTGATTCCCAAATAAATTTCCTAGCGGATTGCCTGTAGTCCAAGCTCAACTTGATCACTTTAAAAAAACTATCACGGTACAACACTGCTTTCAGCCAAACAGTCCCTAATAAATTTAATTAACTAATTGAATTAATTTACAGAACCACAATTAAATAAATTCAGGCCTAAATCAATCCTCACAATGCGAGCTTAAAATTTTCAATTCAAAACAAGTAACGCCCTGTGCATTCAGGAAATAGTTCCAACCTATTAATTAATAATAATAAACAAGAGTAAGCGCTCTAGATCAGTTACTCCTATTTCATGTCTAAATTCCTTGACCAAATCTACAGTATAAACAATACACAAAACGCAACTATTTTAGCCTAAGTCCTGAAATAACTTAAATTGAATACTAACTGAAAATTACGTTAACTTCCTACCAAGCTCGCACTGTATATTATCACGACAATTATAGGAAACAGGAAAATATCTCTAAACACGAACTAGTGATTGATGTTCTAAATCTACGTAAAATTCTTTTTCAATCTCTTATCAAACACAAAAGTCTAATCAATAATTGCCAAATTAATAAAATAATATATTAATTTTGATTATATTAAAATCTTTTTAAATTATTCATTTAATAATTATTTATTATTCAATTTTTAATTATTTCTTCAAAATTATTAATTTGACTATATTAAAACCGTGCAAGGTCAGATACGTAAAATCGTGACGTTAATCACCCAGTATAATTCCGAAAATAAAGTTCTTCCCTCAAGGTCATGAACTAACAGGCAATCAGCCACCCCGAACTATACTAACTCTATTTATTCAATCAGAAAATTTTCCAACAGCCACGTATCCTATGCACACAAACAATTGAAAGCTTCAATTCAACTTTGAATAAACACTATCAGTAATTCAAATAAAAACAATATATCGTGAACGGAATAGACTTCAAATAGACTATCAATAACTTGGAGAAAAATAGAATATTTTTCTCGATCTAGGCTTCTAATTAATAACTCGTGAATTTACCAAGCAAACAACAATAAAATACTATTTTCCACAATATAAATTGAACATGAACTATCAGTTAACTCAACCTAAAATAGAATGTCCTTCAAAATACAGTCCTAAAATAAACTGTCAGTAGTTACTGTTCTGCGCAGGAAAATAGAAGAATAGAATCCTTATTTCAAACTGTAATAAATCAGCCACCGAAAACTATGCCTGTTGTGCGTGAAATGCAGCGGTCCAGGCAATAATTAACTTTTGGAAGATCTCCACTACCAATACGATGAACAAAATATAAGATTCTGTAATACCCTACTAGAAATTGACGTAAAATAGGCGACGAACAAAATAACTACTATCTGTCAGCTATTCTACTCTATGCTTCCGAATTGTCAATATGCTTGACTTATAACGGTCAGGTTAGAATATGAAAATATAAAAATTATCAAACAATCCTATTCAGAACCTGATAAAATATTACAGTAATTAATTAAATCATTCAAGAATTGTACATCTGAATTGAAAATAAATGTGCGAATTAATTGAGTGGAATCTTTATGAATCTCGTTTACTGGAGATGTGCACCAGATGTAGTTTCCCACACAAAAAATATACGACAACGATATTTAATAATTTACGTTCTGAAAATCGTATTATTGGAATATCTACTCTGAAATAACTTTTGATACAATTAATCGAAATTAATAGTTCCTGAAAACTAAGAAATAAATCCGGCAAATATAATACCTATAAGGATCAATCGATAATCGTTCAATAATTAACCTTGGAAATACTTTCCAATATATTCCAAATTAAAACATCCAAACGAAGCAGTAACTGATTAAATATGATATCAAAATTTACTTTCTTTCCACTGAATAAATTCTACACGTTAAATCGTTCAAGATATAGAAATAAATGCAGAAAATATGAATGGTAACAGCAAGAGAATTACAAAGGTAATTGACTTACCAATATTTCACTAAACTTCACTAAATCAAAAGAAGCACTAGCTATAGTCTATATATTAATAAAAAACCAATGTGAGAATGAAAAGAAATTTAAAAAGAAATCAATGAGCACTAAAAATCAATTGAGAAAGTTAAGAACACTGGAGCATCAAGAGAGAATTTTAAGAAGTTGAAAAGTAATCTGATTTCAAGGTGCAGGCCTATTTATAACCTCTGTGACCCTACTCTCAAATTTTCCACAAATTCTCTGGAATGCGGCTAAGAGATAAGATAACGAACTCCATCTTTTTTTTTCTAGCAGAAAAAATTTATGAAAAACTTCAAGTTGCACGAATTTCTATGAAATAAGTGAGTATTGGAAACATTGACTGTTAACCAAAATATGAACTATCTTAAAAACATTGGGTTAACCGAGACTGAATTTCCCAATTCCTTTGCTCGTTAAGAACCCCCTATGACTAGTCCTATCCCTAGTACATCCTATTTGTGTTTTCAACTGTCAGGCTGTATTTAGTAACCTATTTACTCTAAAATAACACTGTTTTCTACCAGTAATTACTTCTAAATAGCCCCTAGGAAATTGTTGTGTTTCTTACTACAATTTCACTGTCATTCTATACTACATAATGGGTACTATTTTACAATGTACTTCCTTTAACATTATTTTCATTTCAAAAGGTATTTTTGAATGATATAAGTTTTCAGATTTCCATGTTTCCTAATTATCAACTATTTCCTAATAAATATTTTCCTATTCAAGGCTCCAATTATACTTAACAACTTGTGAAAGATATTATCTAGTTTTATCCTCATTTTACATAGAATGAATTATTTACATATTCCTTGCCTTAAGCATTATTCCTTAGTGAAATATCAATTTTCAAATCAAATAAAATTACACAAAAATTTATATTTCCCTAATCCAATGAGTGAACTTCCACTCATTCAAAATACCCATTAACTGTTTGGCATAAATGCCTTACTTATAAAAGTCCCAATTATACTTTATCGCTTATATGGGGTATTAACCTATAAATAATATTTAACGTAAAATGATTATATGTAACTGAATTCTACATTTTCAATTGCATTTATCCCCAATTATCTAATCATGAACTAATATTTCTAGTCTTATATCAGGCATTTTTGATGAGTGAATTTTCACTTCATCACATCCCCCACTTACTTCGACAAGAAAAAGAAAAATTTTAATTTTTCTTTTTCTCTAAAACCGAAAATACTCTAATACATCATACCGCTCTATTGCTTAACAAACTTACCGCGTACAATCAAATTAAATATTTACAACCGACATAACAGGAGCTCTTCATCACGTGAGGGTATTCCATCCATCCATATGGCATCTCGCGCGGTCCATGAAGTTTCAGCTTCCTATTGTTCTATTCCATTCGTCTATTGCCGGAGTTGGTCTGCGAATCTCGTAGACAAGCAGAAGGAAGTTCGGATGTTACCTCCCTCGAGCTTTCTTGATCTTCGTACGAATGGATAGCGATCCCGGAGAGGATACCGCCTATTGTCTTTGTACTGGACGAAGGCGTAGATCGGGCATTGGTGGCATCCATCCTGGCGACCTCAGCTCACATTGAACCCCAATACTTTTCGTGTTTGGTTTGGGACCCCTCTCGGCTCTGTACCTCTGGCAGGCACAATCTTTGGACAGCACTCCCAGGAGACCACAGTGGGAACAGAATTTCATCCATGGTCCTTTACAGCTGGCTGCAGAGTGACCTCGGCTGGAACATCTCCAACAGGTATCCTTATAGATACACACATATACATTGGGTCCCGATGTGCCAATAGTGCGAGTGATGATCCCTGGACGTGGTAACTGACTGGTTGAACTTCTTGGAGGTGGTGGAACTCTTCTTACTCTAGGGGCGGCCTCAGGCTTCTTCTTCACGAATTTTCTGACCTCTGGTACTCTGGGCTGGACAATGGGTTTCTTCTTGGAATGGGTCAGCGACGTCAGCTCGCCGTGCGAGTTAAGCAGCGGTTTGTTATCGGTCGGCTGAACCCTTTCCTGGTAACCTGGAACGCCATTGGAGGACCCAGTTTTCCCCAGCAACGGAGGACCTGCTGAAGTCGATGGTTCGTCTTCGGCCTTTTCGTGAGGTTGGAGTGGCAGGGGGCGCTCGGTCATGGATACATCCTTCGGGTGGACTTCTGTGTACGTTCTGACTTCTTTCGGCGGAGCAGGGACAGTTGCAAGCTGCGTTTCGGAACCTTCGTGCGATGCAAGCAGCGAAGGACCGAACAGCTGCAGATCGTCCTCCGAACTCGCCTGATACGTCTCGACGTCGTCTTCCGGGTCTAGGAAACTCCAGTCACACCTTCCGTCTACATATTCCCACGAACCCATTTCTCCTGCTGAAATCATACAAGAATTAGTGATCACCGCAAAAGAAAACGAAACGTTTCATTACAACTTGACCCCCCTCTTGTACAAACCACAAATAGGAACAGAGTAAGAAAATGCATATTACCAAGGTTTTCACCTATCCAAAACACCTTGTTGTTCAGACTTACTCCTCTGGAAACCAACATCACTTTTTGGAGCCATACAACCAACAAAGGTCTTCCCCCAGTCGGAATGATTACCTACATTATAGTTTATAACTGAAACATAAATATTCGTGAGTGAAATTGCCCATGCCTAAAATAAACTGTTGAAATGGTAGCATTACTTTCCTTCATGAAAAGGCTTCAAGTCTTTTACATGAATACGATGAAGACGTTTTCCTTTATCGCCTTTCAAGTCATACACTACCGGAGAAACTAGTTTAACAACCGTATACGGACCCGAATACTTCGGAGCCAATTTGGCAGAAATTCCATCTACCCCAGATGATAACGTGTGTTCCCTACGTAACACTCTATCTCCTAACTTACAATGCCATTCTCGTCGACGCAAGTTATAATACTTACTTTGATTAGAAAATGCGTGAAAAAACTTCGTACTTACAAACTCAAAGGTTTCCTTGAGGCGGCGAACTTGATTGATTCGGGAATCTGTCTGCACTTCAGCATCGATTTCCTCTTGTTCCTCCGCACTCTCGTCGGCAACTTCGGCAGCATATTTTGCATTTGGTACCTGCATTTCCCTACCGAAATTTAAAAATGCCGGACTATACCCGGTTGACTCTTGTTTCGCAGAATTGATAGCAAAAGTCAACTCTCTTACCTTTTCATCCCATAAACGCTGATCGTTTTCACAAAACTGGGCAATCATAGTCTTTATAGTTCGGTTTGCGCGTTCCACCGGATTACATTGCGGCGAATAAACTGGCGTTAACCGATGCCGGATTCCAAGATCTCTCAGACTTCCTTTAAACAGCCGACTGTCATACTGCGTACCGTTATCACTAACTACAGTCTTCGGACAGCCAAACTTCAAGACTACGTCTTCATACAGAGCTTGGAATACACTTTGAGCTGTAGCCTTTCGCACAGGTCTACACTCAACCCACTTAGAAAATCTGTCTTGCATGACTACTAAGTAACAATTTCCTTTCTTTGAACGAGGCAACGAACCAACTATGTCCGAACTCACAGTATCCCAAGGTTCTTTAACCACATACGGATGCATTTTTCCTGGAGGTTTTTGTTGTGGAACCTTGTATCGCTGGCACTGATTACATTGACGCACGTACTGAGCAGTTTCTCTGAACATTCCGGGCCAATAATAGTTTCGGGCAATTCGAGCGATTGTTTTTGCTATTCCCATGTGTCCAGCGGTTGCATTGTCATGATTTTCCCTAAGCACTTCTATCCTCTCATCTTTCGGTACACATAACCTCCAGGGATTTCCCAAATCAGGCTCAGTAAAATCGTTGGAATCCCAAAAATGGCGATATAATTTTCCTGACTCAATGCAATAGTCAGGAAACGCTTCCGGATTCAATTTTACTGCCTCCAATTTATTCCTGTACCATGTACAATTCACATTGTTTTCCGTGAGACAAATAGTTCCAAGGTTTGGCAAGGGGTTTCTTGACAAACTATCAGCCACTCGGTTGAGGGCTCCTTTCCGATACTTTATTTCGAAGTCATATTGCTGAAGAAATATGCTCCATCTCGCAACTCTTCCACTTGGCGATTTTATAGATTGCAGCCAACGGAGACTCATGTGGTCAGTCAACACAGTGAAACGATAGCCTTCCAAATACGGACGTAACTTGTCTATACTCCACACAATTGCAAGACATTCCTTCTCTGTAACAGAATAGTTACGTTCCGGAGCAGACAAAGTCCTACTAGCATACGCTATCACCCTCTCATGTCCATCAATAACCTGCGTAAGAGCAGCTCCTAATCCTGACTCTGAAGCATCGGTTTGCAGAACAAAAGGTTTCGAGAAGTCCGGACAGGCTAACACTGGTGACTGCGTTAACTTTTCTTTCAAAGTATCAAACGCTTCCTGTTGCGCAGTATCCCATTTCCACTTTTGCTTTTTCTTGAGCAGCAACGTCAGCGGCGTCACAATAGTGGAAAAATTCTCAATAAATCGACGATACCAGGATGCAACACCGAGAAATCTTCTCATTTCTCGAACAGTTTTTGGAACTGGCATCGCATTTATTGCTTCAATTTTATCAGGATCGGTACAAATTCCATCCTCGGTCACTACATGTCCTAAATATTTCAACGACTTCCTTACGAATTCACACTTATCCGGATTTATTTGTAAGTTGGCATGTTTGAGGCGTCGAAAGACTTCTTTCAGATTCGCTAGATGCTCCTCAAAAGTCTCACCTAATACCACTATATCATCCAGATATGCGAAAGCATTGGGTTCCATCTCAGGTCCAATCACTTGATCTAAAAGGCGTTGAAACGTGGATGGGGCAGAGTGTAATCCGAAGGCCATCACTTTAAATTGAAACAGTCCACGTCCTGGTACAGTAAACGCTGTTATCGGACGACTTTCCGGCGTCAAGGGCACCTGCCAATAACCTTGCTTTAAATCCAGCGTCGAAATAAACTTAGCTTTTCGAAGTTTATCCAAAATCCCGGAGATAAACGGAAGAGGATATGCGTCCTTATCCGAAACGTTGTTGACCATTCGAAAATCTAT
Organism: Henosepilachna vigintioctopunctata; assembly: GCA_030704895.1. Lineage (NCBI taxonomy): Eukaryota > Metazoa > Arthropoda > Insecta > Coleoptera > Coccinellidae > Henosepilachna > Henosepilachna vigintioctopunctata. Next base: position 309,475 of record JARQZJ010000109.1, read on the forward strand.
ACAGAATCTCGGCTTACCATCCTTTTTCCTGACGATGACAATAGGTGAACTCCACGGTGACGTCGACGGTTCTATCACCCCTTCGTCCAACATCCGGTCAACTTCTTCATTAATAATTTCCTGCATCTTCGGATTTTGTGGTCGATATCGCTGTTTAATAGGTTCAGTTCCTTGTTTCAATTTTATTCGATGTTCAATTAGCGACGTTGTACCTTCCATATTTGTGAATGCTTCCAACTCTATCCTTAAAAATTCATCAAGTCGACATTTTTCTTGATCACTTAGAGTTTTCAGCGCAGGACTCATAACTTGTAAATGAGTCTCATTTTCCGGAAATATGTCCGTATTCTTCAAGGACTTTCCATTCAGGAAACAGTCTGCAGTTCGTAGATCGATCCTAAAATTGTGTGCTGCCAACACATCCATACCCAATACAATAGCTATCGGTAATTGCGGAACTAAAAACAAGCCTATCTTGATGCGCTGATCACCGAATCCAATTGTAGCTGAATATATCCTTTGAATTGGGACTACCTTTCCATCGGCAACAGTAGTGGTAACATCACTTACATATCTCGACATGACTCCAGACATGTCACAGTGTTTGGCAACATTACAATTTAAAAACGACCTTGTAGCCCCCGTGTCCAATAGAGCTTTGAACAATTTGTTTCCTATTTCTACTGTAATTATCGGACGATTGTCCGACGTATGTGCTTTCGTACTACTCGGGGAACATGTTGAACGGAACTGTCGTTTTCCCCTATTTACGCAGTTCCTCTGGAGTTTAACGAACACGAACAATCCCTCGAAAGCACACCTCTCTTTCCACAACGGTAGCACGATATTCCTGATTTTGCTTGACACTGACTTTTCAGATGACCTACCCTATCGCATCTCCAGCAACGTAGTTCACTTTGGAACCGGACTTGTTTCTGGGCTGCTTTCCTGCCATTTTCCACTGAAGGTGTTCTCCTCTCGACGTTTCGAGCTTTCCGAACATCAGGTTGCTCTGCTGGCGTTTCCACTGCCATTCCGACAGGTTTCACAGTTGGTGCAGAATTTTTATAAATTAAGTGCGGTTCATTGATAATTCCCTTACTTATTGGAGGTGGAGTGTAGTTACTGGCCTGCCATTGCACCAATTCGAAAACTTTTCCTTTACGAAGAAGTTCATCGATTGTCCTGATTTCCTGAAAAGCAAGGGCAGTTTGAAGATTTGGCAACAATCTTTTCCTGATCAAACTAACTTGTTCCTCCTCAGGTGGGCGTTTCGACTTCAGTTTCAGGAACAGATTCTGCATCCTTGTGACGAACAACAAAAGTCGTTCATCAGAACCCTGAGTACGTTTCTTAATTTCCTCCAATAGAATTTCTTCGTATTCATAGGGAAGAAACGCATCTCGGAGTTGTTGCTTGAAATCTTCCCAATTACTGAATGTGCCCCTTCTCGGAATATACCAATCTCGCGCATCCTTGCGGAGCAGTTCATAAGCAGAGTTAAACAGTTGTTCATGGCTAACCTTTCTTGACTCAGCCAGATACTCAGCTTCCTCAAGAAATGACGTCACACTTGTCGATCCATCGAACGTCAAATTCCATTTCCAAACAGGAATACACGGAACATTAGGAACATCATGATGTGAAATTGATTTCTGGGGCGAAATCTTCACATTTTCCAGCGTTGGTTCGATTTTTGTGGATGACAGTGTTTCAATCATAGGGTTTCCGGCGTTTTCCTTTGGCGAGAATCCAAACGAAACTCTCCTCGATGATTCAGCAAAATCACGATTCGGCCTTCCGTCTTCATGAGAATGCTCCAGCTGCTTCTCATTGATAATAGGTCGACGATGCACTGGTGTTACATTTTCTGTCACAGGATTAATTCCACTGTTTATCCCAATTACCTGGTTACTAGATGAATATTCATTTATACCATTCTGATTATTAAAAATAGATGCATTATTGTGTATTAACGGTTTGTCATACGATATTAAACGATTAGATTGCGTGACTAGCGCTCTACAAATATTCTGATGACTTTGGCGTAAATTATTCACATCTGACATTCGTTGCTCAGCAATAGAATTCCCACTTACCTCTATTAACGGTGATTCTCTGCTGGTGCTAGAATCAGGAATTAATCCTGGTCCTAACATTGAGGCAGAGGGTGGTAGTTCGAGATCAATAAGAGATGGTTCAACTATTGACTGACCACAAGGAATTCCACCTATCAGGTGTGCATCCTTCAGCGTTTGCCTTGCTAAATCTAATATTTCAATTAAGTGAGATTTACGATTATGCAAAATCAACGAATCTGGTAATACACATTTCAACCGGTTCTGTAAATGTAATAACCTACTATTTATACGATCATACTCATTATCGCGGTTATCATAATCAAAATCATGAATAAACTCCATCAATTCATTCAACTTAGCATTACATATGCCAAGTTCCTGTGCATGGTCGATGTCCTCTCTTGGTCTCAACGGTATGTCGGAATTGAGTGCTCTTCTCAATTGTGCTCGTTTTTCCTGTACAGTATTTCCTATAATACACTCTCTAGCTTCGAGTTCCCATGTTAACTCATCGCTTTTCAACCTATTTACTTCCATAATTACAACAATACCAAATACGCAATATAGTAAGAGATACAATTATTCAAACGAATAAAAAATACAAGATATACAGTATATCCTATAAGAATATACACAGAGTTTGCGGAAAATCAATCACCAAACTACCTGAAAAAAAAAAATTCACCTGAAAAAAAAAAATCAAATATTACCTAAAAAAGGTCAAATTTTACCTAGAAAAGGTCCCTGCTCGGGCGCCAATTTGCGACGCACCCTTAGTTTGCGCTATAGATTAGCTTACCACAAACCCTAAACCTCGGGCGCCAGGTTTGATTACAAACCGATGGGATTGTCTGTGAGTAAATCCCTAAGTGTCACAAGGTTACCTCTAATGATTTAGAGGACCCGGGTAAATACTCAGTGAAGAAAAGAGTTCAAGTGAGATCTAAGATATTAGCGATCTCTTGGTACTAGTCTAAGTAACGGTCTTTAGGCGTTCATAAACTGTTTGAAACCTTTTAGAGTATGTGAAGTTGGTACAGACTATATTCACTCTTACTTATAGCAAAATCTAATTGTCAATAATACACCAGATACCAAATAAATCGTATAATGTTCAATATAATACAAGAAGTTGCAATCAATTGCGTATTTTAAACAAAATTAGAATAATATTTCAGTTCAATTAAACAATTTACAAAAATCTATAAAATAGCAGTAAATGCGGAAGCGTTGTTAAGCAAAGCGAAAACAAAATTGTAAGCTAATGGGGATGTAATGCGAAGCGTGAGAGCAAGCAGTGAAATTAAAACAAAATAACAAAATACACTAACAATATATTAGTACCACCCAGTATATCAGTATGTCCAATACAAATATACTACCCTGTATATGAATACACCCTAGTCTATAATTATCACTCAGTTTATAAGTATCACTCAGTATATAATTATCACTAAAAACAGTTAAAAGTCAGTAATCAGATAACACTCTCTATCTAAATACAACTCAATGTCTAACTGTCACACCGTATATAACTATTCTCCAGTTTATATACAACCTAGTATTCAAGTATCACCCTGTATATCAATATCACTCAGTATATATTTTGGTACAATAGGTCAAATAGGTAAAGTTCTAAATTCACAGTACAAACAATCCTCAACTATCAAATCAAATCAACAAACTTAAACTAAAATACAATGCCATAGACAACTGTGTATCTCATGAAAATAATTCACAAACAATATAATTTCGTAAAAACCTATCACTATTAGATCGTTACAGCGCTACTCTGACAGTGTAAACCACACCAAATAATAGAGAGTAACACACGGTCTATTTTCCAGTGAAACAACCGGCTAAGAGCCACCACGAAATTATATCAACCCGGTAATAACTACCAATAGATACGAAGTCCCTATGCATACAAGTTTTTGATTCCCAAATAAATTTCCTAGCGGATTGCCTGTAGTCCAAGCTCAACTTGATCACTTTAAAAAAACTATCACGGTACAACACTGCTTTCAGCCAAACAGTCCCTAATAAATTTAATTAACTAATTGAATTAATTTAAAGAACCACAATTAAATAAATTCAGGCCTAAATCAATCCTCACAATGCGAGCTTAAAATTTTCAATTCAAAACAAGTAACGCCCTGTGCATTCAGGAAATAGTTCCAACCTATTAATTAATAATAATAAACAAGAGTAAGCGCTCTAGATCAGTTACTCCTATTTCATGTCTAAATTCCTTGACCAAATCTACAGTATAAACAATACACAAAACGCAACTATTTTAGCCTAAGTCCTGAAATAACTTAAATTGAATACTAACTGAAAATTACGTTAACTTCCTACCAAGCTCGCACTGTATATTATCACGACAATTATAGGAAACAGGAAAATATCTCTAAACACGAACTAGTGATTGATGTTCTAAATCTACGTAAAATTCTTTTTCAATCTCTTATCAAACACAAAAGTCTAATCAATAATTGCCAAATTAATAAAATAATATATTAATTTTGATTATATTAAAATCTTTTAAATTATTCATTTAATAATTATTTATTATTCAATTTTTAATTATTTCTTCAAAATTATTAATTTGACTATATTAAAACCGTGCAAGGTCAGATACGTAAAATCGTGACGTTAATCACCCAGTATAATTCCGAAAATAAAGTTCTTCCCTCAAGGTCATGAACTAACAGGCAATCAGCCACCCCGAACTATACTAACTCTATTTATTCAATCAGAAAATTTTCCAACAGCCACGTATCCTATGCACACAAACAATTGAAAGCTTCAATTCAACTTTGAATAAACACTATCAGTAATTCAAATAAAAACAATATATCGTGAACGGAATAGACTTCAAATAGACTATCAATAACTTGGAGAAAAATAGAATATTTTTCTCGATCTAGGCTTCTAATTAATAACTCGTGAATTTACCAAGCAAACAACAATAAAATACTATTTTCCACAATATAAATTGAACATGAACTATCAGTTAACTCAACCTAAAATAGAATGTCCTTCAAAATACAGTCCTAAAATAAACTGTCAGTAGTTACTGTTCTGCGCAGGAAAATAGAAGAATAGAATCCTTATTTCAAACTGTAATAAATCAGCCACCGAAAACTATGCCTGTTGTGCGTGAAATGCAGCGGTCCAGGCAATAATTAACTTTTGGAAGATCTCCACTACCAATACGATGAACAAAATATAAGATTCTGTAATACCCTACTAGAAATTGACGTAAAATAGGCGACGAACAAAATAACTACTATCTGTCAGCTATTCTACTCTATGCTTCCGAATTGTCAATATGCTTGACTTATAACGGTCAGGTTAGAATATGAAAATATAAAAATTATCAAACAATCCTATTCAGAACCTGATAAAATATTACAGTAATTAATTAAATCATTCAAGAATTGTACATCTGAATTGAAAATAAATGTGCGAATTAATTGAGTGGAATCTTTATGAATCTCGTTTACTGGAGATGTGCACCAGATGTAGTTTCCCACAAAAAATATACGACAACGATATTTAATAATTTACGTTCTGAAAATCGTATTATTGGAATATCTACTCTGAAATAACTTTTGATACAATTAATCGAAATTAATAGTTCCTGAAAACTAAGAAATAAATCCGGCAAATATAATACCTATAAGGATCAATCGATAATCGTTCAATAATTAACCTTGGAAATACTTTCCAATATATTCCAAATTAAAACATCCAAACGAAGCAGTAACTGATTAAATATGATATCAAAATTTACTTTCTTTCCACTGAATAAGTTCTACACGTTAAATCGTTCAAGATATAGAAATAAATGCAGAAAATATGAATGGTAACAGCAAGAGAATTACAAAGGTAATTGACTTACCAATATTTCACTAAACTTCACTAAATCAAAAGAAGCACTAGCTATAGTCTATATATTAATAAAAAACCAATGTGAGAATGAAAAGAAATTTAAAAAGAAATCAATGAGCACTAAAAATCAATTGAGAAAGTTAAGAACACTGGAGCATCAAGAGAATTTTAAGAAGTTGAAAAGTAATCTGATTTCAAGGTGCAGGCCTATTTATAACCTCTGTGACCCTACTCTCAAATTTTCCACAAATTCTCTGGAATGCGGCTAAGAGATAAGATAACGAACTCCATCTTTTTTTTTTCTAGCAGAAAAAATTTATGAAAAACTTCAAGTTGCACGAATTTCTATGAAATAAGTGAGTATTGGAAACATTGACTGTTAACCAAAATATGAACTATCTTAAAAACATTGGGTTAACCGAGACTGAATTTCCCAATTCCTTTGCTCGTTAAGAACCCCCTATGACTAGTCCTATCCCTAGTACATCCTATTTGTGTTTTCAACTGTCAGGCTGTATTTAGTAACCTATTTACTCTAAAATAACACTGTTTTCTACCAGTAATTACTTCTAAATAGCCCCTAGGAAATTGTTGTGTTTCTTACTACAATTTCACTGTCATTCTATACTACATAATGGGTACTATTTTACAATGTACTTCCTTTAACATTATTTTCATTTCAAAAGGTATTTTTGAATGATATAAGTTTTCAGATTTCCATGTTTCCTAATTATCAACTATTTCCTAATAAATATTTTCCTATTCAAGGCTCCAATTATACTTAACAACTTGTGAAAGATATTATCTAGTTTTATCCTCATTTTACATAGAATGAATTATTTACATATTCCTTGCCTTAAGCATTATTCCTTAGTGAAATATCAATTTTCAAATCAAATAAAATTACACAAAAATTTATATTTCCCTAATCCAATGAGTGAACTTCCACTCATTCAAAATACCCATTAACTGTTTGGCATAAATGCCTTACTTATAAAAGTCCCAATTATACTTTATCGCTTATATGGGGTATTAACCTATAAATAATATTTAACGTAAAATGATTATATGTAACTGAATTCTACATTTTCAATTGCATTTATCCCCAATTATCTAATCATGAACTAATATTTCTAGTCTTATATCAGGCATTTTTGATGAGTGAATTTTCACTTCATCACAATATATATATATATATATATATATATATATATATATATATATATATATATATATATATATATATATATATATTATTTTGAATGTTTTTAGCAATAACAGGCTTCTTTTGATATGAAAAAGTTTATTTTTGTTAACGTTTCGTTGTTATATCACAACTTTGTCAAAACTGATGAATAATTGAATTTATGAGATCCTATAGATATTAAAATGTCGAACTTTTTTTTAGAAAAATCAAATTAGTTTTTTTTTGTATCTTCGCTCATTGATTTTCATTATCAGAGGAATATTAAATTAATTAAATCAATTTCAAGATATATATATATATATATATATATATATATATATATATATATATATATATATATATATATATATTACTTCAACTTTATCGTAACAATAGTTGTCAACAATCGATGGTCACATTTTTATTGGTCCATAAATTGTAAATGAATACATATGTGTGATGTGAATAGTTAAAAATTTTCAGGAATATACTAATTACTCCGTCGGAAAGAGAGTTGGTCGAAGCCAGATCTGGGAACCGGACGGATCGTTCCATCAGTTTATTGGAATCTATAGGTAAGACACATTGTTTTTATCCCAAGTTTGACATCTCGGTGTTTCATTGAGAACATATTACTAAAATTTTCATTGTTCCTCTCTTCCTTACCTAGAGAAGTTGATATTGCGTCTACATATCTGGTTACCCCAGCGGTAGGTACCGGCTCATTCACTCCATCCGATTCGTTTCGAAAATCCATAATCTTAGAAAGGTTTGTTAATAATTCCTGTCTTCAATTTCGGTTCTAATGTAAGGCTTTCGCTGTATCAACGATTACATTCTCTATACACATTTTTTGCTAATTTCAATGAACTTCTCGCACAACACTCGCAACCATTTCAGAAAGTGTAATTATATAATTGGAAATACTTCCCAATTCCACAAAAATCGTTCAATTCACTCCAAATATGTTTAGAGCTGCTACGCCAGTTGTCCATTTACAACTGAGTTTCATCAACTCTTACAAGTGTATCAACTATCGCTATTGGATTAGTAACCGGAAACGTATGTCAAACTGTTTCTAACTAATAATCATAAGTATTTTCATTATATTGTTATACACGTCTTACATTAGACAGCTTTGGACTTGGGTAAGTCTGCAAAATCACTTACGCAAACACCGAAACTTTGTTATGAAACTTTACGCTAACACTTGGAGATTACTCATAATGAAGTTGATGCAGAAATTAATCCATCCTGCGAATGTTAACATCAGCGACTTACTATGAAACAAATGGTTTTTGCAAGCAAGGTATTCACAAAATACTCCTACAATTTTTTCAATCATAATAGTTGTGAAGTAAATAATATTGAGATAAAAAAATATTTAGTATTTTCAAAAGATGCTATTTAGGAAACGATTTATGAAAACAAATACTATTCAATTGTTTCACGACGTCTAATTTTGCACTTTATAAAAATTAAATACTATCACATCTTTTCATTATAGCTGCTGTTTTATTCTATTTCATTACGTTTTGGAACAACAGTTTTTCCAGGAATAGATGCCTTATCCAAAAACGGACGACTTTAGGTATTCTATATCAAATTATAAATTAATGAATCCAACATTACTCAATACGACAGTTATTGACTGGTAGATTCTCACATCCATACGCGACTTAACATGTCTTTATGAGTTTAGTTGAATCTCGTTCATAACTTGTGTAAAGTTTTAAACACCTATTGATTTATACATTTCATTGCATGCATGGAAGAAAACATTAGTAGGAATTTATCGATCCGAAGATTGTCTCTGCACTGTTGCATTATGGAAGGATATTCCATGTGCGATCTATGACTGTCGAAACTCCGAATTAGTGTAGAGTTTTTTATTCGAAAAAAAATTTTGATTATGTTATAAATCAGCAATACATATCGCACAGTAAACCTAGTTTTTTTAAAATTCAGTGGACCTACAGTGTAACGGGCTTGTAATCAATGTACAACACCCAACATTTATCACCATTTAACTACTTAAATCTCAGACAAACATATACACCCATACCTTAACCGGGACTGGAACCCGAATCTTACCGCACCATAATGTGCAAGGAAGTGTTACACATGTCCAGACGGCTTTTTATGAACATCGGCTCATTTCGTATTTTATTGCTTTGTTTTCAGGCTGTTATTATGCTATGATGCTCCATTTCTTATAAAGTTATTTCTCTTCATTTCTTCCTAATAATGATAATTAAAGTTTGTAATATATACTATTTTTCAGGTTGTTGTATGTTCAAATAAAATTAATTTTTATATAGTAGTTAAACAAAAACCTATTCGTGTAAAATACTACCTCAGGCTGAGACTTAAATTCAATCATCGCTTATTTTCAATACTTGCATACATTTTGCGTAAAGTACCTGCTCAACATTGAAACAATTTTTTCCTCCAAAATCATGCAGATTTCATGAACAAAATACGCACTCAAGAAAGAATACATATTTTTTTTCGTTCAGAATTCAATTTTTCAGGCACCTTGCTCAAAATTCAATGTTTTTATGAAAAAGTATGTTTATTCCGGGAATATTAAAACGTCAGCGTGCGTATAATTTTACAGAAGATTAAAAAGATTCTCTATTTTCAAATTTACATAACACATTTGTTGTTCCACATTGAATTGACACATATCTAATAGCAATATGCACAGATTAGTGCGCAATCAAGACATCCTTGGACTTCAGGTAGGCGAGCTATAAACAGTTAAAACCAGGAAAACCTAAGTGAATAGAATAGGCCTTCTGATATGGAGTAGCAAAGGCTATCGGCTGCATCAATGTGTTGTCATTTTAGGGCATTTGCATTAAAAAGATAATACAAAACAAGATTGACAGGGAAAATAGATTGAAACACATATAGTTAAAGTTGTAATTAAACATTCATCCAATGATAGATTCAAGTATATTGGTTTGTAATTATACCTGTAATATTGTCTAGTCTACCAGGCGAGATCAGTAGTCACTTACATTTCCTCATATATGGTCAACATTTTAAGTTCTTAGGTTGATTTAATTAACCTAACGGTTAACTTTTTCACGGAAAAGTTAATATATAGATTTCAGTACATGCCAACTATGTTCAAATCTCAATTGCAATGCGTTTCTTTTATTTCATCGTCAATGCTGTTTAGTCACATTAAAGAACTCTGTTAATCGAATCCAACTGGGAATATTTGTAGAAAATCATTTGAAGTTAAGATAATTAATAGGCAAGAAAATTGTATACAGGTTTTTTCAAAAAGATGCGGCAATATTTAAAGAATGACACGGAGGTTTCGCTTATCTCTTCGGGGAAACATGATGTTAAAAACTATAAAATTAATAATTAACCCACATGACTTAAATTTCACTGAATATATTGAAAACTCTACATATGTTTCAGTAATATTATCTTGATAATGGGTTGACCATTATCAAGAGTTTTTAATATATTCAGTGAAACTTAAGTCAAATGGGTTAATTTTTAATTTTATAGTTTTTAATATTTAAAGAGTTGATTAGTCAAACTGGTTAATGAAAAAGTACAACACAAGCACACGTCCCAAATGCCTTACTTCCACGATTTGATATATTTTTGATTAAAACAAATATCTGCTCACCGATTTTTTTTAAACTTAGCATCATTGTTGTTTCAAAAGGCAGTTTGCATGAACCAAAATAGATTGAAATTATTCAGTCCAGTGGTGTTAGAGAGCTCAAGTTGTTAAAATAATTGACAGAAAATATATGCCAAAGACTAATTTAATTTCAATATTGTTTTTAGACAAAGCAAGTGAAACTCTACAACTTCTTCTTAGCCTGATGCTTTTCCATATGTTGCTTCGCTTACGATATGAAAATGCCAACTTTGTATGTACATTTATATTCATCATGTAAAAATATTTTTCTACACGCCTAATTTTTTTTTCAATTTGACAAAAGTCATTTACGTTGATATTATTTGACTACGAATTATTCTGAATCTGTCGCATTTGTAAAGTCCCTTAGCATGAATCACTATACAAATGCCGAGATGACCGACATGCAGTTTACTTATGGAATGTCTGATGGCATGTCATTAGGAAAGCTGGAAGTTGCACGCTTAAAGATTTTTCAGCGCAAAGCTCATGTAACATTTTCGTGAGCATTAATCGACGACTTCAAGAAACAGGCCAAACTAAAAAGAACTGGAAGAACAGGGCGGAAGTGAACTGGTCCAAAGAGGTGTATTGCGACATCTGTGACAAGCGCTTTCTAGGTTTCAATCATTTTTGTAATTTTATGTGTTGATATTGAGTATATTTGATTTTTGTACATTTTATTTATTTATTTTCATCTTGCACTGAAATCTTATTATTTTCAGTTGAATTGTTAACCAATAATTTTGGTAGGTATGTTGAAAGATGTTTTTGTATGCTGAGTAGACATGAAATAAAAGACTTTTAATTTTTTATCATGTAAGAGAAGCAACATATGAGAAAACATCAAGAAGTGAAACTCCTTTCAACTCGGTAATAATGCATTTTTGCACTTTGATTATGGAAATGCATTTTTCATGAAATGAGCTGTCACACCACCCCCTCAATATTGACGTGTTTTTTTTGAAATACCCTATATATATATATATATATATATATATATATATATATATATATATATATATATATATATATATATATATATATATATATATATATATATATATATATATATATATATATTCACCCCATCTCCTAAATAGCCTCCCTCTCCAGTTCTATCATTAACACATCCACCAACACTTTATTAACCTCTGATCAATGTCAATTTACTTCTTGCACAACTATTCGTACATTGTTAAAAAGTATAGTATAATAAAATTTCTTCTACAAATTCCACAATACTTTTTTATTACACTTGACATTTGTTTCGGTCTAGTACCTCATTATATTTTCTTTCACTCGATTAACTGAATTAACTATTGTAGCATTAATCTTCGGATAATGGGTTAGGTTAATCAACCGAAATATATGTTGAATATTTTGAGCAATTGACCAGTTGTTTCCATTTCCATCATACAAGTTATAGCTCATTCGAAGGCGATTGAATAAAGAAATGATATTTTTTTAGCTGTAGGATAATTCTAATAAGCAGTGTAATATTATTGGTGCATTCTCAAGATAGAATTATTGTATTAGAAAGCAGTTGAGAAAAATCTTTCCTGTACTTTCATTCGATTTCATGTAGAATTCAAACCTTTTCACATTTTTTCTGGATATTTATGCTGCTACATTACATCTTATACAAAATCCTGTTATGTGTTGGCGTATTTCCATCAGAGACAGAGTTCCTTTCTCAGTAGACCGAAATGTTACTCTAAATTCATTAAACTTTTGTGAAATCTGTCCAAGTGTTTTGAATTATACTATACTTTTTCTAACAGTCCACACATTTCAACCATACTAAATCAGTATATCATCACATACAGGTCAACATCTCTTCCACACTTGGATACAAAACAAACTACAAGTTCTGCTAGTGACACTAAAGCACTCGCATCCGAAATACCACAGTCATCGGATTTGGGAAGGTATAAAATCTCTTTTTTGTTTGTAAAGTGTTTTCATTTTGTCTTGAATTACCTTGAGGATTTCATTGTTGGAATTTAGCTAACTGGAATTCAAATATGCATATTAGTGATTTGTGATATTTTTAACTGATTGAAACGCGATGTAGGGAATTACTCAACACTTGGCTTATCCATTATTTCACATATGGAATGCATTATGTGAATTGCTTGGGACCAGTTTTTGATAAACTAATGATCACATTTACAAATTTGTTTGAGTAATATCCTAAGAAGTAACTGTCATACATTTAATATGTGGATGATTCAATATAGCATAGTTTCAATAACTTTAGATCCAGAAATATACGAACAAAATTTTCCTGGATTAAACTTTAAAATTAAAAAAAAACTGTGTAGCAAGTATGGCTCACAACATTAGCCATAACATAAGAGAAGTATATAATTCTAATACCACATGGGATATGTATATTTTCAATTGGTTATTATGTACATTACAATTCATTCTGAACTTTCATCGGTTTTCTGATAAATGTCAATACAACGAATTTATAATCAGATGCTTAAAATCAAGTCACATCATAAATTAATAAAAAACGCATAACTATAGTTTGTTTGTCCAGAAGGTGTTTCGTGAAAATGTAGGTATAAATGTAGGTTATTATGTACATTACAATTCATTCTGGACTTTCATTGGTTTTCTGATAAATGTCAATACAGCGAATTTATAATCGGATGCTTAATATCAAGTCACATCGTAAATTGATAAAAAAACGCATAACTATACTTTGTTTGCCCAGAAGGTGTTTCGTGAGAGTGTAGGTATCAATGTAGGTTATTATGTACATTTAAATTCATTTTGGACTTTCATTAGTTTTCTGATAAATGTCAATACAACAAATATTTAATCAAATGCTTAATATTCATGAAAATTTCTGATATTTACTGTTAATATCAGGTCACATCGTAAATTGATAAAAAACGCATAACTATAGTATGTTTGCCCAGAAGGTGTTCCGTGAAAATGTAGGTATTCCTATGGTAAATAGATACCCTTGTATTGAGAAAGGTGTCCTAATGTGTAATCCCTCAACTATTAATCGATCGTTGGCCTAGATCGATCAGCTTTAGATTTGATTTTACATAAAATACTGCGATTACATAAACATTTAAATAATGATCATCGACTGTGTTTCGTCAGCATTCGTGTTTCTCAGCTATTCCCTACATCACGCATGGATATTATGCAATTGTTGGTAAATGAATATGTTATTTCAATACCATGCGACTCTGAAGATGTTAATTCAGAATTTCATCGGATATTACTTAAATTACATTTTATTATTTATCATAAATATGTAATTAATTATTTTCCCTCAACGATATTCATAGAAAAAACAGGAAAGTTTTCATTACACACACTTCAAACCATATGGAACTATCAATTTATCCTGTTTTTTTGAATATTAATTGAAATATTCGTTCATGTATTCATAATCTCATCAATCCCATAAAAGTATTATCTAAATGTTTTTCAGTGTTAAAAATGTTATAATTCATCTAGATTTCAAAAACTCAAATTATTCTCTCAATTATGAAATAAATGAAATTCTTTATTGCCATCTTTGAGTCGCATTGGTTAAAAAACTTGGGAATGACAAGTAGTGTAGTGGCTGTATGTTGGCTGTAGGCGCAAGACGAGTGTACTCACACTACCAGAAATTCGTATACTCGCGCCAAGTACGGAGCGTGGACTAGATTCTGCCTCATCTACGACAAGGTAAAATGGCACTTGTGTCATAAGCCTCTGCATGGCTTTCTTTTGCTTATATACAATCCCTGATGTGTTCGATGTTTACTTCCCTGTGGGTATCATTTCAAGAATCTTGATGTTTTGCTTTGATTTTTGGGATCAATGAACAGAAATTTCTCATATTTTTCGAATGTGCTAATAATTCATTGTTCGGAATGTGTGGACATTAGCTTAGATGCATTTTGAATATTTAAATACAATGATAATCCTACAGAAGTAGTGTAGTAAACTTTCATCAATACCGTATTATAATTTATACATACATATATGTATATATATATATATATATATATATATATATATATATATATATATATATATATATATATATATATATATATATGTTTGAACGTAGAGATTCACGGATGGAAAAATATAATGGTATATTGTTCCGGGAATACATCCGTTGGTTTGTTGAGTGCCTGTTGGGAACTGGCAGACGTTTCGTCAAGGTCTCACTTGACATTATCAATGCTTCAAATGATGGTTATCGATTACTCGGAGTCTGGTGACTGACTCTTTCAGTCACCAGACTCCGAGTAATCGATAACCATCATTTGAAGCATTGATAATGTCAAGTGAGACCTTGACGAAACGTCAGCCAGTTCCCAACAGGCACTCAACAAACCAACGGATGTATTCCCGGAACAATATACCATTATATATATATATATATATATATATATATATATATATATACATACATACATATATTTTCAGACATTGAATAAGTCCAACCCTTTCCGAAAACAACAAAATTGCTACGGAATTTCAAATATAATCGATCTTTTCCACATTTAGATTGACGATTCTAAGTTGATTGATGAATGAAGTTTCTTAAAATGCCCATTAGATTCAACAATAATTTTTAATATTTCTCCACCAACTGGTTAAACTGAAGTTCATTGCTTGTTCGATTGAGTTTAGCGTTTCTTTAACCCTATATTTAGTTGAAAACGCTTCAATTGAGAAAGCTTTATAACGTATTTTTTTCACTGAACCCCAATTCATATCTCGAGTAAAGCCATTAAAGAATTGGATACTTCCTGCTTATTTTGAGATATATATATATATATATATATATATATATATATATATATATATATATATATATATATATATATATATATATATATATAGGAAATGAAATTTTTTGTGATTATGGCACTGAACGAAATTTAAGAAAATGAACACTAGAACATTCATTCGAAAAATTCAAATTAATCTAGAGAATGTTATAGCAGAGCTAGATATGTGAACGTGTACGATGTGATGTCTCTATTATCCTTCAAGGGATAAATGTTAGAGAAGTATTGAAATCGATGCCACACCTGATGAAAGTGCGAGACATATATGTTTCGTTTTGCAAAGAACTCGTCAGTCGCACCACGTCCATCGAAGTAAGGCAACGATTTCAACCCCCAAGCATCTTCTTGTGACTCCAAGTGGAAGACCGTAGATTATTAATACTCCACAATTCCATCTATGGGAATCAGTAGAAAACACCTCTCAGATTATAGACACACCAAGCATCGAAAAGCAATTTAGTAGATACCTACGGGTATAGAAGATATGTGAAATTTCGATGCTTGGTGTGTCTATAATATGAGAGGTGTTTTCTACTGATTCCCATAGATGGAATTGTGGAGTATTCATAACTCTACGGTCTTCCACTTGGAATCACAAGAAGATGCTTGGGGGTTGAAATCCTTGCCTCACTTCGATAGACGTGGTGCGACTGACGAGTTCTTTGCAGAACGAAACATATATGTCTCGCACTTTCGTCAGGTGTGGCATCGATTTCAATACTTCTCTAATATTTATCCCTTGAAGAATAATGGAGACATCACATCGTACACGTTCACATATCTAGCTCTACTACAACATTCTCTTGATTAATTTGAATTTTTCGAATGAATGTTCTAGTGTTCATTTTCTTATATATATATATATATATATATATATATATATATATATATATATATATATATATATATATATATATGTATTCGTTATGTGAATATTCCATAATGGATCTAAAAATTTTTCAAGGTATATCGCATGATTTAGAAAAACTAACTGCAACAGATTCATATTCATATAAACATAGTCATTTCAATTTATGACAATTACACACGATTTCGCGGCTACTTGAAAATTCATCACATATTACATCACATATAAAATCACAATGGTGGACTCAGTTTTGCAAGCCTTTATACATGCTAACTTTCTGAGATTAATAATGTAGATGCATGTTAGCTGGATAACTTGTTAAGGCCGAACCTACATTTTCTACCTATTACAAATGATGAGATTTCAATTTCAGCAAATCTATATCATTATTCAAGATATTGGAAGAAGAAGAGGCTGAAATGTCATCGTATGATCAACCAACCATGCTAAAATTCTTATTGGCTTTGTGGTACATTGTAACAAGCAAGTCGGAATTGATGTGTTATCTGATTATTTTCCTGAATCAGATTCACTCAGCAACGTTTTTGTCTCTAGCTTTGCCATTGATGGTATTTTTGTGGGGAACTCTGACTATGCCGAGGCCGACTAAGACGTTTTGGGTTTCAATTATTGCGTACACAGAGGTAACTAAATGTATACACTGGTATTCTAACTATTACCGAAGATGTAATTATAGTAGTATCTTCTTGATTATAGTAATTCTTATTGTACCTTCTTTTCTTTTTACATAAATCATGAAGTCGTTTTTAACTTGTTTGGGTTCTCCAAAAATATGTTTGAACTATTATATTGATATTCGAATTGATAAGTGATGCCGCTTTTTTAGTTTTTATACAGAAATATGGAAATTAGGACACAACAAATTTTGCATGTTATTACTATGCTGCCAATAATTGAAAAATATTGTTTTATTCGTGATTAAATTTCTAAGTATGTTATTTGAAGAATACTGATGATCACCCTCAAACGTTAGTATATATATATATATATATATATATATATATATATATATATATATATATATATATATATATATATATATTTCGAAAGTTTTTAGCAATAACAGGCTTTTTTTGATATGAAAAACTTTATTTTTGTTGACGTTTCGTTGTTATATTACAACTTTGTCAAAACTCAATTCAGTTTTGACAAAGTTGTAATATAACAACGAAACGTCAACAAAAATAAAGTTTTTCATATCAAAAAAGCCTGTTATTGCTAAAAACTTTCGAAATAAAATATCTTAAACAGGCAATAAATCAATTTCAAGAAATATATATATATATATATATATATATATATATATATATATATATATATATATATACAATCATACAATTTGGTTACTGTTTCATCTTTTATATAAGCTCAATATTTATTGGTGATTACAGGTGTTTGAACCGATAACATGAAGAAATATAAAGGTATATTGGACGTTTCGGAGATTTATCTTCCTTCCTTAGCAGTATAAATATATTATCCTTCAGATATTTCTTGCTTCTTCTCAACAATATCCAATTTTTCAATGTTAATGTATCTCTTCCCGGTCTGTCAATGTCTATGACATCTTAACTATGTTCAAATTAATGGTAAATTTGTTATATGATATAGACATTGACAAACCGTGAGAGATACCAAAACGTTGAAAAATTAGATTATTGTTAAACATAGTCAAGCGAAGAAATATCTGAACATCTGAAAGATAATATATTTATACTGCTGACGAAGGAGGAGAAACCTCCGAAACTTACAATATACCTTTATGTTTCTTCTTTTAATTCTTTAAATCACCAGTAGTCACCAATAAATATTGAGCTTATATATATATATATATATATATATATATATATATATATATATATATATATATATATATTAGTGTTTTAATAATTTCAGGTTATCGTCCTAATAAAATGCATGTTCCAATTCGATATTATACCTTGGAACCGAAAATCAGAGGTTGTTAACGGTCCTCTTTACCCTCCAAGAATCATAGGTATTGAAAGAAAACATAATTATGCTTTATGGGATCTGTTGCTTCTACTGGTAGTCTTCTTTCACAGGTGGGTACCTATATCTACATTATTTTAATATGACGGTAACAGTTCACCTGACGAATCCGTTTTCCCAAGCATTTAACTACAACGAAGTGGAAAAATATGTAAAATATATTTTTGGTATTTCCTTTCTTGATTAAACATGAAAACTCATAGTTTGAAATCACAGGGTTGAACACTCCTGAAGAAGTGTGATGTCATTATGAGATTATTCTAGG
The DNA here is from genome assembly GCA_030704895.1 of Henosepilachna vigintioctopunctata. Lineage (NCBI taxonomy): Eukaryota > Metazoa > Arthropoda > Insecta > Coleoptera > Coccinellidae > Henosepilachna > Henosepilachna vigintioctopunctata. Next base: position 328,308 of record JARQZJ010000109.1, read on the forward strand.
TTTGTTAGTTGAGTGAAATGAGACGTTACCTGATAAAACCTTAGTGTAATTTAATATGTTAATTATCGCAGATTCATGTTGAAGTCTATGGGTCTATGGCAAGGAACAACTCCTAATCAGAAAACCGTTCCTGGGTTCTACAAGATCGATGAAAGCGGCAATCTGAGCCATTTTGAGCACAATCGAAAACTTTCTCGACAAGAGACAAGGTAAACTAATTGCGTTTATTGATATGAAAATTTTGAATGTCACTGACAGTTATTACAAGTCGTGATTTTTTCTTTAAATGTAACGTATTAATGAATAGATAAATTTTATAAATTATAAGTTAATACCAATGGCTTGATCAATATCATTGGAAACAAGTTCATTGTTTGCTTTCTTGAAAGCTACATGGCAAGCAAATCTCATATATAAAAAGCATTCAATAGCCTCATCATTGGCTATAAATACTTTCAGATGCAGCAAGATCGTCAAACTCAGTAATCATCCAACTTCGCGAATCACCCACATTGTCCAAAATACTAAAAAAAAAAGATCATTATATTAATTCTTGCAAAGTTATTCGGTTGGTTTATGTACAAATATCAGGCAGGACATAAGTGACGATCAGTGTAGCGATGTCTTTATTGATATGTTTAAAATCAGGCTTAAACAGCCTGAAACTTGTGAGTGTGGGAAATCTGTTTTATTAGTTGACCACAGCTCGACACAGCAAAAATTTGTAGCGATACGTCAACTATACATAATCAATAAAAAAAATTTCAATAGAAAAAATCTTTTTTCTCAATCAGTTATGGAGTACAGTTCTTGGAAGAAAATGTAAGGAATAATTTAAAAGAATATACTTCATTATATAAAAGATATATTGATTGTTTAATATCAGCAACTAAAGATCATATTAAAATTTTATACAAGAACGTTTTAATAATTTTCATAATGAATTACAATCACACTTGAAGAAGAAACAAATGAAAAATTGAGTTTTCTTAATATAACAATTATCAGAAAAGATTTTAACAAATTTTAACTAAGTGATACATAAAAGATATGAGTTCTCAACGAACAATCAAATATAAAAGTAATCATCACTATTCCGAAAAAAGAGGATTTAATTATTAGTTTCCTGAAGAGATCATTGAAATAACCTGTCTAAGGCATGGAACACAGGAAGGAGTTCGTACACTGCACATAAAAAATAATTACCCATGTGATTTAATGAAAAAAAATCATTGAAAATAGGATTCGTAAATTCTATAATACTTTACAATCAACAAAAAATAGATCCAATAAAAATAATAACATTCCAATACCTTATATTCCTAGACTAAATACGAATATTGCGAAAATATTGAAGCCTTATAATTTAGTAATAGCCCATACCGCAAAAAATCAAGTCAAACAAATATATAGGTACAAAGTTGAAGAGCGAAACAATAACTCAAGAAAAATATCATACAGTTTATAATATGACTTGCAATAATTGCAGTAGATGCTATATATGTCAAATATCACAAAATATTGAAGAACGAATTAAAGCACACAAATATGCAAAAACCCACAAAATCCATAGAATCAATACACAACAATCTCAAAACATATTCAAACATGTTCATCAAACAACATATCTCAAAACTCGTTCTTTCCTGATCAACCATCAATTTCACACACATAAACTCGAAATAAATATTTAAATATAAATTTTCTGGATTAGTATATAGTATTTATAAAAAATATGTAACACTCATTTGAATCACCGGGCTCACCATGCTTTCAGAGGTTTCCTCATAGTGAAGAAGACTAATAAATAAACTTCCGAAGCGGGTGCTGAGTCAGAAATGTACCTCTGAATACTAAGGAGGTAAAAAAACTAAGATTTCAAAAAAATTGCGTTTGACGTTTTGATATTCATAGTAATTCATGAAATTCAATTGATTAATTTGTTATTACAATGTTGTAATCAACAACGAAACGTTAACAAAAATCAAGATTTTTACATTACAAAGAGCCTGTTATTGTTAAAAGTTTATAAGCAACACTATCAAACAGGCAATAAAAAAAAAATTGAAATATACATATGTCTAGAAATTACGGTATATAGGTATATATATATATATATATATATATATATATATATATATATATATATATATAATTTCGAAAGTTTTTAGCAATAGCAGGCTTTTTTTTTGATATGAAAAAGTTTATTTCTGTTGACGTTTCGTTTTACAACTTTGTCAAAACTAATATAACTAACATAACAACGAAACGTCAACAGAAATAAACTTTTTCATATCAAAAAAAAGCCTGTTATTGCTGAAAACATTCGAAATAAAATATCTTAAACAGGCAATAAATCAATTTCAAGATACATATATATATATATATATATATATATATATATATATATATATATATATATATATATATGTAGGTATGTTTACACAATATACGATATATCTTTCAGCGGTTAAATTTGTGTATGCGGATTTTGTTGTATAGTTTTGTGATGTAATGTTGGATGAAACAAGAAATATTTGTGCTTACCATAAACTTCCACTCGATATCAGAATGTACAATCATTTGAATCCATCTTTAGATATCCTATTTCAAAGCTCTATTCCATCCCCATCCTGAACCGCATTTCCATGGATTTCCTTACAGATCCTTAAGTTCCCTCAATAAGAGATTCAGAACCCTTTTGAGCCAAACAACAATTACTGGAGGAAGTATAAAAAGTGATGTAGATAGTTTTCACAGGAGGGGTACTTTCCTGCACAGACTTTTCAATAACTTTCGGATGTTTGGCTACACCCCAGATACAAGGTAGATTTTCCCTCATACGTAGGTACTATATTATTTCAATAAAAGTTAATGACAGACAATGGTTAGGTTTTATTTGCATGATTATTATGTAAACATTTTCAAGTAAAAGTTAATTCATATACGTTTAGATCATACACTTACAAAAAATATATTTTGTTATATATTTACAATATATATATATATATATATATATATATATATATATATATATATATATATATATATATATATATATATATATATATATATATTTATGTTTATGTGTGTGTATATTCAGCTTAGTGTTACCTACATTAGCATTATTTAAGCTTGAAAGTTCCTAGGATTATTCAACAAATGATTCATCTTTGAGGAAAGCCTTCGTCGTTTCTTCATATATACTTAATTATTAGAACATGACTTCAGTCCTGCAATTAATTTTAAGTTCAAATATTTTTCTAGTCATACATGATATGAAGATATGAAGTCATACAAGATATGATTTCTCTTCACGATACGACTTATAGTGTCCGATTACATTACTTTATGCACATTTGCTATGAAAGCATTAACAATTCGAAGAAATTTTCAGTTATGCAGGTTGAATTGATGAATTTCAATTTCTACATTTTTATTTAAACGCAGTTCAATTAAATTACGTTGTCTGTAGACCACAATGACTACCATTTTTCGGTCAATATTAAAGTTTTTAATATATATTTGGTATTACATATATCTCGAGGAATATGGTAGTTTCAGTGTATATTAATCACATTTTCAAATCTCAAATATTCGTTATACGCGTACCCACCTAAGTAATACAGTGCAGATAGAATTCGGTTTAAGAAATGTTGATTTATGTATCAAATCGAGTATATATTTTCATCACGTTCCAATGAGGAATTGATTTATTCAATTTTTTTTCGCATTTTCTATCAATTTTTATACTTCTACTTTCTGATACTGATAGACAGTATAACATATTCGACATTATATGATGTTCAAGAAGACTGGTTTCAGTAAATTTTATTCTCCCTCCTGAAGTTATGAAGATGTAATGTGAACGTTATATATATATATATATATATATATATATATATATATATATATATATATATATATATATATGTGTGTGTGTGTGTGTGTGCATTGGAAATCTTACACCCTCAACTCAATATAATGATATTGGATAATAATACTCAATACTCAGTATAAATTATGATTGGATAACTTTTGTTAACGAATGTCGATGCATTCTGATCTCGCTTTGTATATATGCAATTCCATTAGAAATAATCATCAATTCCAAAAAGTCATATAAATGTTGCACAATACTACATTTACTTAAATTATTAATTTTTTTAATAATGTTCTGGTTAACAAGTGACTAATTTCACTTTTTGTTGTATTTTGCCTTTTGCTGGTTTTTCAAAATGAATTCGTCGATCTGTTGGTATGAGCACAGTTTTTGTGCCTAGTAAAACTACAGCATTCACAGCCTGATAAACTACATCAATATTTGCGAATCGTACATAAATTTCCATTTCAATTATTATTTCTCAAACCACTACGTGTTTAATGACCCACACACTTGCTGCTTTACCTCCTGAAGAGCCTTCCTTTCTGAACTCCCTTGTGGTCTCAAGGACAGTTGTGTATTAAGTATTATTATAGGTGAAATATCACATTTATCGTGAAAAAATTTTAGTTTTTTACAGAAAATGAATGAAATATCCAAAAAATATATAGAATTTCTGCAAAATTAGGATCGGCAAAAAATAAATAGGTGAACATTTTAGTATTTTGTGCAGGAACCATTTTAAAAATTACAAATTTCCGTGCAGTGGACCCTGATTATAAGGTATAAACCTTATGGTCAAACAATTATAAACAGATTGATACCGGGAGAGACTGTGAAGGTTTGGATATAATGCATAACTGGGGGTCACAAGGTGTCTAAAATACGTATTGATATGAAATATACAGTCCAAAAGCAGACGAAAGTTAGTCCGTTTCCTGATCAAGTGAAAACTAGCCTGCAACTAAATTTTTTCATCACTTGCTGCTCAAGTTGAATGAAAATCAATACCTGCATTACACATAGTGTAAAATATTAAATAATAATGATTGAATCGAAAGGGGAAGTGACTTTTGTCTACTTAGAAAATAAAAATATTCTTGAATTTTAAAAAAATCGGAACTTGCTCAAGGAAAATGTATTTGCTAGTTTAGCACACTAAAATGGTAGCACCAGACAACCATTATATATTTGGTTTCATCAATATCAGATTCAATAAATATAAAAAGGTATGTATTAGGTCTGTGGGAATTCAATATTGTCTCAATCCGTAATACTTTTGAAGTAAATTCTTCATTAGTAATAATAATGAAGAAAGCCATTCCAAATTCAAGCCATATCACGCTATATCAGAATAAATATTTCATTTGAAAAAAGAAAACTCGAAGCATCATTGTCCTATTGATTAAATTTCGTAGCAAATGGAGCCATGCTGAAAATTTTTTTTCTGGGCCTTCAAACCAAGATATTCATTCCACTTCAACATATAAAATAAATATTTAAATCTGTCACAAAACTGTTATGTTTTGTTAAGTTTGAAACCGTAGTATAGCGAAACAATTTAGTATAGCTTTTCTAGTGGGGCACATATGTGTAAAACTACAAGCATATATAAGATTTTGCTTCGTCAGCATTAGAACTATTCATATATGTTTCGTTTGCAATTTAATGTTCATTAAATTCAACAGCGTGTACCACGACTATGAAACTGCTCAAGATCAAGGATATGTAGACGAAAATGGCTTGATGAGAGAAGAGTCTAGCGAATCGAAAGTCGAACTACCAGATGATGAAGAACTTAATAGTATAATTAAAATAACCACTCACAAAATTGATCCTGTCGATAATCTTACGGAGACACTGAAACTCGCGTAAGTCAAAAATTTCAATTGTTACTATAGTTTCGATGGTTGTGTAAAATGTGATCATATTCTCTTTCATATTCTTTTCATCACTAGCTCTTACTCTAGGACATTCGTCATATATATATATATATATATATATATATATATATATATATATATATATATATATATATATATATATATATATATATATATATATATATATATATATATATATATATATATATATATATATATATATATATATATATATATATATATATATATATATATATATATATATATATATATATATATATATATATATATATATATATATATATATATATATATATATATATATACATATATATTTATATATAAGGAAATGAAATATTTTCGTGCTTATGGCACTGAATGAAATAATTTAAGAAAATGAACACTAGAACATTCACTTGAAAAATTCAAATTAACCAAGAGAATGTTATAGTAGAGCTAGATATGTGAACGTGTACGATGTGATGTCTCCACCATCCTTCAACGGATAAATGTTAGAGAAATATTGAAATCGATGTCACACCTGACGGAAGTGCGAGACATATATGTTCCGCAAGGAACTCGTCAGTCGCATCAAGTCCATCGAAGTGAGGCAACGATTGCAATCTCCAAGCATCTTCTTGTGACTCCAAATGGAAGACCGTAGAGTAATGAATACTCCACAATTCCATCTAAAGGAATTAGTAGAAAACACCTTCCAGATTACAGACACACCAAGCATCGAAATTTCACATATCTTCTATACCGGTAGGTATCTACTAAATTGCAATGTCTATTTGACAAATATCATCATACGATGTTTTCAAATGTCAATAGAATGCGTTAGTAGTACGCTCACGTTTATTCCATATTTTATTCCTGAAATACGGGGAAACATTCTCTTGGTTAATTTGAATTTTTCAAATGAATGTTCTAGTGTTCATTTTCTTGTAATATATATATATATATATATATATATATATATATATATATATATATATATATATATATATATATATAATTTATATATATATATATATATATATATATATATATATATATATATATATATATATATATATATATATATATATATATATATATATATATATATATATATATAATTTATATATATATATATATATATATATATATATATATATAATGTATTATTTTTTTTAGTGAAAATTGAAGTCACATCTTAAACTTTTCGAACTCGACTGGGATGTGTCCCAGTCAAGAAAACTTTTAGATGTCATTTTAATTCTCAATTTTCGCTATAAAAATTATAATACAATCTTTGTGTCTTCAAGTGACACGAAGAATAATGGTACTATATATATATATATATATATATATATATATATATATATATATATATATATATATATATATATATATATATATATATATATATATATATATATATATATACATATATATACATATATATATATATATATATATATATATATATATATATATATATATATATATATATATATATATATATATATATATATATATATATATATATATATATATATATATATATATATATATATATATATATATATATATGTATATATATAGGGAGTGGGGGTAAACACGAACGCGGGGTAATCCCGAACGCAACGGTTCTGATGTGTTAGAAAGAGATAAGCATATTTCACTTATCGCCATCCTGGAGATCACGCCACCATTAGTGCCAGTCAACAAACCGAGCGACGCGGACACACGTACTTATCAAGGTATGCATTTTGTTATATTTTGCAAGATTTTGATCTAACTTTGTCGTAAATGCCACTTGGTGTTACTTGATTTTTATTGGAAATATTTATTTAACTTTTACTTACTGGAATACTTACATATTAAGATGCTAAATAACAATGACGCAATCCGCAAAAGTAATATAACCTAAAATATTTATTTCAATATTTATTTTTCGATCCGGCGGGGTAAAGGCGAACACTCCATGTCGGGCAATCCCGAACGTTCGTCATTACCCCATCATTTCGTTGGTTCCCACTTAATCTATTTTTTATGATTGTTCCAGATGCCTCGTAATTACAAACGAGACAGTGACGAAATACAGTCTAGAAGATCTCAAAAAGGCTATAGATGATGTTAAAACCAATAAACTTAGCATCGGCAAAGCTGCAGAAATTTATAATGTTCCAAAAACTACCATTTTTGATCACCTGAAAAAGCCAGTGATTTAAATTGCCAAGAGCTGGTCGGAAAATTTTATTCACAGAGGACCAAGAAGCGGAACTCGCGGATTATATCATAACATGCAGTAAACATTATTACGGCCTAACCATAAAAAAAATTCGCCAAATTGCATACCAATATGCTGAGAAGAATAAACTTCCTCACAATTTCGACCGAGTAAAACAGCTAGCCGGGAAAGACTGGTATTACAGCTACATGAAAAGACATCCAAGCCTATCTCTGAGGACACCTGAGGCGACTTCACTTAATCGTATCACAGCATTCAATGAAACTGACGTTCAAGTTTTTTATGATAATTTGAAGGCCATACAAGAGAAATATCATATTCAACCTGATAAAATTTTTAACGTCGGCGAGACAGGTATATCAACAGTACAGAAAAATCGGAAAATAGTAGCAGTAAGAGGCCAGAAACAAGTCGGTAAGGCAACGAGTGCCGAAAGGGGGTCTACAACAACATTGGTTTGTGCATTTAGTGCAGCTGGTCAATACATTCCACCATTTTTTATCTTCAAAAGGAAGCGCATGAATCCACTATTACTAAAAGGTAGTAACCCTAACATGATTGGAGCTGTGTCAGACTCTGGATGGATAAATGAAAGCCGTTTTGTTGATTGGCTACACCACTTCATTTCATATGCAAATCCTTCAAAAGAAGATACAGTGTTGCTAATATTGGATAACCATGAAAGCCATATAAGTCTTGATGCTTATTCACTATGCAGAGAACATGGAATCATTATGCTGACTTTGCCACCACACACCTCACATAAACTCCAACCTTTGGACTTGACATATTTTGGTCCTATCAAGACAGCATACAACCAAGAATGTGAGAATCACATGGCAAATCGATTTGGACAGCCCATCACACAATACGATATAGTAGAGTTGTTTACAAATGCTTTCAACCGATGCAGTAACCTTCAAAAAGCAGCAAGTGGTTTTAGATCTGCAGGAATATATCCCTTGCGCCCCATTGAGTTCGATTCAATTGAGCCAAACATATCCCAAAATAACGCAGTAACCGAAGTGCACAGTGTTGAAGATTATAATGTTCAGGCATCCGATACAGGTCTTGCTAATTCACAATGCCAAAATACAAGCACACATGAACTTCATCTATCCGATATTGTTGAATTGCCTGTGCTTCCTCCAAAAGTATCAAAACGCAATATTAGGAAGAGAAAATCTACTATTCTAACGAGCACACCTATGAAAGAGCAGTTAGAAGAGAAGGAAAACCGAAAAAGAGCAAAAGCAGAAGAAATCAAGGAAAAACCAGAAAGAAAACCTCTGAATAAGAAAATTAAACGAGTATTGAAGAATTTCAATAATATGAAAGAATTTAATGACCCTAATCAAAATACAAAAGAAAAAGGAAAAAAGAGGTAAAATGGAGACTTTTTTTGTATCTTTTGTGAAGAAAAATATATAGATCCCCCCGTTGAAGACTGGATAATGTGTTACGTGTGTGGAAAATGGGCTCACGAGAATTGTATCGATGGACAGTCAACATCGGCGGGTTATAAATGTGATCACTGTCGAAATAAATGTTACGTAATTACGTACGTAATTACCCCACTTGGTGTTCATAATTACCCGACTGATATCGGGAAAAACCGAACACTAAGAGTTTTGTTTTTTATCCATATTTTCATACTCTATTAAAAAAAATGAATTTTGTCTAGTTAATTCGTTACATAGATGAGTAAACTTTATAATTGAACAATTAAAGAAGCTCTGTGATTAAATTTCACTGTTTTATTTGAGTTTTTCCTTAGGTGTTCGTATTTGCCCCACTTTCACCATATATATATATATATATATATATATATGGTTCATATATATATATATATATATATATATATATATATATATATATATATATATATATATATGGTTATATATATATATATATATATATATATATATATATATATATATATATATATATATATATATATATGGTTCATCTTCATGTCCTAGACATGCTGTTTAGGATCTGACAATTATCTGGAGGTATTCGCCTCAAATTCAATGCATGGAATATCTGACAATTAAAAAGTTATTTTCTAATTCTTTTTTTACAAGTTTTATAAACTTTCCACTTCTTTTGTCACTCAAATTGTTGGATTAGTGGAAATTACACTTTCGGGGATCCTGAAGATTCAAGAAATCGATTTTTTGCATTATTTCAATACATTCCTTATGTATCTAAGAAATTGTAGACATAGTTATATAGGCATAGACATAGTTATATAATTATCTCGAAATATTCTCAAATATACAGCACTAAACACAGTGAGGTATCGAGCAGGTTTACGATCGCTCGGGCAGTTCGGGCGCTCTCTCTCCTTCCTAGGTCGAAAAACTCCGAATTATTCATCATAATATTCGTCCAATCTACGGAGAAATTTCCAACGACAAACTTTTCACGAGATGATTAAGCGGACATACGCAAAGTTAGCACGAAGCTTTCAACTCTGCCGTCTGGCGCATCAACCCAAAACACTTCAGAAGCTATGCAGGAATGTTCAGCGAAAGATATTCCGCAGTTTTAAATATTATGTAGCTGCTTGATTTGAAAATTGGCCAAATTTACAAGATGTTTGCGGATAACGTCGTTGCACAACGGATAGAGAGGAAAAATCGGCATGCAGCAAGGATGCTTACACTAAACTGGCATTTCATCAGAGCGAGTGTTTTGAGGAGAAAGAAGGTTTATTTTATAGAGAAGGGATAGCCGATTATTTAGCGTATTATAACGATAAGTAGCCGAAAAATATCAATTTTTTGACCGAAAACTCTGAAACCCAATTTCTAGAGTTTTCGTTTTTACGATTCTTCTGAACTGGCGGGAGTGATAGCAAAAAAACTAGACGACCAATCAAAACAAATCAGAGCTTGTTAGCTTTACTATTGTTTTCTCTTCTTTAAGAAATGAAAACATACCCAAAAAAAATTCTTAGCAATTTTTATAGCAGGTTGAAATTATTTTTTTACAGAAAGCACATTTTTTGTTTCAAACCTGATAGAAAACATTGGAATTTCATCATTTCTTCAGTTTTTCTTAGTTCATATGGAAGAGAAATATATGAAAATCAAAATGGTATTCAGTTTCAGATGGAAATTACCAGCTCCATCTGTCCCGCCGATTGAAAACAGCAGTTGAACGAATGTACCTAAAAACCGAGCGCCTGTGAACATTTTTCTCTGAAAAAAAATTTTTTTCTCATCTTCAGATATATAATGGAATAATCTGAAAAGTTAGCTCGACTTGCTTCATTTTTCCTATTCTAAACAAAATTCAGAAAAAATCGATTTTTCGAACCTTCTAAATCAGGATCCTCCATTAAGCATGTTATTAAATATCACCCTACCTTAATCTGACGCACTGGAGAATTTCTGATAATCCGTTTTTCCCCCTTTTGATCCTTTCCTTTCCCTTGACGGGCGGCCATATATATGGGACTCATATTCGAGGGAAGAACTTCAACGAGTACAAGGTATCTCCCGGTATGTTAATCTGCCGCACATTATTAAATCCGGAATTCCCCGCTTAGGCTCCCCTACCATATTAAAAACCAAACTGATTTTCATAATTATTAAATAAAAACAAATATGATTAATATTAATACTTTAAATTTGTTCTCAGGGCGAAAGAATATATCGATACATTCAGGTCATTTTTTACTCAGTTAATTCAGCCTACCTCTAGAATTGCAGCAGATGTATACTCTTATATGTTTCTGTGTGACTTTTTCAACTTCTTCGTTCTGCTATTAGGATACACTTCATTTGGAGTAAGTAAATTCTTCTATGTTGAAATGTAATTGATATAAAACGTAATTGATGTAATGAATACATCAATTACTCTTGATTCTTGAATGTATATGCCAGGACACACAATATGTGTGAATGTAGAAATAATGGGTTTCGATTACATACTGAATTTTGAACGACTATAATCAAAATATGTTTTTTTCGGTATGTCATGTATCTTTTTTCCCTTTAGATATAAATAATCGATAAGTTGATCTATAATTTAGACAATTTCTTTCTGAATTGATTGACATCACGAAACGAAAAAATCGTTAAACAACAGAATATCTTAAAAGCTATAAAATTAGAAATAAACACACTTGACAAGTTTCACTGAATATATTAAAAACTCTACATATGTTTCGGGTGGTTAACCCATTATCAAGAGTATACAATATTACTCAATATTGTACTCTGTAATATTGTATACACTCGATAATGGGTTAACCACCCGAAACATATTCATAGTTTTTAATATATTCGATGAAACTTGTCAAGTGTGTTAATTTTTAATTGTATAGTTTTTAACATAATGTTTCACCAAGAGGTAAGCCAAACCTCCATGTCATTTATTGAGAATATTTTGAATCGGATAATACAAAAGAGAGTTGAGTTGTTTAATTATGTTTAATCAAAATTAGTGAACTCAAATTTGTTTTACGAAAAATTTGAGAATTTCAAAAGTGTCGTTTTTTGATCAAGCTAGTTAACATTGAATCTGAGCCTCATAACGAAATTTGGGTATTAGATTTTTTGTATCTTCACAAAATAGGTACGCAAAAAAAAATAGTTTTCTCATTTCCCCTTTAGAATGATCCAGTAAGACGAAACAATTCAAAAAATATTCACAGTTACATAGCATTCAACTTCTTCAATTCTAAAAGTTCTGTTTTTCACTATCGTCAATAAATATTGAAGATAGGCATCCATCTAGAGAATCTAGAAACTTCAAACAAAACAATTGTCAAGTAATAGATATAACTTTGTGAAACTTAGCCAAGAGTTTTTATTCAATCAACATTAAAACCTCGGATCTAAGGTGTAGACTTTCATTTATCTATGTCAAAGGTTATTTGTCATCTATAGGTGGAGCTATATTTCCTCGAATCTGTTCATTTAGGTAGCTGTACCATTTCAAAGATCAATCTTAGGTAAAGCTGTTCCCTCATTATCATGAATAGTTTTCTAGGAATAGCTCAGTTATTTAGGGCTAATTGTTCCAACTTTTTTGGTAGAATTTGTACCTTTCTACCCGCTTTTTCAAACTGAATTATCGAATTTTTTGTCTCAAAATATATGGATAACTGTATAGAATATCAACAGACAATGAAGTATTCTTAAAAATGTTTTTTCAAGTCCGAAGTTTTTAATCAAGTCGAAAATGTTTTCTTTAGCCGCGTTTGACCTATATGTGCCCTGTTGACTATCAAATACTTCCAAAATAGCAAATTGGAATAGTTGAAACGATTTGAATTTCTTATAACCGTGCAGTTTTTCATCTGGGAGAGATCTTCCAGATTTTCATCGTTTTTCAAATGTTAAAAACCTTCAGTAGTTAATGAATTTAGAATCAAACCGAATCCAATGAGTCTCCTATAATAAATGTGGTTTTCGCTTAACTGAAACCGGAATTTTGGTGATGCAAACGTATTTTTCTATATCGAATGAATCAAAGCTATGTCTTGCCCCCTTCAATGAAAAAGTTTTTAAACGCAGGTGTTAAGGATCAAGCTTTTTACTTTTAGTAATCTCTATAATGAAATATATTTTCACAAATATGAGTTCAGTCTATATCTTATGCATATAGTTCAGTCGAAAACTCACACTTCTGGTTATATAACGGCACTTGCCAGTCTACTTATTTGACTGTAGATTTTTTTTTAATTCAGTGGACCTTCACTTTAACGCAGCTTCCGAACGGCGATTGGGCTTGTAATCAATATACATTACCCAGCATATATCATTCATTAAACCAGTGGTTCTCAATCTTTTTCAAAGACTTAGTGAAGTATTAAATTTCTGCGTACCCCTTCCTTCCCTTGCGCGAACGCTTAGTAGACTCGTCCATTGCAGTATGAAACCAGAGAGTATAATTACAATTTTCATGAACCTACCCGTTGTACCCCCTGAAATTTTTCGCGTACCCCTTGGGGGTACGCGTACCACAGTTTGAGAACCACTACATTAAACTACCTAATTCATAGACAAACACAAACACCTGTGCCTTCAGCGGAGCTCGAACCCGAGTTCTACGGAGCTACGGAGACCGGCGAGAGTAGTAAACCATGATATATATAAGTGTTTCCTATTTCGTGATCCGTTTCATATATCCCTATGAGGGTGCTTCTCAAAAGCCTCCCTGAAAGTGATACCATCTTTTCTAAGGATATATTTTTTGCGTGTGGGGATGCATACCCTTTTAACTCTCCTTGTCTTTTTATTCTTTCTTGTTGTTACTTTTATTTTAACAGCACATTAGCTGTTTACGGTATTACACCACAGTTTTTCTTTTAGATAAGAATTTTGTGATCTGCTGCATTATATCCCTATGCTGGCTAGTATATAATATAAAGAATGAAAAACAGTTGTGATGAGAAAAGTGCTTTTATGAAAATGGGTTGCTAATAATTGTTCTCTTGCAGATCACATAAAAACCCGTCATAGTCTGCACTATTCTAAAGTGTACAAACGTAACAGAAGCAGAATTATTTTGCAATGGTCGAACCCTAAAGAGAAATTAAAATTTTTTCAACTCAGTAACAATGAAAGTATTTTATACCAGTTTAAATTACATATACTTCTAGTTCTAGACGTGAACTGACGACATAATTCATGACAGACGTTGATTGAAAGTATTTCATTATTAATTTTCAGGCTAACCAAGGTGATGGCGGAGGTGTTACATCCTATTTAGAAGACAATAAGATACCAGTCCTATTCCTATTGATGCTGATTATTCAGTTCATGTTGATAATAATCGACAGGGGTATCTACCTCAGAAAAAACCTGGTTTTGAAAATCATATTTCAATATTTCTTGGTAATATTCCTGCATATATGGTTGTTCGTTCTTTATCCAACAATTACAGAGAGGTAAAGCATATTTCATCTGAATGTCTATCTAGTCGATAGTCTATAAAACTGTTCGTTGATATTGCCACGAATAAAATTTCATTTTGATGTCATTCTATAATGAGAATGCAAGTGATATGATCAGTAATTGGAAATGAAATTTTTTACTGGCTAAAGTGTTTCAGAAATTATGATCACAATAATTAACAAATGTAATAAACTATAGGGAGATTTTTTTATCTGATTAAGATAATGTGTAGATTATACGTACATTCTTGAATATATATTTTCTCATTTGTTGTTTCGTTATCATATTTCGGTTGTATGAGTTATTTCTAATGTCTTCTAATGTCATCTTTATCACTTATTTGTAATTTTTTTCTCGCAGGTCCTTCAATTCTGTAATACCCCCACAAATGTACTACATGATCAAGTGCTTCTACCTTCTTTTATCTGCTTATCAGATCAGATGCGGATACCCAACAAGAATTTTAGGAAATTTCCTCTGTAAAGGATACAATTATGTCAATATGGGTTTGTTCAGAGTATTTTTAGCAGTTCCCTTTCTATTTGAACTAAGAACAGCTATGGACTGGATGTGGACTGATACCTCGATGACATTTTTCGACTGGGTCAAAATGGAGGATATTTTCGCACATATTTTCGTACTTAAGGTAAAATGTGTCTTTCATATCTATTTAGAAGAAACAATGCTCAAAAAAGCTCTCAACACTCATTTCTTAGTATTCGAATCTGTGACATTCGTAAATGTTGTTCCTTTTTCGCAAAAGACAGCTAATAGAATTTAGAGCATCATGCACACAAAGATATGTGGATGCTATAGATGTTTTCATATAGTACGGCTTCCACTCAAAGCTAAGAACATTTGAAAAATTCCTACAAATACGAGTAGCATCTACGTAACTTATCGTTCGA
This sequence comes from Henosepilachna vigintioctopunctata, assembly GCA_030704895.1. Classification (NCBI taxonomy): domain Eukaryota; kingdom Metazoa; phylum Arthropoda; class Insecta; order Coleoptera; family Coccinellidae; genus Henosepilachna; species Henosepilachna vigintioctopunctata. The sequence goes on from JARQZJ010000109.1 coordinate 344,138, forward strand.
ACTAAGGTATTTGTGTAGGGATAGATATTTTTCATTCTTTTAGAATAATTCACGAATATAAGATGAGCAACTGAATGCCAGCTGATAAATTTCTATTATAGTTGAAATTTTCAATGATTTATATCAAACTTAAATGTTTTACTAATTTCAATGAAAACATTCAGGATCTCACAGGCAGATATTGCTATCGATTATGAAAGAAAATTAGTCACTAATTGCATTGAAACAGTTGGGTTGTTGTGATATTAATTCCAATCCTATATTAGAGGACGAAAGATTACTTGCATTGTATTTTCTTATTTTGTGTGGATTTTTCTTGTCGAGATTGTGTGGCTACAAAATCGTATTTATATATTGAAAATGAATGTTGAAACTAAGCAATACAGTGAAATTCCTGGTATAGTTTAGTTTTCGTGACATTTCATTTCAAATTATTTTGTTAAAACCCACTAACTCTCTGTTATTCGCTTTAGTGTCAAAGGTATCTGGAATCGGAATATCCCCAACCACGCGGTGAGAAAAAAAGGAACTTGGTCAAATATATTATGGGCGGCGGTATCCTGTTGTTCATTATTGGTATTATATGGTTCCCACTCGTTTTCTTTTCATTAGGAAACGCTGTTGGAAAACCTAATATTCCTTTCGACGTGACTATGGACCTGAGAATTGGACCATATGATCCAGTTTACCAAATGTCGGCCCAAGATAACAATATTTACCAGTGAGTAAACAAATATTTCTCTTGAATATATATATAATCTACAAACACAACACACATATATATATATATATATATATATATATATATATATATATATATATATATATATATATATATATATATATATATATATATATATATATATATATATATATATATATATATATATATATATATATATATATGTTTGAACGTAGAGATTCACGGATGGAAAAATATAATGGTATATTGTTCCGGGAATACATCCGTTTGTTTGTTGAGTGCCTGTTGGGAACTGGTAGACGTTTCGTCAAATGTCAAGTGAGACCTTGACGAAACGTCTACCAGTTCCCAACAGGCACTCAACAAACAAACGGATGTATTCCGGAACAATATACCATTATATATATATATATATATATATATATATATATATATATATATATATATATATATATATATATGTGTGTGTGTGTGTGATTGTCCATTTTTGGGTAGTAGGATGATTTAATGATGATAAAGTATGTTAAACACACTTGTCTTTAAATTCCCAAATTATATTATGAAAGGTACAACCGGTTTCGCTGTTTCAGAACAGCATCATCGAGTACAATATACTGAAAACAAAAAAGTTCAACACCACTGCAAACAATTACATATAAAGGTCAATACCTACATTTTAACAATAATGAGAAATAGTCAGAACAACAAATTAGTAACTTATTTAAAAAATTTTTCGATTATAATAAAATAAAAACAGTTAAAGAGGATGATCTATACATGTGAGAGGAGCAATCAATATAATTTAAGGTCAACAAATCACAGAAAACTAATCCAAAATAAAATAACAATTGTAACATTAGCGACATCTATAATTAATTCTAAGAAGATAAGCCACCAAACAATGATACCTGTAGGATTTTTTTTTATGAAGTCAATCAAAGAAAACGGTAATAATTCTTTTATCATATTGAACATGTGAAATGATATTATTTGGATATAATTTATGCAACCTGCAAATTTCTAAAGATTCCAAGCTGTTAAGTATGTAAGGGTTATTTTCTATATGGAGTAATTTGTAATTATTGGAAAAATCTTCAATTTTATACATATATATGATTTTAATCATACTTTATTATCATTAAATCATATATATATATATATATATATATATATATATATATATATATATATATATATATATATATATAGTGGGTGATTTTTTAAGCGTAGTTTTCTCTTAATGGAATAAAACACTCAATTTTCATCATATATTCAAAGTTTTCATTGAAATTGATAACTTGGTCTTTGCCATTTACATTTTTGAGATAACTTCATGCAAATGTTGTCCGCGGCTCCGTATCAAATAGTCCATACGTAAGGTCCAATTATGCGAGAATTTTATATATTGTATATATACATACATATATATATATATATATATATATATATATATATATATATATATATATATATATATATATATATATATATATTCACGACTTGGAAGATTTGGCTTATTCAAGTTGAATAAGAGTTTAATTTGAAATATTTGTCGTTCAAAAAAGGTTTGTGTGGTAAAAAAATTGAAGAAATTTCAATAAAGGTAGAAAATATATATTCGATTTTTCTAAGCAGATTATGTCTACCTGTCAAACAGGATGCGATGAGAAATAAGTTTTACAAATAAACTTATAATTTTTAATCATAGAATGTTTATCGTTCCTCATCAATACACATCAAGATATGTCTTATGTAATTTCATTATTGTTTTCAACTTTTTTGTTTCTTTTCGAATTATTATAACATCAATTCTTGGTATCAAGTGAAAATTTTTTAAGAAGCTTAATATATTTCTCTTAATTTATACAAAAAATTAATTTCTGGAAGAAATATGAATATTTCACAACAAACAGATCATATTATTCCTTGCCTTAGTGTCACAAAATTGATAGTCGATTTGTTGCAAAACTGAAAATTTCGGCACAAACAATTTTGATAGTTATGTTCTTATGACAGAATTGGAAAGTTTCAGATTGAATGAAATTAAAATGAATCAGCCGAATTAAATGAGTTAAATAGGAGGACCCACCTCGGAATGAAAGATAATAAGCTGAAAATCAGTATGAACCTTTATTGAGGCCTTATAAATGATGGCTCAAAACTCTCATAAGCCTCGCGTCCGCGTCAAGAGCGATCGAAGGTCAGATGCCAAAAAAATAAGTTTTTTGCAAATATCTGACTTGCTATTCGCATATATAATGCTCTTTGCATCCATTGTGAATATTGAAGAGAAAAAAATTCTCTATAACTTTTGTTACCAACATTTTTTTATACTTCGAAACTGTTTTCGAGATAGATGGCGGAGAGCGCACAACCCTTAGCTCTTTAAACTGTAAATTTTACAGTATAATGAAAGTTCAACCGTTAGGTACAGTAGATAATACAAATCTGGAATAATCTAAAAAACATTCAGAAATATAGGATTATGGATAATTTTCAGTAGTGCGCGGTTTGGAAACATCATATATAATATAATAATAAAATAAATTTATAAAGAAAAATTCCTTACATTGTTAAATTACATTCATTACAATTGATACAATAATTACAACTAAGAAGAATGCTCTCAGAAGCACTGAATTCTGTTTTGAATCTGATCTTCCATTCAGCCCTCGAGCAAAAATATTGGTTCAAACAAAAATATTAGTTAAATTTATATTTACAATAATATACAACTTTATTTGAAAAGAAAAGAAGAAAATTACCTCAGAAATATTAAACATTTGAGACAATTTCACATGGTGAAGAACATTTGTGTTGAAAAAATATACAAACATATGATACAAAAAAAATGATTCATACATTTTTGCCCACATTCGAATCATCGAAGTAATCTACCACACTATAGTATGCTGTTTTTAAAGAGCATACTTATATAAATTTACATTTAACTCTCCTCCTAGGAATAAGTAGCACATCCCTGTTCCTTGTTGAATACTCATGATTACTATTCAATTTAGTTAAGCTATCTTCATTTTGTTTAACATAAAACAAACATCTATTAATTTATAAATACGGTAAGGTGAGTATGTAATTATTAATGAAGATAGGTTTACAAGATGTTAAGATTAATCGACTACCTCGATTAATATTCAATATTTGAATATTGAGTATTAATCGAGGTAGTCCCTTCTGTGTAGAAAACACCCTATGTATTTCTGTAGAGCAGCTCCACAGCAGAATATTATAATTGAGATGACTATATACAAGACTGTAATACACATTCATAACACAATTTCTAAGTACGATGTTCTTAATTCCAGAGATTGCAAAAAATCAGTTACTCAATTTTTCACATAAAACATCAATATGTGATGTCCATCTCAAATTTCTGTCTACATATATTCCCAGAAACTTTGTTGATTGGGATGATGATACAGTGTTGTCCCCATATTTAACATCCAAGATGCTAATTCCATTGCCCTTCAGACAAAAATGAACACATACAGTTTTGAACACATGAGATTGTTCATTCGACACCAATTTACAAACTCCCTCACAATGCATTCACATGCCTCCAGAAGTTCTTCAGGAGTCCTGCCGGAAACAACCACCGATGAATCATCGGCAAATAGAGTCACCAAAAACCGGGAGAACTTCGCAGGCAGATCGTTTATAAATAATATGAATATAAGAGGTCCGAGTACAGAGCCTTTCGGCACCCCAAGAGCAATGTCATGTCTCTGAGAATAACTCTCGCCTTTTTTCACTACCATTGTACTTTCTTCAAGATAACTACGTAACCAAATCAGAAAAACACCTGTAAAACCTAAATTGTAGCATTTATCTAGTATAAATTCAAAGGATAGTGAATCGAATGCTGAAGATAAATCAGAAAATTACCCCGCCACAAACAAATGTTTATCCAAACATTCGTAGACGTATTCAAAAACTGCAGCTGATTGATTTGAGTTATGTATCCATGTTGCGCGGAGTCAATTATTTTGAATCTATTGAGATAACTCATCATTCTGTCGAACACAGTTTTCTCTATTACCTTGGAAAACACGCTAAAAATGGATTTTGGGCGATAATTAGTTATTTCACTTACGGTTCCATTATTAAATACTGGAATTACCATGGATTGCTTAAGGATATTGGGGAACTTGGCATAGTGATGGAAACATTGATGAGATATGCAAAGTTCTCGCCAATAATTCCACTAATTCCTTTCAAAACTTTGGTTGATATGGAATCAACACCGACGCTTTTTACATTTTTTAAGGCTCAATGATATCCTCAACTTCAATTTTAGTGACATAGTTGAAGTAAAAATTGGTGTTCACCATGGGTGATAATGTGCAAATCCGAGATAGATGATTGCCATATCGACATGTTAATTAGGTACTAGCCATTGTGGAAAAGTGTTCGGCGAAAACATCAGCTAACTGATTCGGATCGTCAAACACCTCTTCCTCAAAGTTTGAGGTCACATCACTTGGCCTACCGCCACTTTTTCCAGAAAAATCGTTAACAATATTCCAAATTGTTTTATTTTTGTTCGGTGAACCATCAATACCTTTCCTTCAATCTGCAGAAAGTACTTTACGTAGAGGACAGCATTGTTCAAAATGATATCGAATAACACATCAGTGAATGAATCAAAACATGTATCAGATGTAACAAATGTTTCAATAAATGACACCGGGTTTTCGCTTCTTGGTAATAATAGTAAATCAAAACTTTTGGCTTAAGTTTCACTGAGTATATTTTTAACTCTACATATGTTTTAGGGTTGTTATAAAGAGTAATAACATTATTAACTCGAATATTCATTATTATTCATTCAGTATTACAATAGTTAATATTTCTATTACTCTCGTTAATGGTCTAACCGCCTGAAACATATGTAAAGTTGTTAATATACTCAGTGAAATTCAAGCCAAGTGTTTTTATTTATTAATATTTTATATATTTAATATAATTCATCATAATGTTTAATAATCATAATGTGTATTATAATTAATGTTTCGGAATTTTCAGGTTCCACACTTCAGATTATTATGATATGCTGAATACTTATGATACCAAAAGAAATGCCCTTACGTTCATTACGAATTATGAAGCTGCGGATATAGCTGCCGTCAAACTGAGCAGCGATTCATCCAATGTCTGGACAATTTCTCCGCCAGATAGAATAAGAATGATAGAGGAAGTTAAATCTAGTAAGTAGTTCAAATCCAATTCAATACATTTTCAATGTTGTTCGTCAGTTTAATGAATTCATGTTTCAATTTAATGAATGAAGAAGTTACATTTTTTTTGACTTTTTACGAAAATAAATTCAGATCGAACACCTCAAATCAAGCAATAAAAGAGTTTATTCATCACATTTCACTCTAAGAATAACTATTAGATATTAATAGTTGTAGGATGAATGAAATTCTACATGCTCCGACATAAGGTCATGTCAGATTGAATGTCCTTTCTCTTTATTGCAACTAATAAACATATAACCTATACAATCTTACACAAATAAATATAGTGAACGCGAGAATTTCCCTTCAAGTTAATGTTAAATGACAAAAAATGGCGGATGACGAATACATAAAAAAGCATTCTTTTTTCCTCGATATTCCAGGCTTTTTTGAAACCCCTGATTGTCTATCAGTACATGTATATTTAAAAGACGTTGATAATAATAAAAATTCAATTAAACACTGCATGAAGCTCATTATATATAATTGCTATATATAATTATATATAATTGCTATAATTGCAAAGTGATCTCAACTCAATTTTCCGTTGGTGTTCAAATGGGTTATTGCCGCCCAATAAGAAGAAATGTGTTGTTATGTACATGGGCAAAAATAATCCACTTCTGAGCTATTCAATAGATCAAAGGTTCCCAAGCACTGGAGTGCGCCCTCTTGTGATTGATGAAGTTCATTAAAATTGTCATCGTTTCTTTATTTCCATCGTAGTTGAATTGGAACTTTGATTAAGCGTAAACTCAAATACTAAAACGGAGAGAGTAAACAGCCATAAAAAATTTAGATTGGTGAGAACACATTTTGTCGGTGACGAAAAGAACAAACAGTGGCATATATTTAGGAATGTTTTTGCTAATATTCTTTCGAAGTTTCAATTCGTTCATGAACGCCTTATATTCGCCTATGTCTGATGTACAAAACTGGCACGTGATAGGTATATAATTATGTTTTTTCGGGAGGAAACTTTGTTTTTAAAAAATCAACTTTATTTTAAGGAAATACAAGATTCTCATTACTATTCTCTCTACTATTCTCTTTACTATTCTCCTCGAATAATGGGATTAGCTTATATTTATAACATTCTATCTACAATGAAAATGCCGAATATGCATGCAGGTGTTCATTTACGCAGTTTACTTATCAAGTATGACTCGTGATGAATCCTGCTGATGCATATTTGAAATGCTATGAAAAAATGAACAATATTGCTTAAAGGAATATGAGGTTTGGATTATCTAACTCCTCCCCATTTTGATTAAAGGTATCACCTTCAGGTGTAGCTTTACGATAACTCTTTAAACAATTTGTCCCTTTATAATATTTGAGGATAAAATACATTGAAATTAATATAAACATTACTATTACAAAATATAGAAATAATGAAAAGTTATTTTTATGTGGATTCCATTGATCCAATTCTTCCAGCTCGATATCTGGGGTTTCTGCTTTCTTGAATTCTTCCTTTTCTTCATTCTTGATATCTTCATGTCGCGTTGGCCATTTGGGCAGTATGATGTACTTCTCTTCATCCACAATGTCCGTTGGAATAATCTCTTTATTTAGATTACTAATAGTACATTTTGTTCGTAATATAGCCATTGGAGGCACAAAATAGTACTTTGTCTGTTCATGGCATGTTTCTGTGATCCTTTTATTTTCAACGGAGAGAATATTTCCGTCTTCTAATAACTGTAAGTTTGAAGACATATGAGTCTCTATTCTTGGGCAGTTTTCCAAGTGATTTTTAAGAATGTCTTTCATACATTTTGGAGTTTCGATCAGCGAGTCTTGATCACATAAATAGTCATCTTCAATTGGGTGACATTGTTTGGTTGACCATATCAAAATTCCATTTTGAGAGAGCAAGTAGGGATTGGTATAAGGAACGGTTAAGTTGTTTTGAGGTAAATAATAGAACCTATACAAATCATAATACTTTCTTTGAACTAATGGAATTGATATTAAAAATAATAATATTTTATTTCTGAACATTACTTTTGTATGACATAATTGATAATAATCTTTTAAATGATAGACTGGAATAATATCATTGTTCTTGATAAATTGTAAAAATTTAGAGTATGGTAAAATTGATCCATGTAACAAATGTAATCTTGCGAAGCTTACAGCTGTCTGTATTTCATCTAACACGTTTTTAATATCTTTCAATTGAAACAGCAAAAGATGCATTTGTTGAACCTCTCTTAATTGTGGCACTATTTGTAGTAATTTCAAATTTACCGACATTTCCTGAAATTTGTTATTGAATTTATTTTTGAGATCATTAACTATTGTGGCAATTTGTTTCTGATTTTTCATTAGTTTATCTTCATTATTTTTTATAGTATTGAAATAGTTTTTATATAATAGTTCGTCGTCCGAGTCTAAAGTTCCGAATAAGGCTTTAGATATTTTTCCTCCAAGGTTTATTAATCCTCTTTTTATTCTGAGATTTTCATTTAGGATTTCTTCTAGCGTATTGATATTTATTTCATTGGAATGTCTCAAATATTGATAGTTAGCTGTTTGGGCAAAATTTAATTTTGAACTCTTATAGTTATCTATTTCTCTCTGATATTTAAGTATAATTTCTTGAATTTTATTTAAGTCTATATGGTAAATAAGATGTATGTGTTTAGAACTCACATAGGCCTTACCTTAAGAAATGGGAAGTATACTATTTTGGATTTCAATAATTTCAAGGGATTTTGAGAAGGTTATTATTTTAAATAGCACAAGAAACATAATACAGCATTCCATTTTGAACCTGTAACAAAATTCTGAAACTAATTTTTTCGTTGTTTTAGAATTTTCTTATGATAGATATGTTTATTTTTATTATCTCGAATATGTAAATTATCAATTTCTGTTGCGTCTATTCCTTTAAATATAGGATCTAATTTTCTTGTGATGGACACTTTATATAGGTAGGGTTCTCGTTTAGAGGGTGATCGGTTTTAGCTGATCTCTTTTCATTTGTTTTCTCTAATCGTTCAATATTTTTTTTTCTTATTTCGCTCAAGGTGTTTCGATATGTCTTTCAGGTTATTTGCGTAGTTTTCGACATAATTTTGTATTTCTTCGTTATGCGTTCGTTCAACTGGTAAAGAATAATTTAAGTCCGCTTTAATTATTTGCATTGGCGTCATATCTAAACTCGAATGATTAGCATTATTATAACTTAACAGAGCTTGTGAAAGTCTATTTTGGAAGGTTAAGTTTTTATCGGTAATTGTTCTTATTTGTTCTATTAATGTTGAGTGGAAACGTTCAACTATGCCATTAGAATTTGGGTTATATTTTGTTATATAATGGATTTCAATTTTATGTATCTTACAGAAATCTTGAATAACGTTGTTTTTAAACTCTACGCCGTTGTCACATGTCATTTTATTTGGTACGCCATAATGACTAAAGAAAATTAATAATTTATCTAATATTTCAGTTCCGGTTTTTTGTAACAAGGGATAGCATTGTCCTATTCTTGAAAATGAATCAATGACACTTAAACAATTGGTTTGATTGAATTTTATAGTGTCGCAATAGATATGAGTAAAAGGCTTTGAACCTGTTGGATTAGGTTTAAATTGTAATTGAATTGGAGTACGCTCGTATTTATTTTTCTGACATATTTCGCAGGAATTAATATAATTTCGTACGTCTTTATCCATGTTGGGCCAATAATATTTCCTTTTTAGACTTAATAAATTTTCTCGTAATCCTCTATGTGCAGTTCTAGTTTCATGAAATTGTTGAACGCGGAGTAGTTGTTCTTCTTTATCTTCTACGTCTTCTAAGTATAATTTGGAAATTCGTATATCAAATGCTTTATAATCAAATTTTTCTTGCAAAATTCTTATTAGAGGTTTTTCTAATTCTTGAGATGCAAAATATATTGTATATGATTTTTTTGGTTGGACATATTCTTTTATAAATTTGAATAAGTCATTTTCAATATCATTTATAGAAACTCTGAGTCTAAATTTATCTCCAAAAATTTTAATTTTTGCAACATTATAATTAGGCTCTTTTGATGATTATTTGCAATTGTGAGGAGTTCACACTTCTTTCAGTAATTGGTAGTTCTAAAATAGGGTTTTCTATTGCACTGTGAACAGTAATATCTTCTACTTGAAAATCTATGATATTTTCATCTTGGTTTTCAATTTCGTCATGTTTTTGTGAATCTAATAAATTTAAACATTCATCTACTTCCTCGGTTGTAACTTGATTAACAATTGAGAGTAAATCGTCTTCAATAGCGTTAATGTGACCATTATTACCTTCGATTTTAATTCTTGAAAGGGCGTCTACGTTATTATTTGATCCCTTTTTATATTTTATTTCGTAGTCAAACTCTTCTAATTTAATGCGCCATCTCATTAAACGTGAATTTGGTTCTTTTAGCGAAAATAACCAACATGAAGGTTTATGATCAGTGTAAATTGTGAATTTTCGTCCAAATAAATAGGGTCTAAAATATTTGCACGACCAGACTATAGCTAGAAGTTCTTTTTCTATAGTGCTATACCTAGTTTCAGCTTCGTTTAGTGTTCTACTCGCAAATGCGATTGGAAGATCATTAGGGGGGTTACCTTGTGATAATACTGAACCTATTGCGTAACCTGAAGCATCTGTTGTAAGAACAAAAGGTTTTTCGAAATCTGGATATTTAAGTATTGGGTCATTTAATAAATTTCGTTTACAAATTTGAAAAGCTTCGATATATTTGGGGTCATCAATGTTAATTTTTGCTTCTTTTTTTAGGCATACAGTTAAAGGTTTGGATATCTTTGAAAAATTGGGAATAAATTTTCTATAATATCCTACTAAGCCTAAGAATGATTTAATTTCTCTCTGAGTTTTGGGTATTGGAAAATTTGTAATAGCTTTTAATTTCTTCGGATTGGGTTTAATTCCTTCCGGTGTAATTATATGACCTAAGAATTCGATCTCAGTTTGAAAAAAGTGACACTTATCTAGCTGTATTTTCAAATTTTCTTTTTTGAATACTTCTAACACGTTATGAATATCTGCTAAGTGTTGTTCGGCAGTATCAGAAAATATAACTACATCATCCATATAAACGTAGCAAATTTTTCCTAAATAGTCTTTTAAAATGTTATTCATTAGTCTTTGGAAAGTTGCGGGGGCTGTTTTTAAACCAAAGGGCATTCTCAAAAATTCGTAGTGTCCGTTATTTACTGTGAACGCTGTCTTTTCGATTGATTCTTCACCTAATTCGATCTGATGGAAACCAGACGCTAAATCAAGTATTGTGAAATATTTTTTATTTCCCAATTTATCTAATATACTGTCAATGTGTGGTAAAGGATATTTGTCATCTATCGTTTTATCGTTTAGTTTTCGATAGTCTATCGCTATACGCCATTTCGTTTTTCCTGACAAATCTTGCTTTTTTGGAACAATTACTATTGGAAATGACCATGGGGAATTACTTGGTCTAATGATTTGTTTTTCTAACATTTCGTTAATTTGATTTTCAATTTCTTTTTTATGAATTTCCGGATATCTATAAATTTTACAATGTATAGGCGTTTCATCAATTGTTCGAATTTTATGTTTAATTGAACTTGAAAAATTTAAGGGTTGTCCTGGTAGTTGTAATACTTCTTCATTTTGTTGTAATATTTTTGTAAGTTGACTTCTAATTTTTGATTCTAAATGAGATAAATCTATAGGGATATTTGAAGGCTTTTGACTTACCTTTTGATACTTAAAAGGAATTTGACTATGCTCATTAGTCAATATCTGATTTTGAAATCTAAATTAAATCCGTACTTATTCAGAAAATCTGCTCCTATTAATCCGTCGTAATTTTTGTGGAATTTATATAAGATGAAAGGATGAAAATCGTTTATTTGAAATTCTCGGAATACTGGTAATAAAACTTTTTCATTTGACGTTTCTTGTCTCATACAGGCAGTTAAAGTAGTTAAAGTTGGTTCATTGAAAATTTGTTTTGGAAAATTATTATAAGCGAATTTGGGGTCTATTAAACATACTGAACATCCGCTGTCTAATAAAAGTTTACAATTTGGATTTTGAAATTCGATAAATGGTAATTGGTTTTTATTATCTAATGCAGAATTCAGGTCAATGAATTGTCTGAGGCTACTTGTATAAAATTTTCATCGGAGTATTCTTCTTGATTTGGTTGATTGATTTTTTCATTTTGATCAAATTCATAATTTTCTTGATCATTATCATATGTTACGTAATCGTCATATGTTGGTTCTATATGGGTTAGTTCTTCGAATGTGAAATTTGGGTTTTGGTAATTGTAATTTTGAATATAGTTAGGAAATTTTCTATGTTGATTCACCTGATATTGTGTTGAATAATTTTGTCTTTTTTCAGGATAGTTTCTCGTTTGAATTGACATTTTTTCAGGAGGTGTTAGTATTCTTCTATTTGGATTCGGTTTGAATACATTAATTTGTTGTTTAGACGTACTAGGACCAAAAACTTGTTTATTAGTTGGAAAATACGTGTTCTTTATTGGATATAATTCTGATCTTTGTTGGATATCGTTCATTGGTTGCGAAGGGAAAGTAATTTTATTCTGCTGAGGGTGTAATGGATAATTTGTTTTTTGTTCAAAAGCATTTCGTGGTGGATAATTGTAATGATTCTGACGTTTGTAATTATTGGAAATATTTGATTTCGGTGATATTTGATTTTTGTAATGTAAGAATGGTTGCTGATAGTAATAAAAATCTTGTCTAATAAAGTTTACCATGTCGTCATAATTCATAATTCCGTGACCTCTGAGAGCTGTTCTTAATTCTGGATTTATATTATATAACAGAACTCGCGTTGCTACTCTAGACGCAATATTTTTCTCTTGGTCTTTCTCAACAATGGTCAAATCGGATAATTCTACGTGATAATCATATTTATTTTTCAGATCAACTATCTTTTCTAGGAACTCTAAATCGTTTTCATTCTTGAGTCTTTGGGCATTTTGAAGATCCCAAAATAAAACAGTAAGACTAATTTTCTCTTCAAATTTTAATTTAAGAAATTTTTTCAAATCTCTCCAATTTCCTGTAATTCGTTCGTTACTACTCACTATTTCGCTAGCATTACCTACTAATTTACTTTTCATTATATCTATGATCGCTTCGGAAATTAATGCATCGTTTGTTGCAAATCTTTGGTTGAATCTTTCACAATGATTCATAAATCGTGTAAGGTTCGCTGAGTTACCATCAAACGGTACAATTGACTGTGCAAAAATGCTTATTATTAATTTCATTTTTTCAAATATAGTACTCGTTTCTTGAGTCATGTTTGATTCTTCTAATTTAAGTTCAGTTAATGTATTAATAATATCAATTAATTGATCAATCTTGATTATCTATTCTATATAATTCAATTCAATATTATGTTTGTTCTTGATTCGGTTTTTTTTTTAAGGAAAACCTAGGAAAAAAACTCAACTAGTTTTACGCTCAAAACAGTTTAAGAAAAGAGTGGTTTAACTTTGGGCCAGGTTAATTACTGGGGAAAATAAGTAAAGGAATTTGCTCTTGCTCACCTTTTGTTTTTTGATGATTTTTCTTTTGGGTTTCGTCGAAGGGCGCTACTCGGTCGATCGGAACTCCTAGTTTCTCTTCCCTGTTCGGTTGTACCTTAACACTTGGGAGCGAAGTCTTCTGAAGATTCTTCGTGATTTTTTCGGAATTATCACTTTCTTCACAAAGGCTGGCACAATCCCATCCTCGTCGCCAATTATGTTTTTTCGGGAGGAAACTTTGTTTTTAAAAAATCAACTTTATTTTAAAGAAATACAAGATTCTCATAACAATATTCTCATTACTATTCTCTCTACTATTCTCTCTACTATTCTCTTTACTATTCTCCTCGAATAATGGGATTAGCTTATATTTATAACATTCTATTTACAATGAAAATGCCGAATATGCATGCAGGTGTTCATTTACGCAGTTTACTTATCAAGTATGACTCGTGATGAATCCTGCTGATGCATATTTGAAATGCTATGAAAAAATGAACAATATTGCTTAAAGGAATATGAGGTTTGGATTATCTAACTATATACAGGAGAAAATGCAACGTCGGCCGCAAGGTTTGCGTTTGAGCAAATAAGGCCCATAAGGGAGATATATATATATATATATATATATATATATATATATATATATATATATATATAAATATAATATATATATATATATATATATATATATATATATATATATATATATATATATATATATATATATATATATATATATATATATATATATATATATATATATATATATATATATATAGAAATGAATATTATTCGCGCTAACCATGCACGTACGGACATATTGTATATGAAGAAATATTTGAATTTGGAATCGAAATTACACCACAAAAGTTTTCAACCTCGACTGGGATACGAACCCAGGTCTCTCAGGTTTACGCCCTGTTGCTCTACCAACTAAACTACCGAGGTCTACTACTTCGCGATGCAATTCCGACCATATCCAATTACTCTTTTGTTCGCAAGCCAGTCATCGGCGCACGGGTTGTCGTCTTCAAACTGCACGAAAGTGAGTAAACACCTTCCCATCCTCCCAGATGTATTATTGAATTTTTTCGTTAATGAACATGATATTAAATTGAAATGAATATTATTCGCGCTAACCATGCACGTACGGAACATATTGTATATGAAGAAATATTTAAATTTGGAATCGAAATTACACCACAAAATATATATATTTATATTTTGTGGTGTAATTTCAATAATATATATATAATTGTCAATATATATATATATATATATATATATATATATATATATATATATATATATATATATATATATATATAGACAAACCGCAAATGCTTTCAAACTTAATTTCTAAATTGTACTAAACGTTCAAGAAGTAAGTCTGCATAATATTCATGGATAAATAAAAACAGTTTTTTATATTTATTAAACATTACATATAACAATATCCAGTTGACCAAACTTTATATTACAATTCTCATATCATTCCAGATAATTCATTACTCATCAGTCTCAATTATAAGGTGTCCCATAAAACCAGCAAATCTGAGGACTCCGGTATAATTTCCAGTTCCGTGAGAATAAACTTGAAAGCGTTCGGGTCAGATGGGCAAAGGAATCCTGCTAGGACAAACTTATCTCTGATGTTGGAGGACAAAATCGGTAATGCCACCACCCCGGTGCTACTGAAAGAGATATTGCCAAAATTTTTGAAGGTGACAAATAACGGAGTTGTCAAACCAGTTGGAAATTTAATGAATCACATCACTCAAGGTATCCGAAATAACTTATTATTTCTCTTGTTTCTTAAAAGAATTATAATATATTTTCGCGTTATATATATATATATATATATATATATATATATATATATATATATATATATATATATATATATATATATATATATAATATATATATATATATATATATATATATATATATATATATATATATATATATATATATATATATATATATATATATATATTAATAATGCATAGATTACTACTCATGTCAAATCTTAGGATTCGATAGAAAAAACATGAATTCATCAACATTTGATAGTTTCGCATTTGTAGTTTAATACTGAATATCAATTCAGTATTAACTACATTCCAATAAATGTAGGCAGCGATTTCAATATTCTCCAACATTTCTCCCTTGAAGGATGATAAGGATATTAATATTTCAGATTCATTCAAAAATTTGTATTACATTATAAAAGTGATTATAGGTAACGTTTTTATTATATTGATCACATAAAAATATATAAATGGTACAAGTTGATTTCTAAATGTTATTGTAGGTTTTATATGAGATAAGGTACAGTTATGCTCGGTTATTCTATTTCGAATGAATGTAGTTAGCCAGAAATCAAAAAGTATCAGATAGTTGACTAACAACTAGAAAATCAAAAAAAACGCACAAAGAATAATAGAGTATTAATATGAAAAAATCTAGTCAGAAAATATTGGAATAAAAATTACGATTCTGCAATTATCATAATTTCTAATATACTCATTACATTACTGAAGAACAGACACATTAGTTAATTTTAATTTTCAATTCTATTTAGAGTGCAGGATCTCAGTACCTTTTGACACATTGGAAGGCCAATTTGTAAACAGCTCTCCATTATATAAAGAAATTTGATAAAAAGAAACGAATGGAGATAAATTTTCAAAGTTGAATTTGGTTTGAAGAACTAACCCAAATTGAAATCTACTATTTATATCGAAACTCCAAAATTGCAAATTTGAATCAGTAATTTCCCAATTACTGCAATGCTGAAAACGTTCGTTCATATTTGAGATCACTTTAGCTCGTATTTGTTTTATAATATTCATAATTTGTCGTTCATTCGAATCATACTGATTGAGATTTTCCCTGTTCAAGATGATAATGCAAATTTCTTCCGTAATGTCACTTTGAATCTACACCATAATCCCGACTTGGGTCCTCAAAGTGATTGGTGGAAGATGAACGAGAGCTGCAACGATAAAAACTACCATAGAATCCTTTCTCATTTACCATACCAAGACTGCGACTCTATAGTGATCTATATTTTTAACGACAAAATATTTCCTGCTGGTCTCAGTATACTAACTAGTGGAGGGTGAGTATTTATTAAAGGTTTTCCTCATGGAATGAATTAATATTTAAAGAAATTCATATTTCAACCATGAATCTTCCTGAGAAAAGTAGTTTCATTCTTTATTAATTTATTTATTATTAATTTATTTATTATTTATTATATTTATTAATTTGTTATAAACACATCGTTTAAATAGTTATGCCTTATAAATTACGAAATGAGCATTTATAGAATGACATCAGACATGATATATTTCTTCTAAGTAGCAGTTACTCTAAAACCCACTAATTTCACTGGTGAAACAATTAATAACTAATTATATTTTGATAAATAGCGATTTCCAGAAACTTTTCACCATATTGATAATTATTGAAAAATAAATAATGTATTTTCATATTCGACAAATGTAATATGTTCGGAAACTTCTCTAAACTATCAGTAGAAACAGTAGTCTCTGAGTAACTGATGAATATATTTCTATTAGTTCATCATGCTCTATAATTTTTAGTTAATTACTTCATGTGTATTTAAATGCATTCTACATTTCCCAAAATCATGCTGATTGCAGCATCATCGGTCTCTACACCACTTTCGTTCTATTGATTTTCCACTACACTAGAGGTTACTTCATGGGCCAGTGTTTCAAGATCATGTACGAGGATCTGCCATATATAGATCGCATATTACAGCTATTGTATGACATCTATTTGGTCAGAGAATCCAACGAGTTCGTCTTAGAGGAAGATCTATTCGCAAAATTGATTTTCCTATTCCGTTCACCGGAGACGCTAATCAAATGGACGCGTCCCGCCGAGGAGGGCAGCATCGAAGAGGAGGACAATGATTGATGAAATTTTTCTATATATTTTTCACGTTTCAAGCCATCGAGCTTCATCAAATTCACATTTGAGATCGTTTTTAAACTATATGAAAGAAGTACGAGCATGACATATGTATTTCAGTTGCATTTTGATGGTATTTGGAGAATAGTACTTTGAATTCGCCTTTTTCGATGTGTTTGGGAAGTCACTTTTTAATTTCATATTGTAGTGGAGTTAATCGCTAATGATGTTTGCTCTTTCTATAGTTAAATGATAGTTTCCATACTGAGAATCTACTTTTTTTGTATATTGTTCACTACATCTAGTCATATGTACAGTTTCATAATAACCGAATAATCCAAAAATATCGATACAAAAATTCAAACTTTTCTCAAAATTACGAAATGTGTTTATATTTTTCTATTTTAGCTGTAAAGAATTTGACTTTTTTATTGTACACGTATTATTGTATAGTCTCAAGTTGTACACTGGAAACACCGATTGTAATTTGTTTTATCATGAATCGTGATATGCTGCCTTTCTAGGTTGATTGATATTATCATTTTCAATTCTGAATCGGTACAGTTTAGATGCCGAGACGCCTTTAAAATACCAATATATATATATACAGTAATACCCCGACTTACGCTACCTCGACTTACGCGAATTCGGAGTTACGCGATTTAATTTTCTCGTCTATTCGTTTTTTGTTTGAACGCCGTGCAGTCAAGGTCAAGCGGCGGCGTTTGTTTCTGACTCCCCCGCCCGCATTATTATTCGTTCAGTTTACAACAAGCACATACGTGTAGTGCGGAATCGGCGCGTAGGTACACATAAGTTACGATTTTGTGTTTTTTTTGTGCGTTGTGCGACGACCTGAGATATTTACTAAGTACTATGGCATCCAAACGAAGTAGAACCGACTCTTTTGCTTTAAACAAGAAGAGAAAAACATTATCTTTGGAGTGTAAACTTAACATTATTAAAGACTACGATGCAAAAATAAAAATTTGTGATTTAGCGAAGAAGTATGAACTTCCGGAATCGACAGTCAGATCAATTACGATAAGTAAAGAAAAAATTCTCGAAGCTGTGAAAAATGCTCAGTCTTTGAATTCAAGCATCATTCGTAAACGGCATGGTATTATCGCTGAAATGGAAACATTGTTAAAATTATGGTGTGATAATCAAGTAAGTGTGAAAAATTGTCCTATTGATCAGAACACGGTGTGCTTTCAAGCTAAACAAATTTTTGAGAAATTAAAAGAAGAAGCTGGGGAGATGGCTAAAGATGAAACGTTTAAAGCCAGTAACGGTTGGTTCAGCCGGTTCAAAAGTCGCTGTAACTGGCACAGCATTGCAGAAAGTGGAGAGGCGGCAAGTGCAGATAAAGAGGCAGCATCTCTCTATCCAGAGAAACTCAAAGCTATGATAAATGAAGATGGCTATACCAGCCAAACCATATTCAACGTAGATGAAACTGGCCTATTTTGGAAGAAGATGCCTAAAAGAACTTTTATTGCGCGTGAAGAGAAAACTTTTCCAGGTTTTAAGGCCGCCAAAGATCGATTGACAGTGATGCTTGGCGCGAATGCAGCTGGTGACTTTAAATTAAAACCTCTCTTAGTTTATCGCTCGGAAAATCCAAGAGCATTAAAAAACAAATCTAAAGCTGGTTTGCCCGTGATTTGGAAGTCGAATCGTAAAGCTTGGGTGACGGCCTCCCTTTTTGAAGACTGGTTTGGTCATCACTTCATACCTGAAGTCGAACGTTATTGCCAGTCTAAACAAATCCCGTTTAAAGTGATGCTATTAATCGACAACGCGCCAGGTCATCCTCCTGCTACTTTAACTAGTTTCGACCCACGTGTGAAAGTTGAATTTTTGCCACCAAATACAACCAGCTTGCTTCAACCGATGGACCAGGGCGTTATCAAAACATTCAAAGCTTATTACACGAGACGATCGTTTGCACATCTGCATGAAGCTATGAGACAAAACAACGAGCTCTCTGTTAAAGAATTTTGGAAACAATTCAACGTTTTAGAAGCAGTGAGAATCATTGGAGAATCTTGGAATGAAATTTCACAAAAAACTTTGAATGGCGTCTGGAAAAAACTCTGTCCATTTTTTTTTCTCCACTGTGACTCAGGCGGAATTAGTGTCAGGGCCTGATGAAATTTGCAATGTGATCAAAGACGTTGTCGAACTTGGTAGACAAATAAATTTAGAAGTGGATAGTGATGATGTTCAAGAGCTGTTGGATTCACACAATGAGGAGCTTACAATTGATGAGCTCATAACAATGCGTGAACAAGAGGAAGAAATTGATAATCATGATTCTTTGGATCCAGTTCAATTAGAAGATCAAATGACAGTTGGAAACTTGACAGAAGCCCTCAGTTCGATTGAAAAAGGGTTATCAATTTTGGAAAGCATAGACTCCAATGAAGAGCGCAGTTTTGTTACAAAACATGGAATAAAAAAATTACTAGGATGCTACGAGGAGATATTACGGGAGAAGAAAAAATCATTGACTCGTCAGACGACTTTGTTACAATTTATGAAACCTTCTACATCAAAATAACTTCGGATTGTGTTTATACACTCTATTAATATAGTTTGTATATTGTAATGTCATATTATTTAGAATTAGATACTAATTATTTCCTAAATTATTGTTTTATTTAGTCTCCAGTCCCAATTAAACATACTTTGTATGTCTTTATATGCAAAATTGTACCCCGACTTACGCGAATTCGACTTACGCGGATAGCGCTCAGTCCCACCTATCGCGTAAGTCCGGGGTATTACTGTATATATATATATATATATATATATATATATATATATATATATATATATATATATATATATATATATATATATATTGACAAGGAATTTTGTAGACGACATTTGATTTGAATTTAAATTTATGGGATGTTTTGTGCGAGTGAATAATGACTGTATCGTTAATGTGTTTTTTTGGGCTATTTTTATTTTATTATGGAATAATTTGATCAGTTTTGGCGTTAGATTGTGTATATGCGGTAGAACACCGAATGGTAGATTCTCTGGGCTGTTGTTGCTGATAATTTCCTGGTTTGTTTCAATTATATTGCTACAAGCTCTCAATAATTTATCAATCAGTTTAGGGGGATAACTATTATCAAGCAGAATTCCCTGAATTTTGAAATATTTTTCTGATACAATTCTGGATGACAAATATTTTTTATACGTCTTTTGAACTCTAGTATGAAATTCTTTTTCGTTTTAAATGGATGGTAGGAAAGGTAATTTATATAACGTCCGGAATGAGTGTTCTTTTGGTACCAGTCTAGGTATGCAGTTATTTTTTCTCATCACCAGAGTATCAAGGAAAGGAATGCTATTGTTATTCTCTGTTTCGACGGTGAATTTTATCGAGGGGTGATGGGAATTGAATGTTTCAACTATTTCGTCGATTTTATTTGCGGGTACAGCGCAAATTATATCGTCGACGAACTTCCGGACGTTATATAAATTACCTTTCCTACCATCCATTTAAAACGAAAAAGAATTTCATACTAGAGTTCAAAAGACGTATAAAAAATATTTGTCATCCAGAATTGTATCAGAAAAATATTTCAAAATTCAAGGAATTCTGCTTGATAATAGTTATCCCCCTAAACTGATTGATAAATTATTGAGAGCTTGTAGCAATATAATTGAAACAAACCAGGAAATTATCAGCAACAACAGCCCAGAGAATCTACCATTCGGTGTTCTACCGCATATACACAATCTAACGCCAAAACTGATTAAATTATTCCATAATAAAATAAAAATAGCCCAAAAAAAAACACATTAACGATACAGTCATTATTCACTCGCACAAAACATCCCATAATTTAAATTCAAATCAAATGTCGTCTACAAAATTCCTTGTCAAAATTGCGATTCTGTATATATAGGTCAAACATCCCAAAATCTTCATTCGAGGATCATTTCTCATAAAAGTGATTGCCGAAATACCAACAAGACGAATTCCTCTGCATTAACCCAACACGTGCAAGCCACTGGTCATAATATGAATTACAATGCCACAAAAATTTTAGATCACGCAAACAATTACAACAAACGCCTTTTCCTAGAAATGGTTCATATTAAAAAGACAGGAAATTGTATTAACAAAAAATCTGATACAGATAATTTAAGCAATATATTTATAAATCTCTTAGGTTCTTCTGATTAATGGCTCATATTCGGATATCCTATTCACCGAAAAATCCATTCTGAATACATAAAAAAACAAATTCATTCTCTTTTCGTTAGTCATAAAACTTCGGCCAACGTTATGCATTTTAAGAAACGCCCTTAAAAACATCTGGGAACACTCTACTTGAAAAGCCAAATTGAGAAATCGGTCATTGTCGTGGCTTCCTTCAACTATCCAGCACGTAGAATGCAGTAACATTCCAACCCAATGCATTTGGGAACACTTGTAGTTATTTTCAAAATTCAAAAACTAATGTACTTTCGGACTAACTTCACAGTAATTGTAAGAAAAAACTTTTTATAGTGCCTTGCCATATAAACTGTTAATTTTTGTACTATTTTAGCCCTGAAGAAGAAAATAAACATTTTCGAAAGCTTGGAAAATACTAAAGAGGTAACTGATTTTCCTGTCCTAGACTGCAATCCCAATTAAACACTGAAAAAATATATATATATATATATATATATATATATATATATATATATATATATATATATATATATATATATATATATATATATATATATATATATATATATATATATATATATATATATATATATATATATATTATGATGGACAAATATCATTAATTTTCTAAAATCTCGAATTTTTATTTCAGTAAATGTTTCATGAATTGATATGCTTTTTCAGTTATGAAATCTCTATCATAATTTTCGATTCTTCTAATGCTGAACTCTTTTTTGAATGAATTGTTACAGAAGTAAATGCAAAAATGCATGTGATTGTATTGTGTCAACATTTTGCTCCCATCTTTTGAACGGCAAGGACATGATTGAATTATTGCTAAGTAAAAAGTCAGGAAATGTTGACTCGTTTACTCTTCAATCAACGTTTCATGATTCATAAATAATTCGAACTTCGCGAACAGATTATCATAAAATTCAACACAGTTAAAGATATGGAAAAAGGAGCATAAAATTTTTTCTATAGATTTTACATATATATATATATATATATATATATATATATATATATATATATATAAGAAAATGAACACTAGAACATTCATTTGAAAAATTGAAATTAATCAAGAGAATGTTTTAGTAGAGCTACATACGTGTACGATGTGATGTCTCCATTATCCTTCAAGGGATAAATGTTAGAGAAATATTGAAATCGATGTCACACCTGATGGAAGTGCGAGACATATATGTTTCGTTCTGCAAGGAACTCGTCAGTCGCACCACGTCCATCGAAGTGAGGCAACGATTTCAACCTCCAAGCATCTTCTTGTGACTTCAAGCGGAAGATCGTAGAGTAATGAATACTCTGCAATTCCATCTATAGAAATCAGTAGAAAACACCTCTCTCAGATTACAGACACACCAAGCATCGAAATTTCACATATCTTCTATACCCGTAGGTATCTACTAAATTGCAATGTCTATTTGACAAATATCATCGAACGATGTTTTTAAATGTCAATAGGTTGCGGCGTTTATATTTTTAGGGCCTGTTCGGCGAATTTTTATGAAATGTTCTTGTGCTTATGGCACTGAATGAAATATTTAAGAAAATGAACACTAGAACATTCATTTGAAAAATTGAAATTAATCAAGATAATGTTACAGTAGAGCTAGATATGTGAACGTGTACGACGTGATGTCTCAATTATCCTTCAAGGGATAAATGTTAGAGAAATATTGAAATCGATGCCACACCTGATGGAAGTGCGAGACATATATGTTTCGTTCTGCAAGGAACTCGTCAGTCGCACCACGTCCATCGAAGTGAGGCAACGATTTCAACCTCCAAGCATCTTCTCGTGACTTCAAGAATCGATCTTCCACTTGAAGTCACATCAGTCTCAAACAGACTGATGTGATATACATGGACTTCTCTAAAGCGTTTGACAGGCTTGACCACGGTATTCTATTGAATAAACTAGAGACTTTCGGGCTTTCGACATCGCTCATCAAACTTTTCGAATCGTATTTGATAGGCAGAAAGCAACGCGTTTTTAGACGTGGGTATACATCAATTGAATAATGTGCTTCATCTGGAGTGCCCCAAGGTTTCCTACTTGGTCCTCTGCTTTTTACAATGTTCATAAATGATATAACCGATGTCATTGATGTTGAGGGTTAATTGTTCGCAGATGACTTTAAGATTTTTCATTATGTTTTCAGCATCGGTGACTGTGAACGCATTGCAAGAAACTTGCGTAATGTTGTAAATTGGTGTGATTTCAAAAAATTAAACCTCAACATCTACAAATGTCATGTAATGTCGTTCTCCACAAAATATAATTTGATAAATTTCAAGTATGAAATTGGTGATAATATTTTGGAAAGACCCAATACATTGATTGACCTTGGCGTAACCTTTGATTCTCAACTAAATTTCGTGCCAAATATCAATGCTACAGTAACCGCTGCCTGTAGAGTATTTGGTTTCTTTGTTCGTGTTGGAAAGGAATTTAGCAATATATCAACTCTAAAAACATTGTATTGTGCTTTCGTAAGATCTAAACTCGAATACGGATCAACAGTCTGGAATCCTGGTCATCAGTTACACATTGATCAACTGGAGTCTATACAACGAAAGTTCCTGAAACTTTTGAGCTTCAGAATTGATGGAATATATCCACCTATAGGCATACAACATGAAACGCTTACAAGTCGACATAATGTGGACACACTCGGTAAGCGAAGGAAATGGCATGCAATAATCTTCTTGCATAAAATAATTAACAATAAAGTGAAATGTCAGGAATTATTGCAAAAGCTTAATTTCATTGTCCCAAGAGTTTCTTCCAGAAGCGCATTCTTCCTTCCAGCAGCTAGAACGAATGTTCTGAAATTTTCGCCATTGCACACGATGTGTGAACAATGTCATATTTTAGGAGCTAAGGTGGATATTTTCAACTGTTCTGTTACTGATATTGAGGCAAGTTTCCTTGATATACATAATCTCTGATAAAACAATTATTTATATGTATTTATGAAAAGAATTCATATTCACTCATATAATTATGTGTGTATAAGTGTTAATATGTGAATGTATATGTATTTGTGTGTTTAAATTTATATGTATGTATAAGTTTGGTCAGCATTTAAGTTTTTTTCTACTTCTAAAATTATTTTATTTCATTCCATCAGTTGTGAGTCATATCACAAACTCATTCATTTAAAATGAAACAAAATTGAAACTGTACAACCAATTTTGTTTTTTGTATATGTTGTGTTTCCTGTTTTGTAATTAGGACTTGTCCTGTAAAACAGTGTATGTTAAATAAATAAATAAAATAAATTATGATGATTCTAATACTCATTTTATATCTCTTCAATTTAAGGAGTGGGTTTACCTTTCGACGGAATGAACATCAAATATTTTTCAGTTACGACCACCTTGAATATTTTTCGTGGAAAAATCTTGTTCCTTTTACTCGTTTTCATTTATTCGTCAATATTGCAATGTTTCCAATAGTTATTCTGCTATTCGAGACGGAGGCAATTAGATCAAATAAAGAACCACGAGTATAGGTCGAACTGTTCAGGATATGTCAGTATCTGAACGAACCCGACTTTGTTTTATGCATTAATATATAAAAAAAATTAATGAATGCTTATATTAGAGTATTGTGTAATAAGTCGCAGCTTGAAATTCATGTTACAGGACGGGTTATCAACTCGAATTAAAAGTCGAACCGTTTGACTTTGTGACTTTTCAATTACAAAATGGATATGGCATTTGTGTTCGATTAATAATGGTTATTATAAGTTTGACAATGAAATTCATAATGCTTCATGTTCACTGTTTAATAATTTGAATTTAGATGAATTTGTGTTCATTAATTTTGATCTTCATTTTGAAATACCTTCATATTATGTAAAGGCCAATTTATAATTTACCTATAAACCAATATTATTTAATGATGCAGATGTCATCTGCATCATTTATTACTGAACGAATCTATAAACTCCGATATTACCTATACCACGTAGCTTGACTTAAACGAAACTTAACGTAACTTGAATATTGATTAATTTCCATTGCTCGCACTATGTTGCTTCACTTTGTACTTTGTCAATATTCATACCCCATTGCTCGAGCACCATATCCATTTTACCTAAGAATCTGGACAAAGTGAACAGTGTCTCTGAATGATTCATTGTTCTATCTCTTATACAGGTTCTGATAGATCTTTGAACATAATTGAGGTGTTCACTTTGCCCCGACTTCCCCTACAATATTGAAAAGCAGGGGGAACAGAGCTAGGTTTATTCAACTCCTTTTCTTAGATTAAAGTTATTGCTTCTCCTACCATTGTGCCATTTACATACCACGTATAAAATGCACCATTTGATGACGTTAAAATTAAAATGTCTTTACTAATATATTTATAGTCAAGGTATCTAAATTATGAATCGGCCTTGAATGTGTCTAGTAACCAATAAAATAACATGAATTTATTCAAATTAGGATTATTGGATTATACACGCTGTATTTTTTTCTTGCTGTAAATGTCGTCAGATCCTTATTGACGAATGGCCACAAAAAACTACAATGCATCTGGTACGAAGATATTCCCAATCCTGATAGAATTTATGTAATGCTGAATTACATTTATATCCTCCGATCATATCGCTTGTACGACTTTGAAGAAATGGCATATTCGAGATTGTTGTTTGTGATGCGTTCTAGAGAACTCTGCATTAAAATGACGAGAGTGGCTGGAGACCCGTATGATCCTAACGTTCTGTTAACACAACATCAACAGAGTAAGTACATAGAAAAATAAGTTTTTGATAAGCAGATATATTGCGTGGTTTTCCATTTTGTCTTGAAATAAAAACAGAAAATAATGTATGGGCAGAGAACAGATCTCCTATAATTACCCCGTAGTAACGTAAAAAATTACTCATCTGATCTTGTTACCATGCTTCACAAAAAAGCACAAAAGAATCAAACATTTACTATGGGGACAAACAAAATTGAAAATACAGTTATGAAAACTTAAGAACTAGGTATTTCTAAAACAAACAAATGTCTATAGTATTTTCAGACTGGTTAACAGTGACCGAATCTATTGCAGCTGCAGGAAGACTCTTCCATATGTCGAAAATTCTCTTGCTAGGAAGTGATGTCTTGTACTAGGGAATGAAAACTTTTCTTCCTGAAGACCACTGTAGTTCAATTTCAATATCCTGAACGATATTATCATATCCGCTGGTAAACAACATTCCTAAAATGTGGTCAAATTTGCCATCGCCAATCGTTCTTGATAGGGCCCCATACGACCGAATGAGTTTCTAATACCATGGCGTTACATTTTTTCGTGCAATTCTTACCCGCGAACTGAGTCTGAACACAATACAGGACCGGCGTATTACCAAATAGGTCAAATAAAACTTTTGAAAAGTTTGTTGTAAGTTGTAGGTATTGAATGATGATTTCGGCAACACTTGTTGTAGAAGGAATGAATTCGCATTTACCCGTTTACATACTGCAGCGATATGTTCACTCAACGTCAAAGTCGAATTAAGGATTACCTACACCTAAGTGATTTTGAAGGAATTAATTCGCATTTACCCGATTACATACTGCAGCGATATGTTCACTCAACGTCAAAGTCGAATTAACGATTACCTACACCTAAGTGCCCGTTCAAGTCGTATGGAAAACTAGGATAATTTATACCGCTCCTCAATTTTAACAGCATGAGCTAATCTGTATAACAATTCTGAATTTTGTTGAGATCGATTTGGAGGTTCTGGTAATTGCTGAGCGAATTTGCAAATATTTTTGTACTTTTGGCGTGAGATGATATTCAACCCTAGATGCAGTACTGAAGATCACTAACATATGCAACAAACAATGGTTGCTCCAGATCAGAACCTTGAGGTACACTGCTTAAAACTGGTTTTTCACGTGAGAAATCCTTCCCAACCCTAACCTTGAAAATTCTGTTCGACATAACATCACAAATCCATTTGTCAAGGTCGTTGACAGAGTGACGCAAATTTGTTAAAGTAGTGGTAGATCGACCCTTAACAAATCCATGTTGATGACTAGGAATTTGTCTTTGAATTGTTTTTGAGATTTAGTAGGTACTTGTTTTTCAATTTGTTTGAGGAAAAAGAGATATCACTGAGTTAGGCTTGAATACGAGGTTCAATCAAAAGACAATAGTCATAAGACTATTCAAAGGTTCCAAGATAAACCTTAGAGAAATATAATGACAATGTTCCACACATTTTATGATTCGATGAACATATGTTTCCATTTCCTTGTTTTAAATATGGAATAGGAACTTTTGTGGAGAGTGATGTCCGGATATATGTGAAGAATCTCTTAACTATCTCCACAACTGAAATGACTGTTCGTAGTAATACCTGGCTCAGTTCAATTCTTGTTCAAGGTTATTGGAGAATTTTCTATGAGTCTAAGAATCCTCAATGCTTTTGACTTTGTCTCCGTTAAATATATTGAGGTGGTTGTTTCGATATCTATTATCTTTTTATTCAAAACCGTGATTTCGCTAGTTAGGCGGAGTTGTTTCCATCTATCCATTTCAGTTTTTGACACATAAAAATTGAGTAACTTTTTTAAATCTTTCATTTCCGTCTGCAATAATTCTAAACAGACTTCAGAAATAAAATATCCTCGCTGGTATTTACGGCAATATCCTTAAATGCAAAAATACCATATGATGGATTTCTTCGAATTAATTATTCGAGCCTGTGACCCACTTACAGCAGCTAACAAACAGTCAAGTGGTTCTTGAATGATATGTCGCAACACTTGCAGACTTTCTTACTCATTGTGTTGATAGATGATAGTCTCTGCTTGAAAACTCTGCCAGTCAGGAAGATTCGTAAAGTATAATAGTAATGGATGACTGGGGGACACCTTCGTACAACAGAGAGATTCATCGAAAATAAGCGCTATTGAAAATTGGAATTGACACATATTTAATGCAGTTTTGCTAGTTTTTCAATATTCAAAATAATAAAAAACTAGAAGGCTCTAATTGAATAACTCCGTCGTTACTGTCAAGGGCGTCGCCAAGGGGGGGCAGGGAGGGGCAGCTGCCCCCCCTAGAGATTCTTAAAAAGTTGCCAAATATAATGCAACCAAAGTCCTAAGTCTTTGAGTTGATTTGCTTGAAGTTCAAGCCTTGAACAATCATAATTCCGTACGTCGAAACTCGAATGAATTCACCAATTCCACTACTAATATTCCGTACGCTCAACTACTCTCCGGAATGTCCGAAAAATTTTTCCGGACGATGTCCGGAAAAGACGGTGGAGTACAAGCGATCCTGCCCAAAAAATATACCAAAGCATTGATCTTTCATTGCTCGTCCCATAAACTGAATCTGGTAATAAATGATCTCAATATTCTTCCTGAAATTCGAAACACCATGGGAACCACTAAAGATATTATTAATTTTTTTCGGAAATCTGTATTGAGAAGAAAATTGGTACCTAATATTGCCAGGCTCTG
The DNA here is from genome assembly GCA_030704895.1 of Henosepilachna vigintioctopunctata. NCBI lineage: Eukaryota > Metazoa > Arthropoda > Insecta > Coleoptera > Coccinellidae > Henosepilachna > Henosepilachna vigintioctopunctata. The sequence continues at coordinate 373,321 of JARQZJ010000109.1, forward strand.
CGAAACAAGATGGAGTGAGAAACATAAAACTATCAGAGTATTTAAAGAGAATTTTCCTGTTATATTGGAAGCCTTAGAAAACTTATCGCGTGAAGAAAACATTGCAACTCGAAAAAACGCCTTTCAACTCCATGCGGCTGCTTTCAAAATTTCGTTTATACTTTGTATTACTTTGTTAGCTAAATACTCTGCTTTGTTGGAACTTGTTGTCAACGCACTCCAATCCATAACTTTGGATGTGGTTAAGGCCTCGCAACACGTCAAACGCATTTTGCAATTGCTTAAGAGCCACCGTGATAATCCCGAAAGAGTCACAGATGAAATTATAAAGGATGCTACTATTGTTGTGGAGAAAGTCGGCCTGGAGGAGGATATCACTTCAATGCCGCACATTGTTGGGAAACAACGTCATCGAAGCAATCACCCAGCAGAAAGCCCTTCAGAATTCTGGAAAAGATCATTAATAATACCATACTTGGACTCTGTTATTACATCGCTTGAAACACGCTTTGCTGAAGAAAATACTCCATCATTTGCTTTATCTAAATTACACCCCGCACAAATGCAAACGATATCAGTCGAAAATCTCACAGAAACTTGTGAAACTATCGCTCAGTTTTATAATTTACCAAACATAAAAATTGAAGTCGAGCTTTGGCAGCAATTCTGGCATAACAAACCAAACTCAACAGATCAAACCGTTGTTGATATACTGAAAGAAGCAAAAACCTTCTTTCCCGACACGGAAAAAGCGTTGAAAATTTTGATCACTCTTCGATGCACGACGTGTACGGTAGAGCGATCGTTTAGCAGCCTCAGGAGACTAAAAACCTGGCTAAGAAGCACTATGAGTGAAAATCGCCTTAATGGTTTGGCCATGATGAGTGTGCACCGAAAACTTATACATGGAAACTTACAAGATTTTAATAATAAAGTGGTCGAGAAGTTTACAATGAATCCCCGAAAATTATGTTTTAATTAACCTAATATAAACAAACAACGACCACTATATTAAAATCTGGTAATTAAAAAAAAACGCTGTACGCTGCACTTATTCAAATTCAAACTCTTTTTTATTCTATTTTTCTAATAAATGTTATTATAACTTATTTACAAGTTTTTTATTGAATAGTCAAGAGCTCGTGGTCGTGTAGTTTTACACATTAGACTCTGTACTGTCACAGAATATATATGTATATAGTACTAAGATACTGTTGTTATTACAATCGCTGTAGATGAAAGGCTCGTAGTACAAATGAAAAGCTTCATGGGCTGTCGACTTTACCTACAATTCATACCTACTTTTCTCATTCATAGAGAATGAGAAAAGTATGAATTGTAGTAGGTAAAGTCAACTTGCCCCCCCCTGCGCCATCGGCTGGCGACGCCCTTGGTTACTGTACTACTACTGTTTCTACTTATTTGAAAGTGCTTTCAAGTAAATTTACAGGATCATATCACAAAAACGTTCGTTCCCAACAAAAACTGGACACTGAATAACAATTTTCCTAGTTTATAACCATTCATGAGAATTTCTAATTGCCATACTGAAAGTTTCAAAAAAGCAATTTAATGAATATTCTTGAACAAGACAGCCATACCAAGTTTAATTTTTCAATTGGTCGATATGAGGTATGAATGAGAATTTTTGATCAAATACTATGGCATTCGATTTGGCATCCTTAGTGTTAATAGACCATGTTTAGGTAACTATGATCTTTTTTTTTTGATCCACTATTTTGTGCATTACAGCATTGTTTCCAAACGGTTAATTATATTGTTTTATGTGGCGATTTATTTGAGACAGTTCACAAGCAAGCACGCAATGAAGAAGAAACAACTTACTCATTCAGAAATATTAGTCAGGAAAATATGAATAATTTTTTGTTTTCTTTATCTGAATACAATTTTTCTGATCTGTTTTATAATTTTGATGCTGAGACATGTTTTGATTCATTCATTGATGTTATTCGATATCATTTTGAACAATGCTGTCCTATACGTAAAGTACTTTCTGCAGATCGAAGGAAAAGATGGGTAACGAATGAGATATTTCAAAGTAAACGTAACCTATCTTACCTTTATCGACTCCATAAAATTACCCGTTCGGAATGTGCTCTACAAAACTATAAAAATGCCAGAAATCAACACAATGTGCTTATCAAAAATACGAAATATACGTTTTATAGTTCAGCTATTGATGGTTCACCGAACAGAAATAAAACAATTTGGAATATTGTTAACGATCTTTCTGGGGAAAAGTGGTGGTAGGCGAAATGATGTGACCTCAAACTTTGAGGGGGAGGTGTTTGACGATCCGAATCAGTTAGCTGATATTTTCGGCGAACATTTTTCCAAAATGGCTAGTACCAAATTAACATCTCGATATGGCAATAATCTATTTCGCATTTGCACATTATCACCCATGGTGAACACCAATTTTTACTTCTACCCTGTCACTAAAATTGAAGTTGAGGATACCATTAGAGCCTTAAAAAATAAAGAAAGCGTCGGTGTTGATTCCATATCGGCCAAAGTTTTGAAAGGAATTAGTGAAATTATTGGCGAGCACTTTGCATATCTCATCAATGTTTCCATCACTACTGCAAAGTTCCCCAATATCCTTAAGCAATTCATAGTAATTCCAGTATTTAAGAATGAAACAGTAAATGAAAATACTAATTATCGCCCAAAATCCATTTTTAGCGTGTTTTCCAAGGTAATAGAGAAAATTGTTTTCGCCAGAATGATGAGTTATCTCAATAGATTCAAAATAATTGACTCCGCGCAACATGGATTCAGAAGCGGTCACTCAACTCAATCAGCTGCAGTTAAGTTTTTTGAATCCGTCTACGAGTGTTTGGATAAACACTTGTTTGTGGCGGGGTTATTTTTTGATTTATCTTCGGCATTTGATTCACTAGCCTTTGAATTTTTACTTGATAAATGCTACAATTTAGGTTTTAGAGGTGTGTTTCTGAATTGGTTACGTAGTTATCTTGAAGAAAGAAAAATGGTAGTGAAAATAGGCAGTTATTCTCAGAGACATGACATTGCTCTTGGGGTGCCGCAAGGCTCTGTACTCGGACCTCTTCTATCATATTGTTTATAATCGATCTGCCTGCGTTGTCCCGGTTTTTGGTGACACTATTTGCCGAAGATTCATCGATGGTTGTTTCTGGCAGGACTGCTGAAGAATTTTTGGAGGCATGTGAATGCATTGTGAGGGAATTTGTAAGTTGGTGTCGAATGAACAATCTGATGGTGAACGTTGACAAAACTGTATGTGTTCATTTTTGTCTGAAGGGAATGGAATTAGTACCTTGGATGTTAAATATGGTGACAACACTATATCATTATCCCAATCAACAAAGTTTCTTGGAATATATGTAGACAGAAATTTGAGATGGACATCATACATTGAGGTCCTATGTAAAAAATATAGTAACTCATTTTTTGCAATCTCTAGAATCAAGAACATCGTACCTAAAAACTGTGTTATGTATGAATGCGTTACAGTCTTGTATATAAAGTCATCTAAATTATAATATTCTGCTGTGGTGCTGCTCTACAGAAATAAATAGGGTGTTTATTACACATAAGCGAATACTTATTTATCTTGTTAACCTATCTTCATTAATAATTACATACTCACCTTACCGTGTTATATGTTAAAGAAAATGAAGATAGGTTCATTAAATTGAATAGTAATCATGAGTATTCAACAAGGAACAGGGATGTGCTACTTATTCCTATGCATAAAACAGCTAAATTTGAGCAGTCTCTCTATTGTCAGAGTACTAAAATTTTCAACCATTTACCATCGTATTTGAAAGTACTGAAAGCTCATTTGTTTAGGAGAGTTTAATCTCTGCTCTTAACAAAGGCATACAATAGTGTGGCAGAGTACTTCGATGATTCGAATGTAGGCAATAATATATGAATAAATTTTTTGTATCATATGTTTTTCTATTTTTTTAACACGAATGTTCTTCACCATGTGAAATTGTCTCAAATGTTTAATATCTCTGAGGCATTTTTTTTTTTCTTTTCAAACAAAGTTGTATATTATTGTAAATATGAATTTAACCAGGATTTTTGTTTGAACCAATATTTTTGCTCGAGGGCTAAATAGAAGATCAGACTCCAAACTGAATTCAGTCCTTTTGAGAGCATTTTTCTTAGTTGTAATTATTGTATCAATTGAAGTAAATGTAATTTTACAATGTACGGAATGTTTCTCAAAAAAAAAAAATTACTAGGCCAAGATCCTCAACTTCCAGAAGTTGAGTCAGATCAACACCTTCAATGTTGTAATCAAAAGTTATAACATTTCTCTTTCTAGTAAAACTCACTACATTACATTTCATTACATTCAAGTGTAAACAATTATTATTGCACTACAGGCTGATATCATTCAGGGCACTTTGTAGCCTCAAACAGTCTTGCATAGATGGCATGCTCTTATAAATTTTCATATCGTCCGCTTAAGCCACCTTCATGCAGTCCACCATTTCTAAGAGATCGTTAACAAACAGGACAAATAGTAGAGGTCCAGGATTGGATCCCTGCGGCACCCCCGAACTAACTAAAAATTTCTCTCGATTTGCAATTCTCAATTTGTACGAATTGACTGCGATTACTCAAGTAGTACTCCATGAGGAGTGATAAATTATTCGCATATCTAAAAAACTTCTTAGTTTTAACTGTAAGGATTCCATGATTTAGCTTATCAAAAGTCTTCTGAAAATCTGTATATATAACGTTGACTTGCCCTTCTCTGTCCAACTCCCCACGTATGAACTGAGAAAACTCAACCAAATTTGTAGAGAAATATCTGCTAGTCATAAACCCATGTTGCTCAATTGCAACACTACTTCTGATCTTAGGATATATGCTATTAAAAAGTATAATTGCAAAACACTTAGAAAAATTCGACAATATAGAAATTGGCCTGTAATTACCAATATGTGATGAATCGCTCGACCTTGAGTATCCTTGAGCACCGGAATAACTTTTGCTATCTTCCATCTTGTAAGAAGAATGCTAGTCTTCAGAATCATATCATATATATATATATATATATATATATATATATATATATATATATATATATATATATATATATATATATATGCTTTAGCGCATGATTAGAGTGTCAATACAGTCTTTCACAATGAAACTAGGATCCATAATCTCAAAAACGCTTGAAAATTTAGCAAAGTGGACATAAACTGCTGTCATTTTTGGCTAAGAATTGAGTAAAAGAATGAAAATATGGTTGTTTCATCTGAAAAAATGAAGATATCTGACATTCTTGACCATGATGTTTTGAATTTTCAACGTCTCCACCTGTCAATTGTTTATCAATAAAAGGATCATCTTGATACGTATAAATTTTAGGCATAGGGCATCACAGGGTATAATACGAGTATACAAGGTATTACATTTACATTTGAAATTATTACAAAGTTGCCGGTCACTACCTACATAGTGGCATGTATGTCAAAATATTTTTCATAAATTTGCCTGAAACTGCTCTGCATATGTCATATTTGATAGAAATTTTGTGAGTTGCTTCTAATATAAATATAAAAAATTTTTAATCAGTAAAGATCAGAAGTTTTCATGAACTTCTAACTTTTCATAAAATCTAGCAGGTGACGAGAATTCTAAACGTAATAGTGTTACAACTTTAGAGTCAGACGAATGTATCCAATTAAACCATTCAAAATTCAACAACATATTGGCGTAGCAAATATAAATGTCAACAATTACAATAACCGCATTAGTCACTACTGCCAGATATATTATTCACCCTCTTTTTACTTAAAAAGTCGACTTCCTTCTTCTTTTACTACTACTCTTTCTTTCACTTGATGTTCTTCACTACCTACTTTTCAAGACTTTTTCGTTATTCACTACAAATCTACGATAATCTGAATCATTTACTTTCGTTCAAACTTAAATCGTTTGTTGAAATAGATCTTTCAAACTGCAATTGTTTTTCAGGCATATTCTCATATTAAATTTTTATTGCACGCTCCATAAAATACAAACTTGATTGAATGGTGAATGTTTAATTCTTATGTAGGTGAATATATTGAAACACTACTTGCATTAATGTATATAACGATATGTCGACGTACCATAACACTTAAATTACCATTCAAAAATGCTATTTTACTATGAATCGGAACCTAGCTATCATTTGACAGATAACGGAATCAAATGACATGACTTGAAGTTACTAGGTTAAGTAGGCGTAAATGTCAGAATGAATAAATATATTTCCAACATTTATGACTCCGAGATAGTATAATATAATTCGCCGTGAAGTAATACTTTGTTCAATAAAGTCGATAATGGACTAAAATAATTTCACTATACCATAATTTCACTATGGCTATGTACAAAGGATTTCGTGTATTCGAAAAATCGATACCTCCTAGTCCCCACAGTGTCCTTTTGGAACGTAAAGGTAAAGATGAAACCCTTCTCTTCGAATCACAAGCAGTGGCTGTATTGTCAGCCCAAGAAACGGAGGCTGTAAAAAAACAATATACAAAAATTTTAGATGGATATGGCTGTCTGGGCGTTCTCCAAGTATATTCTGGAGAAGCAACAGTCCTGTACTTAGTTATTATAACCAGTTGTTTCTCTGTTGGTAAAATTGGTGACTCAGAAATATTTAGAATTACTCAGACTCATTTTGTACCTTTACATTATCAACAAGGGGAAGATAAAATTACTGAAGTTAGAAAGGTACTTAATTCAGGTACGTTTTATTTTTCTCATTCATCTGGAACAAACGCACCATTAGATCTCACATTATGTGAACAGAGGAGACAAAAACAAGTACAACAGATCATCGTTTTTTCTGGAATCGAATGTTGCATGTACATCTAGTTCGCTTTAGTGTTGATTGTTCTTCATGGTTGGTCAAAGCCATGTGTGGATCTGTTGAAATTAGAACAGTGTATGTAGGTCACCGTAAAGCAGTCGCAGCTGTAATTTCTAGGTTGAGTTGTGAAAGGGCAGGTACAAGATTCAATGTTAGAGGAACCAATGATGAAGGTCATGTTGCTAATTTTGTAGAAACTGAACAAGTGATATTTTTAGAAAACGAAATAACGTCGTATTTACAGACTCGGGGCTCTATTCCATTATTTTGGGAGCAACCAGGTGTTCAAGTAGGTTCTCATAAAGTACGAATGTCAAGAGGTTACGAAGCTTCAACATCTGCTTTTGATAGACACATGAAGAAAATTAAAGAACGGTATGGTAAACAAGTTATTGTTAATTTACTGGGAACTAGTCTAATTGGAAGCAAAGAAGGAGAAGCTAGTTTGAGTCAAGAATTTCAGAAACATCATAGAGAATCTGCACATACAGACATACCCCACATAGTATTTGATTATCACCAAGAAATTAGAGGAGGAAACCAGACAAATTTACAAAAGTTAAAAATTAAACTTGAATCATTTCTGCAAGACTTTTCTTACTATTATGCTAGTGGGGGAATCATTTATGGCCTTCAAACGGGTACAATACGCACAAATTGTTTAGACTGCTTGGATAGAACAAATTGTGTTCAGACGTTTGTGGGTCTAGAAATTTTGTCCAGACAATTACAATCGATGCAGCTTGTGGATAAAAGACAGACAATATTGAGATTCGAAGAAGTTTTTAAGCAGATGTGGGTCAACAATGGGAATGAAATAAGTAAAATATATGCAGGTACTGGAGCCATTCAGGGTGGATCCAAATTAATGGATGGGGCTAGGTCTGCAGCTAGAACAATTCAAAATAATTTATTAGACAATTCTAAACAAGAAGCCATTGATATTTTGTTAATGGGATCTACTTTATCATCTGAATTGTCAGATAGAGCAAGAACCCTGCTTCCTTTTAATACTCTTCATGCACCTCCTCATGTTTTAAGGGAAATGTGTAGACGATATACAGAATATAGTGAGCCAGTAAACATAAAAGTATCAGTAGGTACTTACAATGTTAATGGTGGAAAACATTTTCGTAGTGTTGTTTTCAAGGATATCCAGTTATCTAACTGGCTTTTAGATGCTCATAAAGCATCAAGTGTCCTCATTGATACAAATATTGAGAACAATGACTCTTCCAGGCCAGTTGATATATTTGCTATAGGTTTTGAAGAAATAGTGGATCTCAATGCTTCCAATATAGTCAGTACTAGTTCTGAAAATGCAAAATCTTGGGCTGTTGAGCTTCAGAAAGTTTTATCAAGAGATACACCTTATGTTCTACTTACTTATCATCAGTTAGTAGGAGTTTGTTTGTATGTATATGTCAAGCCTGAACATGTTCCATTTATTCGGGATGTAGCTGTGGATTCAGTGAAAACAGGTATGGGTGGACATACAGGTAACAAAGGGGCAGTGGCTATTCGTTTAGTATTTCATGCTACTTCCATTTGCTTTGTTTGTGCACATTTCGCAGCAGGTCAGAGTCAGGTTATTGAAAGGAATGCTGATTATAATGAAATTACAAGAAAAATCAATTTTCCAATGAGTCGCTCTTTAAATTCTCATGAGTATTTGTTCTGGTGTGGAGATTTCAACTATAGAATAGACATGGACAAAGAGGAACTGAAGGAACTTGTAAAACTTGGGGATTTTGAATCATTACTACAATTTGATCAACTGAAGAAACAACAAAATGAAGGTAATGTATTCAAAAATTTTCTTGAAGGGGAAATAAATTTCTCGCCAACATATAAGTACGATTTGTTCAGTGATGATTATGATACTAGCGAAAAATGTCGAGCTCCAGCTTGGACTGATAGGGTGTTATGGAAACGAAAACCGACTTCAGATACTGGTAGTCCTAATAATATATCCTACGGAAATCTCATTCACTATGGCAGAGCAGAATTAAAACAAAGCGATCACAGACCTGTTATTGCTACAGTTATCATAGAAGGTAGAAAAGTAAACGATTCTTTACGTGAAGAAGTATTTTATCAAGTAATAGCAGATCTAGGACCTCCAGATGGAACTATGATTGTAACTTATGACAATCCAGATCATAACAATGAAACTACTGTGTTTGAAGATAACTTTGTCATGATTCTTCTGGAACAGTTTTCACAGTTTGGTGAAACAATTCTTGTAAGATTTGTGGGTGATACCATGTGGGTTACTTTCAGGGAAGGGCAGTCAGTTTTACAAGCTGTCAAGAAAACTAATGGTAAAATAACAATACAAGATAATGAATTGACTTTACGATTGAAAACTCCCAATTGGTTACAACAAGTCAAAGATGAAATAGGTTTGTGTTCTACAAATACTGTTCCTTTATATATATCTCCAACACAGACTGATTACAATTGCCTGGGAATACCAGAAATTCAAAGAAACACGAGAACTCTTCCTCCAAGTAGACCTCCACCGCCAAGCAAATCACCTCAGACTACTAGAAAGGTCCAACCAATTGCCGGAGTTATCAGTATTCCTTCAAGAAGTGCAACTCAAACTCCAGTTTTTACATCATTGGAGTCAAAAGTTGAAGATTCAGGTATATATGAGGAAATAGTGGACGACTATGCTGAAAGTATACCTGAACCAGTAGGACCGCCTCCTCCACCACCTAGACCAGAACCAGCTAATGAGAGGCCACCACCGCCAGTTCCGGCAAGATCTGCGCCGCCGCCTCCACTTCCAGCTAGACCTAGATCGTAAAATGTAATCTAGTGTTTAATGAGCTGACATTTACATGGGCATTGTAACTGCGCAACACTCTAGTCAATTTCGAATTCAGTATTCTACTTGTCATTCCCCTATTTTTTACTTTCTTGCCCTTGACTGTGACGTTGTTTGGCTGTTATAGGTTTTATCATGTGTTTCACTATAGATAGTAAATCAGCAGGTGCATATATATCAAATGCTTTACTATTATCTTAAGAGCAAAATACCAACTTTACATCTGTGTAATTCATTTTGAATTATGTTGAATGCATAAAATCGAAAATATCAGAATTGTAAGTGGGACAACATTAAATACTCTTCAGTACTCATAAACAGTATTAATTTTTTTCAAAATTCTATTTAAAATATATATGTATATTCAGATGATATTTGATTTGAATGTCATAAAAATAATATTTAATTAGATTTTTTATCATTTGAAAACATGAATAATGCCAACTAAACTTTGAGGTAATTGCTTCATATTGAAATTCAATTACTAATTATGGATTTAAACAGTATTTTAATAGAGAATTAAGAGATTAGAACTTATAATCAAATACTATTCTTGATTCATATTTGTTTAAAATTTTATATTTAAAAACTCAGAAAAAGAACCAGTCATATATATAACCATATTCATTGAAAATAGAAAAATTTTTCTCTTGTGTAAGTGTGAATCCAAATGTTCTTTTTTTCTCATATCATTACTATGAAGTATTCCACTCCTACCTGTTGGATAGATAATGGATGATTAATGTTTATAAAAGTGATTTTTTTACTCTGAATTATTTAAAGTTTTCTATCAAAGTATATTATCATATCTATGATGCTTCAGTGCTCTTAGGTAATTTTATATTTTTAGCAAGAATAATTTCAATATGCGCATTGTTTTTATAACTATTGTTTATATTTCACAATGATTTGCATAATATGTAAAAACGCAATATAAGTATTGTATAAGTAGGTATTAATAATAATTCACTGAAATTAAATACTGTTAAAATTATAACTGCTGTTGATGTTATTAATATCTGAATTAAGTTTTGATTCTTGTTCATTGTTAGTAATTATATTCCTAATGAATATGAATTTGAATTACAGGTGGTCAACAAGGCTATGGCAGTATAGATTATAGCGAACGATATTTGCATTAATTTGATTATATTGTATATATAGATTTTATTAGTGTTGTTATAATTTTATTGAATAAAAATTATTTTATTTGCTTTACATTAATTCATTCAAGGAAAAAATAATCTTGCCTTTGAGAAGTAAAATTTTGTATAATTCCATTTATCTGTATAGCAAAAAACTCATAAGCAATATTTCAAGCAAACTCCAATATTTTGTATAACAATTCTGAAGGCGCACACAATTTTTCGCAATAATTTCGGCAAATTCAATCTTTATTCAACAGTATTTTAAACAATATGCTAAGTCATATTGTTTAACGAAATAGAAGGAATAGTCATTGTAGATAATCATTCTGACTTTAGTTAAGAGAGTGTTTCATTCAAAAATGATATTTATTTATCTTGCTATAAATAATGAAACGACGATGAGATTAAATCATGATTTCTGATACATTGAAAAAACGATTATTGTTCTTGAGGTAAACCCCATAGTGTAAATATATAACTAATAATATTTAATAGTAGGGGCAAGTGTTGTACCTTTGGACGGCTTTACCTATGGACACAATCAATAATGCAAAAACTAATTAACATAAATTCCCACCATGAACGCATCCATAAAGTATTTTTTAAGGTTGGCAACACTGACGTGTCGCCATGTTGATTTCTGCCACGGTTTTGTTTTGGTGCGCCGGCAAAAAAATTTAACACGAAAAGTAAGTTATTTTGCCTAATTCAAATTAATTTTAAAGCGAAAATACTTAAGATATCGATTTGACCGTTTGGCAATATGATTTGTGCTTTTTCTTTTGTTAGTTTGTGCCTTTTCCCGGCGTGTATATTTGTTTTAACCTCAAAATTATATCAGTTTTATTTTTATGTCGGAATTTGTACCTGTGGATAATGTGTGTACCTGTGGACTGTCCACAGGTACACAAATGTATTAATAAAATCTGACCAACCGTTTTGTTTAAACTTTTCAGTGCCTCGCAGTAAAACTGGAATAAAAAGAAGGAAATTATGCCCTGATACACTGACAGCAGCAGTGGAGGAAGCAAAAGGTGGCAATAGTTCGATCAGAAAGGTGGCAAAAAAGTACGAATTACCAAAATCAACCATTTTTAAATACTTGAAGTTAAATGAAAGTAACGACTTGAGAAATAGCATTCAGCTATTAAAGAATGACGTAAGAAGGGTGTTTGATCCAGAGGAAGAAATTTTGCTCTGCAAATATTTAAAAAAGCAGCACTCCTACATATGGGTTTAAATACAAAACAATGTCGAGAGTTGGCTTATCAATATGCTGTTTCTAAACAGAAAACAAATGTGCCTGCTAACTGGGAAACTCACAAAATGGCAGGAATCGGTTGGCTCCGTAATTTTCGACTTCGTTTCCCGGAATTATCTCTACGCAAACCCGAACCAACAAGCATAGCGAGAGCAACTAGTTTTAATAGGGCAAACGTGGATGATTTCTTCAATAACTTAGAATCGGTCATGATACGGTACAACTTTCTACCTGGATCAATTTATAATGTTGATGAGACTGGTATCTCAACTGTGCATAAGCCAGGGAAGGTATTGGCCCCTAAAGAGATTCGCCAGTTAGGGAAGATGACTTCAGGAGAACGAGGGGTAAACATCACAATGATTGGCTGCATAAATGCAATTGGAAACGCCGTGCCTCCTGTTTTCGTATTCCCACGGGTTTTCTACAAAGACAACATGTTGAAAGGAGCTCCACCTGGTTCATTGGGCGTAGCCAATCAGTCAGGGTGGTCAACGGAACCGATTTTTAGAAAGTTTCTCGATCACTTCATCGAAATCGCCAAACCGACAAGAGAAAATCCAGTTCTTTTGACAATGGATAACCACGAGACTCATATATCCATAGAGATCATTGACAAGGCTAGAGAAAATGGAATAATCTTATTAACTTTGCCTCCACATACATCCAATCACTTGCAACCACTAGATCGAACAGTTTTTGGACCATTTAAAAACCAATACAGTCAAGCAGCCGATAGATGGATGCTCAATCATCCTGGTAAACCAATAACCATTTACGACGTAGCAGAAATAGCTGGTGAAGCATATGGAGTCTCCTTTACACCGAAGAACATCGTAAAGGCCTTTGAGGTTTCAGGTCTTTATCCATACAACAGAAACATATTTTCAAACGAAGACTTCTTATGCTCTTATGTAACTGACCGTCCAGACCCAAGCCAAAATTTACCTGTAAATCAGTTAAAAAACCAAGACAAGCCTGATAATGAAGTCACCGAAACTAATCAAGAACCTACAATAAATAATTCCATCCCAGAACCTGTTTCGCCAATCCATAATGATGTTCAGCTGTTACGAACTCCATTAAAAGATATAAATTCCCAAATAACGCCTGAAACCGTCCGCCCATTTGAAAAAGCCGGTCCTCGTAAGGGGAACCGTGGAGGAAGAAAGCCAGGGAGAACAAGAATCTTAACCGATACGCCCGAAAAAAATGAAATCCTAAGTGAAGCATTGAAAAAAGCTGAAAAGAAGAAAACAACAGTCCAGAAACCGAACAAGAAAAAATGCAAAAGCTGGTCGAAAACACGCCAGATCTTTCTAAACCTGGTCCTTCCAACGCGATTTCGAATATTAAAAATATTCAAATAATTAAACAAGAGAAGTTATCGTTTGTTAGATGCATGAAGTGTAAAACTTACGCCAAAGATAAAACCAAATGCTCAAATGTAGTTTTTGCAAACATAGCTATCATATTTCTTGTGTTCCGAAGTCACACAGAGAAAACTTTGAGTCTGATGATGAGGGTGAAAGTTTCGTTTGCGTTGCATGCTACGTTTTAGATAAAGATGACGAAAGCGATGATGATACCGATGAATCTACTCAAAATTTGTATGAAGCGTATCGTCAATCAATCAAAAGAGTTTAAATTTATGTTTCTTTTTTAAGTTGTGTTCAGAAGTGTAAACGATTTTGTTCTGAGTAGGTTTACGAACATACAAAACGTTTATTTTATGTTGTTGTCAGAAGTCTTTAAACGTTTTTATTTTTGTTTTTGTAGTCTATTTTATATAAACCGTCCCCAGGTACTTTTAAGTTGTTTTCAGAAGTCTTTTAATGTTTTTATTTTGTTTTTGTGGTCTATTTTATATGAACCGTCCCCAGGTACAACACTGTCCCTAGGTAGAAATTTACTGTACATAGGTACAACCGTATGTTGAACCTGTGGACAGATAGGGTTTTTTTAAAAAATGTTGATTATTTTCGTAAGCGTAAGTTATATTAAGACGACAATTTAAGTTTAACAAAGACTGATTATCTCTTAAACCATGTGATACGTTATTAATAATAAAAACATGACTGATTCTGATATAAAAAATGTTTTATTACAAATTCTGGAAAGTGTCCACATGTTCCACACTTGCCCCTAAATATAATTGAAAAAAAAACAAATATTTTTCTTTAGTCAAACCACAGTGTACAATTATATTGTTACGATAATGGGTTTCGACAGATGAATTCCAATAACTAACTTTTAACAATCAATAAATAAATAATCCTTTATTTACACACTGAAAATAAACACAATAAATGTCAATATCGCTTATGTCACACTTCTATAGGATTCGCGCTTATGACATTGAACAGGGTGGTTGATTCTGTGACTTTTGTTTGAATATTTGTATTTAAATATAGTTAGAATTTCCTGGTGAAGGTTTGGACCATTTATTTGTATATTTATCCTAAGTGACTGTAAGATTAATAATTTCACCTACTGTGTGGTAAGCTAACAATTTCATACATAATAAATAAGTCAAAATGAGTACGGAAAGTCCGGGACCTTCGATGTCCCGGCTAATGCTTCAGTTATCTCCTAAAGCAAAAAAAACTACATATAATGTTATGAATGATAAGATCTCATTAGCAGATGTTGCAGAATTGCAGATTGAAATTTCAGAATTATACAAGCAAGCAAATATTGATCAAGATAGAGAATTGATCAATGAATTAAATATAATATCTCAAGTTTTGTCTAATAATAAATCTAATTCCAGTAGTACGGATTTTAAAAATAAATTTACTTATAATAATACTGATCAGGGACCATATTTTGTGTACATTGAGGGAAAAATGGAAATATAGGAAATATTCATCCTCTCAAATTAGGAAAATATTTATTTGAAAATAATAAAGGAAATCTTAAAATTAAATCTATTAAAAGGAAAGGTAAAAATAGGGTGGGTGTTGAATTTGAGACTGCTAATGAAGCAAATTTATTTAGTAAAGAAGTTCAATTTGAAAATTGTGATATATATATATTCCAGCAACTTATATTACTAGTATGGGGGTGATCTCAGACATAGATCCGAGTTTTACAGAAGAAGAGATTATTAAGTTCGCGGAAGCGAATTCGGAAATTATCAAAGTAAGACGACTGAAAAAACGGAAAATCGATAATGATAATAAAGTAATTTATGTTGATTCTAATTCATGCGTATTAACATTCAGGAATAAAATAATTCCTCCATATGTAACTCTGTACCACAATGTGTTAGAAGTAGTACAATATGTCAGTCCCGTAATTCAATGCTTCAATTGTTTGTTGTATGGACACACAGCGAAATTATGTAGGAGATTATATAAAAAAAGATGTAACAATTGTGGTGATGAACATGAGGAGGAAAATTGTATTAGGGAAACACCTCAATGCTTTTATTGTAAAAAAGATCATAAAGCTACAAATAGATTGTGTAATGAATTTGCAAACCAAAAGTTAATTAAAGAAATGATGGCGGTACATAAGTATACATATTATGAAGCTAGTCTTTTAATAAAAAAGAAAAATACAAATAACTCTCAGGTAATAACCAATGATAATTATAATTTTCCGCAACTACCGAAAACAGATATAAAAATAATTAATAATAATCTCCCTCCAACAATTACCCAACAGACATACGCACGACAAACAGCTAAACATATACACACAACTTCAACCCCTAATTTACACTCGATTAACACAAATAAAACACAAAAACCGAAAACAGTTACTACGTTTGTCACTAAAAATCGGTCTCGGAAAAGTAAACCGGGTTTTAATAAAAATAAAATAGAAGAATGAAGAATGCTTAGTAGATTTCGTTCCGGAATATAAAAAAAATAAATTATCGGACTGGCACAGAAGAACAATAGAATTTCAAGAAAGCAACCCAAGTTTGGGTATAACCCAAATAAATAATACTATGGAAGAGGAGGAAACTCCCTTGCTAATAACTTCAGGTACACCTGTACAATCTCAAATTAATGATTTTAATCAAGAACATATGGATGAAATATATACAACAGCAATTATTCATAAAGTCCCCGAATAATAAATTAATTTTACACAATTATTTACAAATAAATTAAACTGTAAAATGAATAATAATTATGTATTTGAATATATAAATTGATATACTTTTGATCTGAATAAAAATAAACAAGTTACAGTTCACTTAATTCAAAAAAAAAAGGTACAAATTCAATGCCCCAAATAATAATAATATCAATATAAGTTCAAACAATAAGTCAGTTAAAATTCTGCAATGGAATATCAGGTCAATATTTACAAATTATTTAGATTTGATGGGTAAGTTGCAAGATAATGATCCAGATATTGTAGGCCTAGCTGAAACATTTCTAAAACCAAGTAAAAGAATACATATCTCTAACTATAATATTGTGAGAAATGACAGAGAAGATGGGCGGGGAGGGATTTTGCTATTAATAAAAAAACATATTAAATTTATTAACGTAAATATAGATTTACCTCATACTGCAAATAAATTTCAATATCAAATAATTAAGGTGAATAACCTCAATATAGTAAATTGTATTGTATGATGTCAAATTAGATAAAAAGATGTTAAAAAAGATTGTAAGTCTAATCAAGGAACCTATGATTTTAATGGGGGATTTTAATTCTCAAAGTCATATGTGGGGGTCTTCATGGCGTAATTATAACGGACAAGTAATTGAAGAGTTTATTGATCAATGTAATCTCAATATCTTAAACACAGGCGCAATAACGAGATTTACTGGACCAGGTAGTGGTAAAAGCGTACCTGACTTAACTTTATGCTGTCCTAATTTGACAATAAATTGCAAATGGGAAGTGATTTTTGACCCAGCTCAAAGTGATCATTACCCTATTATTATAGATTAAATAATAAAGATTACATCAGCAACATAAATCCATATTTTACTACTAGAAAATATTTGACTGATAAAGCAAATTGGAATAAATATAACGAATCAATAGAGTCACTTAGTAGAGAAAAAGAAAATTTAACTCTGCAAGAATTTAATTCATTAATAATACAAAGTGCGGAAAATAACATAGAGATTAGGAAAAAAAAAATAGTATATTCAGAGCAATTTGGTGGGATGACGAATTAACACATATGGTTCAGATGAGAAAAGTTGCCTTTGGGGAGTATAAAAGTAACCCCTCTATGGAATCTTATGTAAGGGTTAAAGAAATCAGGGCCAGGACTAAATTATTAATGAAAGAAAAAAAATTAAATCTTTCACAAAGTTTTGTGAGAATATTAACTTTTTACCTCTTAGCACAGCGTGGAAATCAAATAGATCAAAATAGACACAAAAAATAGATCAATTGAAAAGATATTTCGATTCCAACTCATCAGAAGTGCCTACTTCAAAATATAGGTAATTACACAGCCTAACTCTACTTACAAGCCATGAACATAGACTTGGCAACACCGCATCTGCTCAATCCGGTAGACCGATCGGTCTTCGAACATCGGTCTACTACATGTTAATAAATGCCTTTTCAGAGAAATTTTCAGCGAAACCGTATTTTGTATAAAAAAATAGTTTTAACAAAAATTGTAGATCATACAATTATCTATAGAAATCAATAATACATTTTTTTTCTAGGAAGAACTATGTCTGAGTTATAGCGATTCAAATTGTGTTTTTTTAGTATGTACACTAACAAGTTCACTTTATCAATTAGAATTGACAATATGCTATAAATTTCATTATTTTTCATTCTCAGATGAGAGTAAGTTTAATGCGACAATTCCTTTAAACCTTTATTGAGATGTGTACAATAATTTGGACGATAGAATGATTTTATCATATTTGTTACGAGCAAGCAAATTTTCTAGTTGAGACTATCTAGTTAATTTCAGTTTTAAAATCCATTTTTAATCATGAGGAGACAGTTTATTTTCATTGATAAAAACATTTACATGCATTTATGAATATACTAAAATCTGATTAATAATTTGTATACTGTTTATTTGTGAACATTCAGTTACGTTGGATGGAAAAACTAGACTGTAAAAAAATGCTGTTAGTTTCAAAAGTTTCTATATTCCACGATTTACATATTAAAATCTTTATTTATAATTAGATGTTAAATCAACAAAATTACAAATTGAATCTGAGTTTTCAAAGGCTTAATTCAATTTCTCACAACGTTCCTTCAATGCTGGTTCTTTCAGCTGGATATTCTCTTTGAGAGTGTACTGTTTTTGATAAGTAGGGGTAAATAAAGAAAAATACTTGGCACTGCATTTAAATTCAGTTTAACTTTATCCATCTAGCCTTCTGTTGATCAATCTAGCAAACGATGAATATCTTCTTTAGTAAGTGCTCCCTCTGGAAAATGTTAGGCACAAACTACAGAATATTTTGTGGGGGTCCATAATGCCCTAGGAATATTTTTAGCCATTGATTCATTAGGTTTCCATCATATGGAAAACGAAATACAGAAACTGGTGGTTCACCGGCCTCGAGGTAACTTTTGTGTTCGACTTGCATCCAAGCACACAGCAATGACTTGGCATGTTAATTTTTGTGCTAATATCAAGAACAAGACCTATAAGAGATTAGTTCTAAATAACTACTAAATCTAACAAAGGGTAAGTAACTCTACTAATCACAAAAAAGGAACAATTCTAGCAAATAACGCTTTTGTTAATGTCTGAACTACTCAGTCAAAACATCAGTAATCGGTAGCTATTTACATACAAATTTCAAAGGTATTCCTTAGTCTGTAGCTGAAAAAAACACAGTAGCACTTTCTACACGCTATACATCACATAATAGCACAACAACTAAAACGCGGATTTTTGTTTTTACACAATTATGAGATGATAAAAGTAAGGTATTATTTCTACCTCTCCAGGTATAACCAAAAAAAGCACAACTTAAAACACAACAGATATTCCTGTTTTTATAAGACATTTTCGGGAAATTTCTTTTGCTTGTTCTTCACAACTTCAAACAATAGCACTTTTCACAACTTATTTTTGGATTTGAATGTTATTTCCCTCGTTAAATAGCGATTTATTCAGCAGCAGTGACCAGAAGCCATTACAACGCCATTACAGCATCTGTTTTTGTGGGTCTAGCTTGGATGTAGCCAGATTTCCTAGTTCATGGCTTGTAAGTAGAGTTAGGCTGTGGTAATTATGATTAATCAACGTTTTCTTTTTCTTCAGATACGTACTCTGGTGTAATGTGTGTGAAAATAATTTGATATTTTTGTTCGAATTTACTGCCCTAAAATTTTTGGAGACCTATATGAATTCACCTGATTTTGTTACAATATAGACAGCGAAACTAGATAATTGTATTTAGAATGTCTATTTAATATCTTTTTGATTCAAGATTACAAACAAATTCAGATGGAAGATCTCTCTTATCCTTCCGGTTGTTCTCTGCTTGTTCAGAACGCATATAAGATTGAATCCAAATCTTTATATCTATATATATATATATGTATTTAACAATGAGAAAAACTTATCGGTAGCAATATTCGCTCAGAATCCAATATCGTGATGAATCTATAACCGGAATATCATGCAAACTTACATCGGTGCATTTCGAACTACGATTATTTCATGCGTTGCGGTCTTAAGAATTATCTCTTCAACCTGTGTAAAGTATATTAAAACGTTACAGCCTGTCGCATTTAAAATCTATAACTGATATCCAGACAACCATAGATTTAACCAATTTTAATGAGGTCACCTAATCAAAGGCAATATACCTACCTGTACAATTTTTGTTTCGTTTAGTTGTATTTTTATAATTTTTTATGGTTTATTACTTAGATGTTTGAGTTCATAATGGAATAATTTTTGATCAAACGAAAATAAAGTCTGCATACTCGTATTACTTATGCTCCTGTTGAAGTAGATGAACTGGCAATTCGTCTAGTCGACCCGTTAATGACCTCTCTATAGATAATGATAATAAAAATTACTACTGTCCACCTGGGGTTCGCCAGGGCATGTCTGGAGCCGACGCTGGACATGACTGCATGTGTGACGTCGGTGGCAGGAGGTTGATGAGGTGGACCGCTGTCGCACAAAAAGCTACATCTTCTGACCAAAACCAACTTCAATACCAATTCAAAAGTCTTACAAGATCTCCAATGATCGAGATCTTAAAAGATCGAGCTGCTGAAGGTGCTGAGCAGGGGCTATCACAGTCAGCTCTCACTGAGGCAACTTTACCCAGAAGTCGCATGAAATGGTCACGTCCATGAATGAAACTATACTGCTCATTTATTTTCGAGTGACGAATTTAAAACAGGAAACTACTGGCTACAAACAAAAACTTCATGAATATTTCTGTAGGACATACCCGGAAATGATCGTGATCGAACAGAGAGTGGCCGATTCAGTACAGCGTTATTCTGAGAAACAGACTCGCATCAGAAGCCAAGCTCAGCATCATAAAGAATGATGTATCACTAGAAATAAATGAACAACATAACAACAAAGAAGATACAGACCCAATAAACGACCAACTCGAACCACCACCCGAATTGAGACAACCAGCAACATTAGCAAGGAAGGAAGTACTTGAAGAAGACAACAGATCAAACAGGCTTTGACAAGTATGCTTCAGGGTGGAATGAGAAAAGTAATGCTATAGGTTCCCTTACCCTCCCTACATACAGATGCACTTAGCGGGTCAGTTTGCCTGTTTAGTGGATTCGAAGCTTCGATAAGTTTTCTCGAAGCTCAGTTCTTGGAGAAAACTAGGTCAGATTGTTAGCACACTTAATAGAAGCATTATGCTTGACTACGATGATCTTGCTACTGTACGGCTGTCTCAGCAGCAAGGTGTAAGGAAAAAGGCAAGCAAACAAAAGGAGAAAACCGCGTACCATTCTGGCAGTAAAGATTACTGAAAAAGATTAACGAACTGAGAAAATGCATTGCCACTTAACACAATACCAAGCAGGAACACGAACACAAACACTCGAGAGAAGCATTGCAGCCACTATAGCGACAAATCAAATTCATGCACGCCACGGTAATGAAAACGTCACAGCCCAGCTATGCCTTGACACTCTTCGACAAAAACTAACCGTTTACGCGGGTCGTTTGAAGGGGTACAAGGAGAGCAATCTGAGGAAAGTGGACAAAGCGTTATTTTTGAGAACCAAAGATCCGGTTATAGGTCACTCAACGCCAAGAAATCGGCAGCCAATCGGAATGAACAGTTAGCTCGACCTGCTTAATTAAATTGTGATTCGGGATGGATAGACGAATAAAACATATCGGCCGACACTTATAATAAGATGAGACAATATCCAGTCACTCTAGAGGAACTTAAAGTTGTTATTGGAAATAGTCACAACTGAAAGGCTCCAGCACCTGACGGTTCACCTAATTACTGACTCCAAAAATTGTGGTGCACTCACGCAAAATTGACAGTGCTTCTTAATGATGTTCTGAGCGATCCTCACACTATGCTAGTTTTCCTTACACAAGGTGTTACATAACTTCTGCCAAAGGATTTGTCAGATCAACGGAATCCTGCCAAGTATCATCCAATTACCTGTCTTCCAAAGCAATACGACATTATTATGTCCTGTATTGCTAATAGCATCTATGAATAATGGGAGTGAAATAACATCATCGCCGATCAACAGAAGGGATGCACAATTCTTGATAATGGGTTAAGAGCCCGAAATATATCACATTCGGCATAACATTATGACGTATATATTAAACAATTTAGTTGAATATAGCCAAAATTTGGAGATATATATTATATTTCAACATTATTCCACAATGTATCATGCGAGAAATCAATGGATCTTAACATGATACATTGAGGAATTTTATGATTACATTTATTTCGAACGTTTCATTAACGCAACAATTTCTAATGAAACAGTAGCCGATTAAATAACTTCAAATGATTACAGAAAATTGAATGTAAGTGCAATATATTATTTTTAAATTGAAAGTAGTAATAGCATAGGCAGGGCTAAAATATAACACTGCATCATTTTTAGAGCCTGGTATTAAATAATAAATGTATTAATTTGATTCATTTTCTCAATTCTAGTAACTTCTCCGCACTGAATTATGATAATTCAATTCTTGCAATCTAACTGAAAATTATCACAAAATGATAATTTAAAGAAACATGTCATCTACTCTTGTTCTTTTCATGGCCATTTTCATGTCTGAAGAATTGGTATCTTAATTATCTCCAGTGCTGACGATCTATTCACTATTTCAAATGAACATATTTACACTATATACCCAATAAAATTCTGTTTGATGAAGAAATTATTTTATTTATTAATAATACATTAATACAATAATGAAAAATTTAAGTCAATAGTTGAATATTGTGGCTATATTTTGCAAAATTATTTTGCATTTTTAGACAATTCGACCATATATTTGTCCATAGCATCAGTACTCTTAAGTTCGCTTCCTTTCGTCAATAAATCAAAATGTCTTTTCCCATCGATATGTAGCATAGCTTCGTGATATGTTATTGGATGAATTTGTGTTATGGGCTCTGAAAACCTTACAGTAAAATGAAACGTGTTGCTTCTAGTGTCTAAACCTTTTGAGGGTTGCAATGAAAATACAGCGACGATAATCTGCGCATAGTTTTCCTGGGTATAAACAATTCTAGCTCTCATATACATCAAAGCGTCAACAGCTATAGGACTAATAAAGTCAATGTCGCTTATATGAATAACAGATGGTCGTTGCTTGATAATTTTGAAACCTAATGCCCATGCGAGTTGTAAAGCATGTCTCATAATGAAACCACCAAAAACTGTATTATAATAATTTCTGTTTTCGGGTTGGTTGAATATGATATTTGAAGCCCTGCATCTCCCCATAGCTATCACTCCGTGAGGGAATATTTTCGGGTCTATTTGGCCTCTACGTACTTCCGTCATGAACTTTTCATACAAAACATGTATAAGCTGTTGTTCTTCAGTTGTAGGGATTACTTTAGATACACGTGATTGTATAATCTTAACTCTTTTAGTTTTTCGTTCCTCGGAGTCTTTTATAATTTCGGTCTCATATTCGTTCAGAGGTATGAGGGGGTTAACAGCGACTGCTTGTTTGCCAGTTGCATTTCTAGCGGCAAGCAGAAATATTGCCCTAGTAATTTTATTCCAGGTACCTTGATAATGTTGATCTAACCAGACCACAACCTCCATGGATGACTTACCCACTGAACTAACAAATCCTGTTATCTTTATATCTTCATTGGGCTGAAAAAGTCATCCAATTAACTGATATCAACAAAGGTTTCATTCATATAAAATATTTGTTTTATGCAAATCATTAATCATCCATGCAGTTTTCATACTCAATATTTTTCGAATAATGGAAACAAAAATTGTCAATACACCCAATTTTTGTTCATTATTATGAACACAAATTCATAATAAGTCCCGCATCCATATGATTTTCGACAAAACAGTTAGTGCAAATATAAAAGATAGTTTTTGAATACCGAGATTCACGCAACGTTTCGCAATTTGTGCATTATATAGGTATATACTCGTGTACACACACATATATATATATATATATATATATATATATATATATATATATATATATATATATATATATATATATATATATATATATACAAGCTTGATATATCCATAGGGATATTTGGTATTTTTTAATTCAAATGTATGCCGATATATCCACATCCTCTGAGATCTAATTCTTCGGTTATTAGATATATTCGTTGCAAAGCAAAGCATCATAGCATGTTCGAAAAAACGAAGCATATATTGAAGCCAAATATAGAGCCTTAAATTAACTGATATTTCTCGCTTTTTTAGTGAATACAATAATTCTTTCAAATCCAAAGTTTTTTCTCATCAGAATTTTATAGGGGCAGAACTGGCGATACATCGGCTCAGTTATCAAACATAACCCAATAAAGCGAGAATGCATTTATTCTAAGATTTTACCTAAATGGGTCTGGCTCGACCACTAATGTTTCTGTTCAACAAATACATCAAATCGAGAACGATTACTTCAGTGTGGAAACAATCAAAAGTTTGCCAGATATACATAGACTTCTCTCAAGCCTTCGTTCACGCTATTTTGTTGAATAAACTAGTTACTTTCAGGTTCCAAAGTCACAGAAAGCAATATTTTTAACAGAGTTTATTCGAGTACCCTGAAGGCAAAAATGGGGAAATTAGGAATCGCAGATAAGGATCTGCAATTCCCCACGGTTCTATTATTGGTCCTTTACTATTTACAATGTTTATTAACTATACAACTGATGTCACAGATATTAACGGTCTTTTGTTTGCTGATTATCTTAGGATTTATCATTATGTTTCTGCCATTTGTGACTATGAACACACAGCTTAATGTTGTAAATTGATGTGATCTCAACAATTTAATTCTCATCACCAAATGTCATGTTATGTCTTTCTCTACAATATAAAGTTCAGCTTTGGAATTGGTAATAATACGTTGAGAATCTTTTGTTGGCCTTTGGGTAAATTCTGATCTTCAATTGACGTTTGTACCACAATATTGATGATAGAGTTACTATTGCCTCTAGAGAATAATGTTTAATTTTCCGCATCGGTAAGGAATTTGAGAATATGTCAATTATGAGAATATTATATTTTGCTTTATTAAGATCTGAACTTGAATACGGATCAATAGTTTGGAATTCTGGTTATCAGTTAAACATTAATAGGCTGGAGCAGGTGCCGGCAACGTGGCGACCTCGGGCGCCCTGGCGCCATTGGTCACTATTCAATACACTCTCGTTGGACTCATGTTCAACACACCATAGAAGATCATTTATAGATCATGAGCGATTAACTCACTCTGGATCATAGAGTGACATAAACTTCAAACCGAGCGTAAATTATATTCCTAGATATTATATTAGGATACCTATATTACAATATTACCAATTCTGCGTAACTAATAACATTTAGAAAATGATATAGAGAAATGTATCTTCTGATTTTACAATAAAAAAGAATACCATGAATATCTGCCTTTAAATCGGCGCACCAGAGGGGAGGATATATTTTCTACTGAAAAATATAAAACAGATCTAAAATTACCTGAGCAAAAGTTATCACCAAATACAACCAAAAATTGATTTATTTCGTTAAGTGAACATAATTACTCCCGAAGGCCATTTCTTCTCAATGTCACATACTTCAAGAAATACTATGCTTACTCGGTTTTCAACGCATATTTACGATTGTTATCGAAATTATCATTTTTATAAGAGCTTGATACTTCCGATACTTGAGCTGTTTATCACGCATTAGTCACAAATATAGGAATTTGTTGTATATAGAAACGAATTTTATGAACAATTGAATGGACCCGCCGAAAAACGTTCTAAGCGATAAAATTTCAGATGTTGAGATTTTGCGAGAATAACGTTTTAAAGGCCATTCCTTTCACGGGGGTATATTTTACTACAAAATTGTGGTGTTGAAACATTTTTCGGCGGATCCATTCATTTATAGAATAAAGATTGCCTGATCTACCTCTAATTTTCAAGAGACATAGCGGTAAAATTTAATGAATTGAATTTGTACTACTAATGATAAAACAGCATATCGCTAACATGGTTAACAGTGCAATTAATGCACTGAAATGTAGGTGTTATTTGAATTCAACCGAATGAAAAAAATCAATATCACATTTAGAAAATATAAAACATTTCATTGAGAGTTGTAATTTGAATAATGGAAATTTTACTCTCACATCATATTTAGAAATTATGGATAAGTTGAAAGAAAAATTTTCTTCTAAATTTGAAGATTTTTAAGCATCTGAACTTTTCATAAATCCATTTGATTTCACTGAAGATAATTTGCCTTGCAATAGTTTCAGTATATTTCTAATAATAACTAAGGAGTTCTCAAATATTTCAAATAAAAATATCGAGCAAGCTCAATTACTTTACAGACCTAACCCCAATTACAAGAATTTTGCTGAATATATAGGAAACCAAGAAACACACCGACTAATATGTATCATTATGTATGACACCAACAGAACAAAGCTGCAAAATTAAATCTGTTTTTTGTTAATGTCTTTTTAACCCGTTGATTTTAATCGCATATTTTCAAGATAAAAATATGCGTCCTCGGTGATTTTCAGATCCAGTATTGCGCCAGTATTTAAAGACAAAAAGGTTGCCGACTGGAGGCTGGAGTCTATTCAACGGTAGTCCTTAAAACAGAATAATGCAGTCAACATTATGAAAAGGAATTCCTATGCCAAAATTTTGTTGCAGATTAATAATAATAAACAATAAAGTGAAATGTGAGGAGTTTCTGTAAAAAATTGAGATTATTATACCTAGAGCCTCCTCTAGAAAAGAATGCACGTTCTACCGTTGAACTAATCTCCTGAAATTTTCTCTATTGTACAGAATGAGTGAAAGGAGCAATAATTTGAGGGATAAGCTGGATATATTTAATTCTTCTGTTTCTGATATTAGGTAGGATAAGTTTCTTAAAACCAGGATCTGCATAATTGATGAACATATGAAGTGATTTTTGGTTTGTATTTTTGTATTACTATGTGTACTTTCTCTCAGAAACTCCTTATTACTTTTCATTTGAGTTTCGTAGATTATTTTGTTATTCTATTATTATCCTATTGTTATTATTTAGCTTATTCTATTATTATTCTATTGTTATTATTTTGTTTATTTGTTTGTTTTGTTATTCCTGTAAACCGTTTGCGAAAAAATAAATAAATGTTTAAAATATACCATTTCTTCATATTTCTCACCGCACTATAGATGCAATTAGTCTAAAGAAGAATTCCAAGGTAATTCACCTAAAATCAATAAAACATATGAAATTTTTCTCACCTTTCGTACAAACGGCGTAATTTCGATTCTGTCACAGCGAGCAGTGACTAGCATGAATGGTATTGGTATGTCCTTTGGTACAGTAGGCGCATGAATATGCTGCAGGCCTACATGAACTATAAATTTGAATTGTTAAATATCAAATAATAAATTACCAAATAACTCAAACCTTTAAAAACAATTTATAATTGATAACTTGTTAAATAAAATATAAAGCACTGAACATAGGACAAAGGAGTAAAAGTAGTTTAAAACCTTGAAAACCTGTTCAATATATTTTTCAATATAATTGAGCTGCATGTGATGCAATTGAATGTTGAAGAATACTAGAGATATCCTCTCAAATATGACTTGCCCAGCAGATCCCTATCTGACGTATGATTCCAAAGAAGTGCCATAATCCTTTTTTATATTTTTTCACCACAGAATGATAATTCTGTAACTCAATATTTAATGCCATTATTCATGTCGTTATATGCCAATTGTACATAATCGTCTGTTACGTAGAAACGCGAGTAGGAAAATATGAATTCTATTATCCTACATATTTATTTTTGATGCGCTACTTATTGGCATTACCAGTTAATCCAAATACATCATGTATGTATCGTTGAGAAAGTTCCAAAATGTATCTCAGTTGGCGACACGAATTTGGACATTATGCAAAAAAAATGCCACCTATACGAGATATTTGGACATACTTGCAATGAATGATTATGAACAATAAATTCAAATTAACACACTTGGCTTAAGTTTCACTAAATATATTAAAAAACTCTACATATGTTTCGGGTGGTTAACCGATTATCGAGAGATACAATGTTACTCTTGGTAATGGGTTAACCTCCGGAAACATATGTAGAGTTTCGAATATATTTAGTGAAACTTAAGCCAAGTGTGTTAATTTTAATTTATTGTTTTAAACATAATGCTTCACCAAGAGATAAGTGAAACTTCCGTGTCATTTATCAGTTATTAAATTGAAAATGAAGGGATATCGAGAATATCCAGTAAAGGGGTTCTCTAATCGTCATATAGTGGCTTCTACGTCTCACTATGCATGGTAATAACGAAATACATCAATATCGGTCTATAAAATGTTGAATACTAATATGAAATCGAACAAGAAAGTATACAGACTCTCTGATACCTACTCGTACCAAATTGACAGTAACAAAACAAAAAGTAATGAAAACGAATATACAAAACATATCAAAATATTATATGAGGAAAATTATCACTAGGTGATACGTAAAATCTTGATGAGTAAGTGGATTACTTAATAGCAGCCAAAATATGTTAAACTTTCATCAACTTTTGTTCCATCTTTTTGCTGGAAAAAATCTAACAAAAAAAAGCTGTGGTAAAACAAATATTCTGTATTCAGGTAATCTTTATATTTCAATTGTATGAGGTAATGATAGGTTGTATTTTGTGAATTGCACTCTTGTTATCTCAGCAACCGATAATGAAGTTTTACTTCGAAATGTCCATCGTGCGTATTAGTTATATGAAATATTTCAAAAATATTTTTTGTTTCAATATCAATATTTCTGCACTTACCAGCAAATATATCCATATCTTCTAACAATCTGCCCAATCTAATGTGTCCCATAAAAGACACATATTTATCCCGTAAATAATGATCTTTAGATAGTGGAATTATTCCCTCAAGAAAACTATCTCTGATATTTCTAGGAGGTAGATCTTCAATCTTTGGAATATATTTCAGTAAATCACTTCTATCCTTTGGAATAGGCGTGTAACCTTGGTCGACTCCCAATATTTTAGAGTATTTCTGCTTCACTAATTCCCAAAATTGTATATTGAAAATTTTTGATAATACATGACTTTACTCACACTGATTCATAGTTGGGTAAATCTTTTGTGATGAATATCTTACATTGGCAGTAATTTTGCATTTTAAAATTGAACCATAATACCATGAAGACATTGTAAAGTGTCCACAACCGATTTGTTAGAAGGAGTATGAATAATGATCATAATTTCTTGGGCAATAAATAAATAATATATATGTTTAGCTATGTGTCATCACGAAATTGTCAAAACGACGTGAATGTGAAAAAACTACTACCTCTGAAAAATTGGAATGTTCTATATTGAAATTTACTGGCAAAATGTCATTTTCTTAACGCATCAAAAATTCAAGTATTATAGAGCATGCTTATTCTACTTAAACGCTTTGAGAGCTTAAAAAGTTGAAAATTAATTCGTTCAATTATAATCGAGCTAGATTCACATGGTGTATTTCAAACTAAATAAATCATCAAAAATCTTGAACAGAAACAACAGAACAAGATAACATCGATCGGTTATTAACATAGTTTATGAAATAATAATCCAGGTGCCACGTGAAAAATAGGTCAACTATTTTCTCTCAGTCGATAATAATTAATTACTTAGTAAAATATATCAGAGGGTATATTTCATAAAGCTTTCGAACATCAGCTGCGGAAGGCGGGATGAGCGGCGGTTGCCTCCAACACACCAAAAAATATTAAATTTCAATTTATTCCTCCCACCT
This sequence comes from Henosepilachna vigintioctopunctata, assembly GCA_030704895.1. Classification (NCBI taxonomy): domain Eukaryota; kingdom Metazoa; phylum Arthropoda; class Insecta; order Coleoptera; family Coccinellidae; genus Henosepilachna; species Henosepilachna vigintioctopunctata. The sequence goes on from JARQZJ010000109.1 coordinate 402,930, forward strand.
CAAAATTTGTTGTTTTCTTACTAAAGCAATTAAAAAATTTTATCTTAGATTTCCTTTTGTTGCAAAGACAGCTGCACAGTAGATGACTGCATGCAGTGTACTCCAAACATACAGATCTATCAACAAACTCAGGCATATCGCTTGTATTGAGTGGCTAACAATCTCGGCAAGCTTTTTCGAAGAACTTAGCTTGGGCAAAAAGTGCTTGCTAAGGGTAATTTGTAATGTTATACACTAGCAACGATTTTCTCATTTCATCATGAAGCATCACTGTTAAAGCCTGTTAAATTAAATTCCTTTACGCTATAAGGATAAAAACAAGAATTTTTAGTTGAGAGTGTAAAGTTCACACAAGATGATCGGTAAAAATCGTCAACGATAAGTTGTACCTACTCAGTGGCACAAAAGGAAACGAGGTATTTAGGTTGAAAAACCAAATGATGTAAGTATTGTCGATTATAAAGGAGTGTTTACGATCAAATGAAAGAATAGCGCAAATTAGGTTGAATATAAATGTTATATTAAAATAATATGAATGTTTAATCGTTCGCAGTTTTCAAAGGAAGAATTATCGAAAAAAAGTTGAGGTTATATTGAAATATTAGCCAATCTATACGATCTAAGTATTCATGAAAATTGAAATGAATGCTTAGACAGTTCCCATTGCTAAACAGATTCATAAATTCGTCACCTGATAACTGTGTATATTCCTTCTTGAAAAGGGGTGGAGCCAGTAGAAATATATATTGTGTGTTATATGTGGATGATTTCATTATTGCAAAAAACATATTAAAAAAATGAATTATTTTCAAATGTTTCTAATGACACAATTTGATATGGTTGATTTGGAAGAATTAAGTAGCTTTCTAGGAATAAGAATACTAAAATTACTCTTGTGATAGGATAGCATATTTTATATTTATTTTAAAAAAGTTTGATATGAACGAATGCAATCCTGTCAGTGCCCCATTCTCAATAAGATTAAACTATTGAACCTTAAATTCAGAACCTTTTTATGAAAAAAAAAAAATAAATAAAAAGATATAAAGCATATACAGAAAACATTATTGGATGTGGATTGTCATTTGTATAAGCCAATAACGCCTTCTACTTTAGTATAAAATATTAATGTAATAAATAAAGTAAGAAAACATTTTGTATATTTTATTGATAACATACATTAACATATCTGATGTGAAATAAATCAGAACATATAAAGAATATCAAAAATTACATCGCAAAATATGAGGCCCACTTCGGTTCAAAATTAACGAATACAATTTTTGACATTGATAGACAATCAAGTGAAATAAAAGTATGTTGTAAAGAGATTTGCTAAATTACAAATATATTTCCAAGGTGTAGTACAGTCCATATAATTGTAGGTAAAATGGAAAATATAGGTATATAGGTATCTACAAGTAACATGAAAACCGAAATTGAGTATCTTGAAATATATGAATGCACACTTACGTGCTCAACAAAAAAAAAGTTCTTAATTCGATAAAAAATATTGAAGGGAATATTCGTTAGTTATGTACCAAACGGATATAAAATATTTCATGCAAAATCGAATAAATGTAAATTGACCACTGAAATGTAATTATTGTTGAAATTAGTTCAAAAACATAAAGAATATAATGTGATGTATCGGTTAAAATAGATAAAGAAGTTGAACAGAGGTTAATGTATTACATAGTATCTATAGGAAATAAATCTGCAGGGGTGTTGCTGATGGCAAATCCGTAAATAATTTGTAGTTCCTGGCGAAAGAGACATTACGAATAATAATAATAATAATATTGAATAAATAAATAGAAATAATCCGTTAAACATCTTATATGAAAATGTATGCCTGAACAAACTAGTAGGTATAATTGAATATAAACTTGAATTCAAACTCTTGAACTTATGTAGTCAATATGTAGAATGTTATGTAGAATAATATGTAGTCAATAAATTGTAAATCATAAGTTCAAGTGTTTGAATTTAAGTTTATATTCAATTATAATGGATTTACATCAAGTAAACGCCAACACTATTGAATAATAAAAAAACTAGTATGTATAAGTTGAGAAAAAATTCATTAAACATTCCCTGGGAAGGATGTCCCTGAACAAATTAGTCAAAGTTCAGAAATGATTTGTTGAACATTCTTAGAGAATAATTTGTTCTCTGTGAAAAATGTGACTGAAGAAATTTGTACGAGTTGTTACTCGAACAAATTGTTAACGAATACAGTTGTACATTGTTATACAAATACATCTACAAATTGTTAAACATTCTCTCTTAAGAATGTTCCTGAACAAATTAGTATAAATTCCAAAATATCTTTCATGAAAAGGTGTCCCTGATCAAATCAGTATAATTCAGAAACATATTGAGAAGCATGTTGTCGAAGTTTAATTGACTGTTGGATGTATGTAAATCCATGTACACAACCAGATTTATGTAGGGCAATAAATCTATTGAGAAGACATGAAAGACTATTCAAAAAACTAGGTCTTAGTGTCATTTTGATGTCATATCGAAAATGAAGAGGAAAGCGACATAATGAAGTTTGAATTTATTATAGTAATTAATTCTTCGAGGTTGTATGAGAAATACGGTTTCTTGGAACAAATTTACATTAACTCACCTGAAATGAAGTTAATTTGTGCCACAGTATCAATAGATGTAATTGTTGTTGACAATCAGTACGTTAGTATTGATATGATTGTATGCAATGATTTTTTATATCAATCTCATTGTTGGTGTATTAATCAATTTATTGTTCAAAAAAAGACTTGCACTGAATCTCTTTGGGAACAGGTATATGCGCGACCACGTACGAACAGTAGTAGTGAAAGAACGCTTTTGAAAACGCAACGTTAATCAACCTCATTTCCGCAATTTGTTTATTTTCTTGTTTCTATGAACTTTATATTGGCCCGCGACGAATGTGGATTAGAATATTGGATTATCAATCTCCGTAGAAGTGTAGTGTTTGTGGCCATTTTCAAGGACGAGCTGTTTGAGGAAATAGACCCCTACGAGAGTACTCTCCCACGACCGACTGCTCAGTCCAACGAGTAAGTAGATTTAGTGCAGTCAAAATTGTCTCGAATAACAATCATATATTTTTTCACGCCCTATTGAATATATACTGTCCACTTTTCTCTCATCTGTAGAGCTTACCGCAACACTCATATTATGATGATAAAAATATGACGAAAATTCCAAAATACGAAAAGGGTGACTTGGTGAAGGTGGAAATTACAAGTGAACATTCTACAGGGTGTAGCAGAAAGATAGGATCCTAGCATAATGGAGTTTTTTAAGTTATCAAAGGTTACTAAGGTAGTTAGTGGTACGAAGAAGACATAAGAGGAGGATCCTAACGATGGAAGCCTATGACCGCCTGAGTGAACCATTTGAAGAAATTGATTATATTCCAAGACAAATGACAAATAAGAAAAAGTTGATTATAAAGTAATAGAGATCAAATCATCTCTGGCCAACGGGCCTACGAATTCTTATTGGCCTTACGAACCAAACGGGTTCATAAGATCGAAGGGCCTTGGACCGAAGACTAAATTTCAGAAGCAAATGAGTTCTTAGGATCGAAGGATCTTTGGCCGAGGGCTAAGTTTCAGAACGAAATGAGTTCTTGAGATCAAAGGATCTTCAGCCTAAGAGCTAAGTTTAAGAGCTAAACGAGTTCTTAAGATCGAGGGATCTCTCACCGAAGGGCTTAGTTTCAGAACCGACGGGTTCTACAAATCTGAAGATATAACACTGAAAAAAGTTGAGGTGATATTTTTCTTATTATTGTTCTTTGTACAGATCCCTATAAAGGCTTTATTTTAGGATGGCCAAATGTAAGGAATTATATTTGGTATTCATTATACAGGGCGTTTAGGGTTACCGAGAGTTTGTTTAGTCTATGGTTTGAGGGTCCGTATTCCTGCACGCTGTAATGAACATGTCAAAATTGAATAATAGGAATATAAACCTTTATATGTTTATAATTATTCACTCCACGTAGTAGTTCCTACTCATTCAGAAAAGAGGTTAGTCTTATTTTGAACGTTGTATACGAAATTCATAAGAGTGTATTGCATTGTATGTTACGTAAATAAAGTATTCAAATGCAAAAAGAAGTGTTTAATTAATTATATTTACTAAAATATCAATTATAAATCAAAATATTTTCAAATTATGATTAACTTCATAGAGCTTTTCCTATAATTTAACTGAAAAAAGATATTTGTAATTAGCTCGTTGAATGATTATCTGTTTTCGATATTTTAAAGCTGAAAATAAATTACATGCTCAAACTCATATTCTACAAAAATAAGTAAGAATTAAAAGTTATTATTCGCACACTTTCAAATAGATGTGTCTGATTTGAAAATCTATCTTTCATTCTTAGATAATTCCATGAGATACTTATACAAAACATCATCACTCTCAGCTTCATTACTTTTTGACAATGAATCAAAATGTCTTTTTCCATCAACATATAACATAGCTTCGTGGTATGTTATTGGATAAACTTGTTTTATAGGATCTGGAAATGTTACTGTAAA